>JAVGWX010000018.1:25394062-25864062 GCA_036924085.1 Ariolimax columbianus
GTTTTGTTGTTTTGATTTGTTACTTGTTTTCGTATGCTTCATGTCCTTAACGAAGGTGTTGTAGCCTTAACCAAGGTATCGCTTTATTGTTGTCCTGGTGCGGTCATTCAGCCATTACCCATGTGTGTTTGTATCGACTTTCAACATTCAGTAGTAGTGTGATTGCAGTACAATGTCAATGACTAGATAATTTACTTCATATTTAGAACTATTTAGATCTTTTTGAATTTGACTCAATACGCCAACACTGTAAAATGACTGACAGACTGAGAGCACTTTCGTTGGGTCTATAATAGGGAACGTGTGCTGGTATTAGACCCACGGAAGACAGGTCAGTTTTACCCTCTTAATGAAAGAGCGTCTGCTACGGTAATCCTGCTTAACCCTACAGAAATCGCAGGTTCCAGACACTTGGTCATTGACTGGCTAAAAAGCCCTCTATTGATTTGTTGGGTCTAATAGGGAACGGGTGCTGGTATCAGATCCTCGGATGACAGGTCAGTTTTACCCTACTAATAACAGGGCGTTGCTACGGTAGTCCTGCTGAACGCGAGAGAAATCGCAAATCGCAGACATTTGGTCCACGTGCTAGGCTGATAAGCCAACGACGCGAGACTACCATAGGAGGGATTACGGCCGAACGCCTCTAAGCCAGAATCCCGCCCTAAATCTCAGCACCACTGCGATGGGAGGCTACGATAGGTTTGGGACCTGTAGCTCGTATCCCAGCCCGACCCGGTCGAGCCGCAGAAAGAGGTCTCTGCCGTCCGCCGATCAAAGCGGGCGAGAAGCTGCCCGATATTCACCCCATACGGCGATGAGGTGTGAAACCACTAGTAGAAGACTTATTTCTCGGTCGGGGTGTCGTAAGCAGTAGAGCAGCCACCTCACTGCGAACTGTTGAGACGCAATTCCTTGATCATGAGATATGTCCGCACACCAGGCGAACAACATCTCCGTGCCATTACCAGGCTTGTCCCCTGGTTAAATGCATTCCTTCGAGAGGAATCGCAGATCGCTGACATTTGGTCCACGTGCTCGGCTGATAAGCCAATGGTGCAAAGCTACCACCTGAGGGACTACGGCCGAACGCATCTAACCAGAATCCCCCCCTAAATCTCGGCACCTCGTCTCAGCCCGGCCCGGTCGAGCCGCAGATATGCACCTGGCCAAATGCACTCCTGCCTCACTCTTTACCTCTGTCTGCTATCAGCCATCCCAATGGACGCAGAAGAGATGCAGTCCAGCGGACATTGCACCTCTGCCCTATTGTGACAACGTCCCAGGTGGCGGGGAATGCTAGGCGTGCCATCACTGCAGATGAGCTAAGAAAGTAAAAGGAGCAAAGAGATACCTCACTCACATGCATATGCTACGTTTCTGGCAGGACGTGACGATCCTGAGACACAGTCACACTGAACTGCCTCTCTTCCGGGATAGTACAAACTAGTACATAGTCCATCATATCATATCATTGCCAAACCCTATAGACACGAGTGGGGAAGACTCGTTAGTCCTGCAAGACAACTTACCTAAGAGAGACAACTCTGACCAAAAACAACTGCTGCCTTGCAGATAGGCTGGGGACAACCAAAGGCTAAGGAGGGCATCCCTACAGACACGCCTGTTGAAATCGGAAGCACTGAGCCACAGGCTTAACAAAATAAAACAGTGCAACGTAAATATCGCTGTAAACAGCGTACGATGAAGAAGAAGAAGATCTTTTTGACCACGTCAAAGGCGATGGTAATATTCAAGCCCTATGCAGCAGTCTTGCTAACAGCTCTTCTGTACGCCTATGAAATTCTGAACCGTGTACAGTAGACATACAAAGAAGCTTGACCCCCTCAATCTGGGCTGCCAACGGAAACTGCTGAACGTAAAATGGCAAGATAAGATCACAGATGTAGAAGTTCTTTTGTGGGCTGGCACGACAAGCATCCACACAACTCTTTGCAAAATGCAGCTTCGATGGGACTGGCCATGTTGTCCCCATGTCAGATGAGCGGCTTCCAAAGAAAATATTCTATGGCGAGCTTGAGTCAGGCAAGTGAGCTCGCTGTGAATTCAAAGCCAGTCTCCGGTCTGACCATCAGAGGACAGTGGCGTGACATGATCAGAAGAATACAACACCATTCTCCGGTCTGACCATCAGAGGACAGTGGCGTGACATGATCAGAAGAATACAACACCATTCTCCGGTCTGACCATCAGAGGACAGTGGCGTGACATGATCAGAAGAATACAACACCATTCTCCGGTCTGACCATCAGAGGACAGTGGCGTGACATGATCAGAAGAATACAACACCATTCTCCGGTCTGACCATCAGAGGACAGTGGCGTGACATGATCAGAAGAATACAACACCATTCTCCGGTCTGACCATCAGAGGACAGTGGCGTGAGATGATCAGAAGAATACAACACCATTCTCCGGTCTGACCATCAGAGGACAGTGGCGTGACATGATCATGAGATTCCAACACCAGTCTCTGGACTGGCCAACAGATGACAGTGACTTGACAGGTGCCGAAAACTTCAACACCAGTTTCCGGACTGACTACCAGAAGACTGTTACTTGAGGTAAACATAATATTTCACCAGTCTCCTGACTGACAAACCAACTGATAATAACCATTGCAGCGTCAATCTATGTATTTCTCATTACCTTGCTGTAATCACCACAGACGAGACATATGCTGTCATATTTAACGATCCCATGGTCCGTGGATTCGATGGAAGCCACACGAAAATTCCTCTGATAAGCAAGTTTATGGCAGCTCACATTTCTACAACTACGTGCACAGGAGCCACTCCAGATAATGTCACTACTGCTAATGGCATGTGTGATTTAAGGGTATGTTTTATAACTTATTTCTCAAATTCAGTTTCATTTTAAACTGTCTTGTTCATATCTGTTTGAACTGTATGTAAAGTAAAGGTGTGAGACCCAGTGGGACCAGGTAAGGTGTTCGCCTCGGGTACTGAGGTCGCAGGTTCAAATCACGGCGGAGACCGGGATTTTTTTACGTGGATCATCCGGTAAGTATTTCTCTTGATCTCTGAGTAGTGAAATCAGACACCCGTGTGCAATGGCGGGCAGGTGGAAAATCCTTTGGCAGTTGGAAATAGAAAAGAGTAGGTTTAACGGCCGCTTATCGGGCAAAATATACGTTAAAATGTTAAAACTCTACCGAAATTATTCTAGGAATTCTCGCTCCACAGAGAATATGTCGCAAAACGGAGCCTGGGATTGTGTGACTATAACATCAAGCCTTGATTTTTATGAAAACTTCTAATTTGTTTTGGGACTAAAGGAGTGTAATTTTTTATGATTTTTATTTAATGATTTTTGGTTAGCGAAGCAGCATAGATGGTGCCTGAAAGGTTGCGGGTCTACCTTGCTCTAATTTACCCCTCCACCCCCACCTGTCCCAAAAATAGGCGATCGCAAATTCCAGGGGCTACCAACCTTACGGTTGGCAACAGTTACTGGGATTGACCTTTCAAGTCTCCAGCGGATTTTCGCCTGCCAAAAACATATGAAACAAGTGGACTGAAGATAGATAGATAGTTTATTTGTCCATCACAAGTGATGAAGACCACTCTCTTTGTTCAGCCGTGTGGACAGTCGTATCTCTTGCTGTGTCCGCTGAAATGGGTGACTTGCGCGGAGATTTGGATTAAAGTGAGGAAGAAACTGCGCCTTTTGTCAACCTCACTCACAGAGCCTAAGCTACCTTTTGCCAGTGGCAAGACATTCATCGAGACGACTGGAGATAGCATAGGATGCAGATTTTGCCTCAGGGTTACCACCGAAGCCTTTCCGTAAACATGAAACCCGCAGGGTAGAAAGGTGGGAAGGCATCTAACGCAGTTTGTTGTGCCTTTTCGATAACCACAAGAGGTCGTATTGACAACACTCAGCGTGTGAGTGAGTCTGGATAGATAGATAGTAAAGTAAATGTGTAGAATTTCTTCCAACATCAAATTTTGTTTCGGGACGTAGTGGAAACAGAGATATCAAGTAAACAAATATGGTCCGGACATGTAGTTCGCAACCTACAAGAACAAGAGGACATAGCTACAAATTAACTAAAAAAAGGACCAGATTAGATATTGAGAAATATTTGTTGTGTCAGAGAGTGGTGAATTATTGGAATACATTGCCACATGAAGTAGCGGAGGCAGGGACAATTAATGCATTTAAGAATAAATTTGATGCCCATAGCTTTTAGAGCAAGTTGATGTAAATGAAACTGGTTGTATACAGACTCTGCAGAGCCTTCTAAACCAGTATAAAGATGTTACGTTAAATTTAAGGGGGACACGTAGAAGAACGTTTTAGTACCCCCTTGCCTGCACACGTCCATTGGGCCGCCACGTATGTGAAGAGGACATAGACTGACAAAAGACCTAAGTCTATATTGGTACATCACTGCAGAAGATCGAGGGGAGGGGAGAGTGAGGGGCATGCAGAATAGTGTTGTCTTCCTTGCCAGACTGTCGCAGAGGATGATGTGGTAATGGGGTGTGAAGTAGAGGTTTGTCCCATAGTAGTTACACTACTGTCGGGTAATGTAGTTGTGGGCGACTTCACTATGCTAAGCCACAGCTTGTATGAGGTAGTGTGGACAGTTACTTTCCTCGCTGCTTTTTAGTTCCCGAGTCGTGTGACAGGTACCCATTTGCAGCTGTGTCAACTGGAACGTACCGATATCTGGATTCATACCCTGTACCTCTGCAATGACATGCGAGTGCTCTACCACTATACTAGTCGTAAGCATTGTGTTGTACGCGGTGACGCCGTGGGCTAATGGTTAAGTGACACGGCTCACAACTCGAAGTAGCTGGGTTCGCTCCCCAATCACAGCACAGGCCGTTATCCCGGGATAGTAAAACCTTAAAAAATGCAGGAGGAAGCAGACCCTTACATAAAATTCATGACAAAGTCGGATGCACTTGTCCGACATGACCAAAATAAAAACAATGCAAAGCACACCGCCTTGGGGAATAGAGAATTTAAGGCGAATGAAAAAAAATATACGCCTACGTGGATGAATTGCTAATCTTAACCCGATCTGGCCCACCAGCTGATGTTGTTGTAGAAACAACTAGCACTAATGTGATTCAGCTCTCGACCACGTTTCTTTGATGGCCAGTTACAGCTGCCTTATCACATCAAGAGGTGTACTTTACAAGTGTGACTGTGGCACTCCTGGTTATAGTGTAATGCGAGGCTGCTCAGTAATATCACCTCTACGGGGAATTATAGTATCGATGTCCATCTCGTTGGCCAGTTTGCTGGGACACATACTCTTTCAAGGAAACCGGATACTGCGCAAACCACAGCTGACCAAGATCCTGTTTCGTGGCCCTGGAAAACAGTCTGCACTATTCCAGTATGGTTGAGAGAATAGGAATTTTAGTGGAAAGACAGACAAACAAGCTAGCCAAAACGTCAGCTGAAATCGGATGTGTCGGGCTGATAAACGTAATTATCGCATCCTCGCAGTAAACTAAGATACATCGCACAAACGTTTTTTTCAGAACGAATCCCGATGAAAAAATAACAAGAGGTATAAGAAGAATAAGAAGAAGAAAAAGAAGAAGAAATAGAAAACTTCTAATTTGTTTTGCGACTAAAGGAGTGTAATATATATGATTTTGATGTTTCTTTGGTGAATTGATGAACTCGTGTTTTTGCGTTTTTTGGCAGGTCATTCTAGAATCGTTCAAAATATGACAGACTAACTGTTAACAGTAACAGAGGCCGCCTACCAATTTTCGGCTTGAGCTTGGGAAGTTAAAATACGAAAAGTCCATTAAAAAGGACCAGCTCAAGTCAGGTTAAATAAAAACTTGTAAAAATGAACCGGATATGGTCAAAATGTTCTGCCTAACATTTCATTCACGATGACCTTATCTGGTTTAAGACTATTAATCTTGTTTCACGCATCAATAGACGGTCAAAATGTCGTGCCTAACATTTCATTCACGATGACCTTATCTGGTTTAAGACTATTGATCTTGTTTCACGCATCAATAGACGGTCAAAATGTCGTGCCTAACATTTCATTCACGATGACCTTATCTGGTTTAAGACTATTAATCTTGTTTCACGCATCAATAGACGGTCAAAATGTCGTGCCTAACATTTCATTCACGATGACCTTATCTGGTTTAAGACTATTGATCTTGTTTCACGCATCAATAGATTGCAATAGCACACAACTAATGTCTTTAATATTATCCTGCAAATGCTACTACAGTATAACATTCCCTTGCTGTGAAAATCCAGTGCCCTATCATTGCGCTAATGAGAGACTTACGAGTGATGCCCTTGAAGATCGTGTTGGCACCGTAAGGATAGGGGACAAAACAATTACCAACTGACGCTTGGCGGATGACATTGATGAGCTGATGTGGACGGAGATAGAACGTAGATAATTGGACCGAAGACTGGATGTAACAGCACATAGTTATTGCATGGAGATACACGATGAAAAGACAAAGTTGATGACACTGAAAAAAATCAACGCTTTGATCAAAGCAAACGGACAGAATATTGAAACAGCTCAACGTATCTGGGCTCAACAATCAGTAAGGAGGGATCAAAACCAGAGATCCGGACCAGAATAGCACAAACAACAGCAGCTGGTGTACGATTGAAACATGCATGGAAAGATAAACGACTCTCCCTCGCCAAAAAGGTCAGACTAATGCGCTCACTGGCTCTTTCGATATTCTTCTACGCCTGCAAAACATGGACTATTACAGCATACATCCAGAGATGAATCCAGGCCATAGAGATGAGATGTTTTCGAAGACTCATAAATATCACATGTTATGGCTTTTTTCGTATTGACAGACGGTCAGTAAGCTAGTCTGTTGCAGAGATGGCGGTGGCAGCATCTGTCCTAGAGGGACATCGACTTTCGTGGCTGATTTTGCCGATTCTTGATTGACAGGGAGGACAGCAGTGTAAACAGAACAAGTTCGGTTGGAGTGGTGTAGGCTCTGTCTTTAGCGTCGCTTGTCTTCCATCTTTGTCATCAGAACTAGCTCTGATGCCTCCATACCCGTTCTCAAGGTCGCTCTCCATGTAGCTCTATCCTCTGCAATCTCCTTCCAGATATTTGGATTGATCGTAAAATCGTTCATGGATCTTTTGCAAATGTCCTTGTATCTTAATTTAGGCCTTCCTTGTGATCTGGTACACGATCTGAGTTCACCCAGGAGTAACTGCTTCGGAATGCGGGTATTTGACATTCGTTTCACGTGACCCAACCATCTCAAGCTCTTATTGCTCAGTCGAGAAGATGGCGCGTTTCTGTATTTCCGAGTTGATCACCTTGTCCTGCCACTTTATGTTCATTATACAAATATCCCATACAAATACCGTATCACTAACCATGAAGTACAACATAGAATCGAGAATACAAGTAGACTGTACGATGACCTCCTCACACCGATCAAAAGGTGAACGCTGACTTGGTTTGGCCATGTCTCGAGGTCTAAAAGTAAGTCAAGTGGAAATTCAGCAGAATTAACCGCTGGTTGGAAATTGAGTTTTTGAAAACTCCATTGGACTGAGTCGCAGCCTGTGGGAGATAGGTAGGCCAATGCTCTTTCTTGCTGTTTTTACTTTCCCTAACTCATGCGTTAGGTACCCATTTACAACTGGGTTGACCGGAGAAGCGGTCCCCGATTAAAATCACGATCCGGATTTTTTTTAGTCTCCGAACGCGATTCGAACCGAAGCACGCTGTTACCACAGAAAATAGCGAATTGCTCTCCATTAACTGAGCTAACGCACTCCTCCTCGAGGTCCAATGGACTTGCAAATATCTACCGTACTACAGGGCACAGTACAAGGCAAGCAAAGGCGGGGACATCCGAGGAAACAATGGGAAGATCAAATCCATGAATGGACTAACCTACGACCCAAGGATGCACAAACAGCAGCCGCAGACAGAGAGGGATGGCGCAGAGCAAGGGTACCCCAACGATCTCAAGAGGTCACTAGATGAACTGGACTGAATGACAGACTGGTATAACTGCACTGATGTAAACATGTTCGTAATGGACTAGATGAACTGGACTGAATGACAGACTTGTATAATTGCACTGATGTAAACATGTACGCAATGGACTAGATGAACTGGACTGAATGACAGACTTGTATAATTGCACTGATGTAAACATGTACGCAATGGACTAGATGAACTGGACTGAATGACAGACTTGTATAATTGCACTGATGTAAACATGTACGCAATAGACTAGATGAACTGGACTGAATGACAGACTTGTATAATTGTACTGATGTAAACATGTACGCAATGGACTAGATGAACTGGACTGAATGACAGACTTGTATAATTGTACTGATGTAAACATGTACGTAATGGCTTTATTTTCAAGCACCTTTCTGAATTTCAGTTCTTTGCTTGGGGTAAAAGAAAATCGGGGAAAACTTTCGTCAGAGGCATCGAGGTGGTTTTCCTGGTGTGGTTGGGTAATCAAAGCTACCACCATACGTCTCGAGTGGAAGTGGAGGCTTTCAATGGACAACACATAGTAAGTTGTCCGCTCCAGTCAGTCATCAACCAGTGACGTCATCGCTCTCATCATTTTATTTTCTACTTCTTCGTGTTCTTCTTTTAATTGTTCTTGTTGTTGTTGTTGTTGGTGTTGTTGTTGTGGTTGCTGTTGTTGTTGTTATTGCTGCTGTTGTTGTTTCTGCTGTTGTTGTTCTAATTTTTGCTGTTGCTGTTGTTATTGTTGTTGCTGCTGATGTTGTTGTTGCTGTTGTTGTTCTTGTTGCTATTGTGGCTGTTCTTGTTGCTGCTGCTGTTGTTGTTGTTGTTCTTATTTCTGTTGTTGTTGTTGCTGCTGCTATTGTTGTGGTTGATGTTGTTGTTGTTGCTGCTGCTGTTGTTGTTGCTGCTGCTGTTGTTGTGGTTGATGTTGTTTTTGCTGCTGTTGCTGTTGTTGTTGTTATTGTTGTTCTTGTTGCTGTTATTCCTGTTCTTGTTGTTGCTGCTGTTGTTGTTGCTAATGTTGCTGTTGTTATTGTTATTGCTGTTGTTTATGAACATGTTGTTGTTGCTGCTGCTGTTGTTGTTGCTGTTGTTGTCTTGTTTTTGTTGTTGTTCTTCTTCTTATTTTGTTTCTTCTTCTCTGGTTCCTGTTCTTGTTCTTCTTCCTCGTCTCCTTCTTCTGCTTCACCATTTTCTTTTTCTTCATCTTCTTTGTATTCTTCTTCTGATTATTTCTTGTTATTATTGCTCTTGTTTCTGTTGTTGTTGTTGTTCTTCTTCTTCTTTTTCTTCTTCTTCTTCTTCTTCTTTCTCTTCTTCTTCTTTTTCTTCTTCTTATTTTTCTTCTTCTTCTTCCTCTTCTTCTTCTTCTTCCTCTTTTTCTTCTTTTTCTTCTTCTTCTTCTTCTTCTTCTGTTTTCACGTTCTTGTTCTTCTTGTTCTTCTCGTTCTTATTCTTGCCTGTTCTTATTCTTCTTTGTCTTTTTCTTCATCCTCATTTTTCGCCTTTTGTCCTGAAAAGAACATGTGACGTCTCGCCTGTCGAGCCGACACGTTCGGTTTCAACACGGCATTTTTGAGACCTGGTTTCCTTTCCCTCTTCTCTATTCTCTTTGCCAGACTACACGTGGATAGCCAATATCCAGGGTCGCCGTTGGTCTTGGTCAGCAATTGTTCGCTGGTTAATGCAAGCAGCCAGGCTATGAGAAGCTGGCTGCTGTCAGCTCATTCACTGTTGCATCTTTGTCTCTCTTTTCCCGTTCGATGCCATGAGAATATAGACCTGAACGGTCAATATCTATTTTTACCCTTGCCTTTGTCTACCTTGGTCATCACATTGACGCACTAATGGACAGGGAAAGAAGACTATGTCATTCTGTAGCCAGTGACAGAAGGGTGGGGGGGGGGGGGGGGGGGGGGGCTATATTTGCAAACGGCTAATGACAGGATATAGTACAAATACACATCATCATCACCATATGGTTTGTCAGCCCTCAGACTGGTTGTCTCAGTATGTTTCTCAATTTGGCCCTATTCTCTCGTTGATCAGTCCTGAGACTGGTTGTAAAGTTGCAATAGCGTGTCTCCCTATTTGACCCTATTCTCTGGTTGATCCGTCCTGAGACTTGTTGTAAAGTTGTCTAAGCATGTCTCTCCATTTGACCCCATCCTCTGGTTGGTCAGTCCTAAGACTGGTTGTAAGGTCGCCCGAGTCTTGCCCTCCAGTATCTTTTGTAGAAAACTTCCATGTCTCATATTGTGGTCCAGCCAAATTAATTTTCGTTTTTGTATCATTTTCAATATTTGTTTTTGTGCGCCTACCTTACTGAGTACATTGTTATCAGATCTTCCTTATGTGCCACTCACTTGTTTTATTTAACGATAGCCCCCCATTTCAAACGCCTACAAGCTTTTCTTCTTTCTTTGCCAGATTCAACATTTCAGCCCCATGCAAAGTAATTATGAGTAGTAATTATAATTTTTTAATTTTTATCCTGATATTCTTGGTGCTAGCAGTTTTCTTTTTTTCTCTGAAGGCCTTTTAAGCAATGCAACTCTTGGCCTAATTTCTATCTCTTGGCGTACATCTTCATTTATGGTTTGCTCTAAATATGACACCTTCTGTACTTGTTCGATTATTTATCCATTGATGATTGTATTAATGTCGTATGTTGCTTCTCTGTTAACACAAACAAATTAACTTATTTATTCAAAAGAAAGCAAAGAAGAAAAGTAAGTGGAAATAATAATTGTTATTGACTTGATTAAACCATCGATGTTTTTAAACTTAATATATGTTGCTTCTGATTAATATTTTCCGTTATGCAACCCAACGATTAATCTAGTATTCAGAAGACTGCAGTACAAACCATTTTGGGGCGGCACCTTTTGGCAACCCAGTGACAACTGTCATCCCTGGTCTTGGCAGCATTCACACATTTTATGATCCCGTGGACAACTTTGCCAGAATTGTTGCAGAACCGTGCGGTCTTGAGGTTGGAATACGGTGCGCCTCTCTGTTGTTGTATTGATTAGCTTCATGAGGGATTCGTTTTTGGGAGTCTAAATATTAATGTACTATCACTACTTTTGTTCATTGCATACATGAATCGAATAACTACTGGAAACTACCATAATGAACCTGCTCCTTTTTGCAGATGATCAGAGTCTCTTTCATTTCGATGAACATAACTTTCAAGAACATCTGAATTCCCTTGACAATGCCTCCGATAGGTATAATATGAAGATTAGTACAGCAAAGACTGAGACAATGAAAATTGGCAGAATAGAGAAAACACTAAATATTCAGGTGAAACACACATAACTTAAAGAGGTCAGAGAATGCAAATACTGGGGCACCATATTCACAACCGATGGGCGGTTAAATAGAGAGGTGGAATCAAGAACACAGAAAGCTAATGCGGTTTTCTATCAGCTCTCACCATTACTGAAACACAAATACGTTCAAAGGAAATCAAAGAAACAGCTGATAAATAGTATTCTTAAACGAGTTCTTTGATACCAGTGTCAGACATGAACTCTCACAAAGACAAAATAAAGAAAAATCATGGTATGCGAAATGAGGGTTTTTGGGAAAGGCTGTCGGGGTCACAAGGCTAGACAGAGTACGAAACAAAGATAGCAGACAGAAAGTGGGTGCAACACACTGCATGGATTACATAGAAAGGCAGAGAATAAAATTATTCGGACACATGACAAGAATGCAACCAAAGTTTCGAGCTGCACGTATCTAAAATACCAGAGATTAGGGTTGCAGAGCAAGGGGTAGACTAAGAAAAATATGAATAGACGGTGTCAGTGTGACACTGAAGAAACACGGAATGGCACAACAAATCTAACACTCAAAAGAAAACAACACTTCTACATGGCGCCTAACGACACAGGTGGATATAAGACGACAACGATGATGATGATGAGGATGAGACATTAATGTTGGTCGGTCGAGGCTTCCCTTCACAAACCGGGCAGAAACCAGAAATCATCTGGCGCTTTCCGGATCACAGGGAGAGCGCATACACCCTATCGTGTTGCAATGTCGAATGTGCAGAGATAACAATTATGAGACGCCCTGGTAGGCCCCACCAAATCCACCCCCAATATGCGGGGTCCAGATTGAGTACTGCATCCGCTAATTTCTCCTTTAGCTCATCTTTGCAATGGGGCGTGAGACACACTAGCGATGAGACATGCCATTCTTTGTAAGAGTGATGTGCCTTGATCCAGTCATTTAGCAATTATTTACTGTCTCCGCAGGCGGACTGACAGTTTCTTGAAATGGATACACACTCTCTGTCTCTATCTCTATCTCTCTCTATTTATTTCCCTCTGTTCTGTCTCTGTCTCTTTGTCTCTCTCTCCCTCTCTCTCTCTCTCTCTCTCTCTCTCTCTCTCTCTCTCTGTCACTTCTTGTATTTCTCTGTCTTTCTTAATCTTTCTCTGTCTGTTTCTCTCTGTCTATCTATGTTTGTATCTGTCAAACTGTTTTTCTGTCTTTCTCTGTCTCTTTCCTTGTTTCTCTCTCTGTCAATTTCTGTTTATTTAGGTTTTCTCTATAATTCCGTCTCTTTCTGTGTCCATCTCTGTTTCTATATGTCTCTCTATGTCAATACCTCTCTCTCTCTTTCTCTCTCTCTAAATGTATATATATATATATATATATATATATATATATATATATATATATGTATATATATATATATATACATATATATATTTGTATATGTATAAAGGAAGTAAGAAGACGATTGACTATGGCAATGTAGAAGGAAAAGAATATGCAGAACCTATGGCATAATACAAACAAAGAACTAAAACTAAAGATTCTAAGAACAAGCATTTTTCCTGTGGTAACCTATTGTTGTCAAACACGGACGGTTACAAAAGCACTAAGAGCGAAGATCCGTGATTTTGAGATACAGAACTACAGAAGACTTTGGAAAATCACTTGGACAAAGAAAGAAAGAAACAAATTCATCCGGCAAGACTTGAATGTGGAGGGGAATTGACTCATAAATGATGTAATGACCCGAAAACTTAGGTATTTTGGACACGTCAAACGGCACACCGGACTGGAGAGAGTGGTTATCGAGGTCATGGTCACTGGGAAGAGAAGCAGGGGCTGACGTAGAAGACAATGGACTCAGGACATCAAGGAGACGTTGGATATGACCTTGGAGCAGATCGAAAGACTAGCGGAAGAAAGAGTTTCCTACAAACAGGCTGTCATGACAGCGACGTTCTGTAAAGAATACGCTACATGATAATGTATCTGGGCAAACATCAGTTTGGTTCACAGCGCAAAAGGGAGTAAGACAGGGATGTATCCTCTCACATTATCTATACAATATCTATGTGGAATGTATAATGAGAAATGTTAGAGAAGACGAGAACACTGACAGTTTTGATACATTTACTATTGGCGGGTACGAGATTCCAGAGTTATGATATGCAGACAACACAGTGATACTATCAAGAAGTGCGGAAGGGCTAGAGCAGCTAATTTCAGCCGTAAATGGACACAGTAAAGATCAAACCCTGTTTATAAACATAAACAAAACAAAGATACTGACCACCGACAAAACACAGTCAACATAAGTTTACAGTAGATGGTGAGGGAATCGATCAGTTCACGCATTTTGAATATCTGGACTCCAAAATTGACAAGAATGACGAGAGAAATCAGAAGAAAAATAGCCATGACGATGCAGATACTGAACAGCCTGAAGAAATTATGGCAGAGCACCAACAAAACAATAAAAGTAAAAGTCTTGAGAGCCTGTGTTTTTCCTGTGACGACTTATCGCTGCGAATCATGGCCGATTACCAAAACTTCAAGACAAAGAATCAAATCCTTCGAATCAAAATGTTACAGAAAGATCCTCAGAATACCCTGGACAGAGAAAAAGACAAATGTAGACATTCTGCAAGAGTTGAGCATAGATGAGAACTGGTTTATCAATTCTATTTTGGCTAGAAAATGTATATACTTTGGTCACATCAAGAGACACAACGGTCTTGAGAGAACGGTGATGGAAGGTATGGTGCGAGGCAAAAGAGGAAGGGGTAAACCAAGAAGACGATGGCACCAAAATATCCAGGAATGCCTGAGTATGACTGTGGCGGAGGCTGGAGTTTCGGCAAGAGAAAGAGTTTCTTTCAGACAGACTGTGATGGGAGCGACGTTCTATAAAGCACATGTTACGTGATGATATATATATATATATATATATATATATATATATATATATATATATATATATTTATATATATATATATATATATATATATTTCTCTATCTCGCCCTAATGATTTTGTGATAGTTTTTAATAAATACTTATTTGACATACCGGGCAATGTGCAGAATTGTGTTCATGGTATGATCACGTATGCCAGTCGACCCAGCAGTATACCTAACGAAATAATGGGAAAATGTCGGAGCCACGGATTTAGTGCTCTGATAGCAATGAAAGGGACCACAAATATGAGCTATTTCACATTTCATTTGTTCCTTATACCTTCTGAAAAAAGATAGTTACAATGATTTAACTAGAGAACAGCAAATCATTATCTTCAGACTGAAAACTGGGCATAACAGATTCAAGGGTCATCTTTACAACAAGATGAGGATTTAGACAGATAACAGGTGAGGAACACATTATACCCGTGAAACACTTCTTACAAAGCTGCATGCTGACGCAGGGACAGAGAGAGAGAACAATACTGCACTCGCGGATAGATATGAGACAAAAAAGATGGATGGGGATACATTTATTCATAGGCGGCTCAGTCTTTGCAGACCATGCGCGTGGCACCCTGTGAGTAGCCTCTCAGAGCGCACGCCTGGAGCTGAATATGGAGACCCTGGGATGCCCAAACTGCAGGATCCGCCTCTCGGCCTCGCTGGTGTAATCCAACGGAATGCAAAGCATGACAATTTGGCACCAGCTCAGCTGCAGGAGCTACAGGAATGAGCTCACAATTTTGAAACCATCCGCTTTAAGTGCTACTACTCCGGATCTGCTGTCTGGGTTTACTCACGTAGCCCTACCCTCTCCCTAGGTTTCCACAAGGCAGTGGAGTCGTTGCCCGCAGATGCTAGTTACTCGAGACATCCGATAATACTCTCATCGTCCTAAGACTAGCCAGCACTCTCTGGGACGTAGGGGTTTAAAATCAGAGGGGACGTAGGGGTTTAAAATCAGAGTTCCTCCTCTCCTAAGAGAACTGCCTGAACAGGCTAACCAGCTTCGTCTACCCGGGTTTGAGTCAGAGTTAACCTTCTTTTAGATTGACTGCCAACCAAGACTAATGAGTCCAATCTGCCCGCATAGTTTTACCGCCACGTACTCGCTCGTGCCCCACAGCAGACTCTGTAAGAAACAGGAGGCCCCTCACAAAGTGCTGCTGGGGACACAATCATGTAGGAGAAGCCATTGGCATGGAAACTCCTGAACTGCAACCCGACCAGTGAGTCCAGCGGCGTTCTCTACACATGGAAATGAGAGGCTATATCAGACGCTTCACTTTCCTTTAACCAGCGGGACATCCAGTCCAGACCTCGCCCTTTGTAAGAGAAACTGGGCCATTGATCTGAGGATGAACTAAGAAAGAGAAGAACAAGAAGAAAAAGAAGAAAAAAGAAGAAGAATCATAAATGTATGGGCACACGAAGGATTTGCTACCCGTTTGCCAAAGTATTTTAGTCCCCTCTTAGGGCATGCCTGGCAGGTTACAGTGTTACTAGTTTCTGCTCCACATTCGGATAACCTGGTGATACAGATTTGTATTTTTATTAATGGTTTTTTGGTAAAACTGCCGTATTGGATGAAGTGTTAGAGATTTCATTGTTCTAGATTACAGCTTGTGAGAGATGGTTGGCAGTTCCCTTCCTCGCTGCTTTTTTTTCCTTATGTAGATCAGGTACCTATTTACAAATGAACTGCCTATGCAGCTGGGTCTACTGAAGCGTGTCGGTAGATGAAGTTTAACCTCGTATATGTAATATTTAATACGGCTAGTTTTTCATACACGGTGTTCATTCACTAATGTATCCACCCAAATATGTCCGTGAGGCTATAGTTAAATGTTTACCTATCACACGGTGCAAAGTTTGCAAAGAGGACACGCCATATTAGTGGAGTTATACGTTTTGCTTCTTACCATCAGAGGTGTTGAACAAGTTGCGGATTCCCTGCTGCTTCCTGCTGGAATGTACATTAAAGTTCTTGAAGCGTGCGGTACGTTTTTGGTTGTTAAAACACACATACACACACACTCACACACACACGCACGCACCCCCGCACGCATGCACGCACGCACGCCCACACACACACACATACACAAACCAACATACATGCATACATACATACATACATACATATATACAAACGTACGTACGTTCATACAACCATACAAACATACATACACACATACATACGTAGATGCGTAAATACTTTTATGTACATATGCACCCACATGCATGCACGCACGCACGCAAACATACATACACGCATAAAGGTACATATATACATGCATACATGCATATATAAATACATATTACTTATATACACACATACATAAACATATATACATGCACACCTTTACACCTTTACACGTATACATGCATACATACATACATATATACATAGATACATACATACATACACTCATACATATATACATACATATACACATACATAACCATAAATATATATATATATATATATATATATATATATATATATATATATATATATATATAGACATGTATCCATATACACGTATTCACGCACATTCACATACACACATACTGATATATATATATATATATATATATATATATATATATATATATATATATATACATACACACACGTACGTGCACTCACACACCCATACATGTACATACACACACGCACACATATATAGACCTATACACATGTACACACATGTCAAACAAAGTGTGTGTGTATGTGTATATATATATATATATATATATATATATATATATATATATATATATATGTATATATATATATAGTGACTAATTAACCGAATTCCATTTGCAGGGTTCGAATCCAGAGTTCTAAAAAGTTCACCTTCCTATCAGGTGTTTGGTCTTACCTTTTCAATATTTAAATTGTATATGTTTTTGCGACTATTATCACAATATTTTTGTGACCAAGTAAAACCAAGATAATGAGCACGGACAAGACAAAAACCAAACCTAAATTTATTCAAGAACAACAGGAGATTGCAAACAAAATAGGTTTGTTTTGTTGCTCATCCATCACAGTACTACTCTCTCTGTTGATCCATTTGGAATAAGTTCGTCCGGTTGATGAGCTGGAGAACGTAAGAGGAGCGTCCAAGTAGATTGTAATTGACAATCGAGTGTTTCCTGAAAATGACTTTTCAATCCACCAAAATCCTTTCACCACAGAAGCACGAACGATAATAAAACAGCCCGCACGCTGATTTCAATTAAAATCGAAGAACTCTTAGCACTAGACCCAAATCTGCCCAAAGCTTCTGGAAACAGTAACAATTGATGACATGTTGAAGAGAAACGTCAAGACAATCTACATGGTTGAACATTGGAAATATGAAAGTCTTTTGTAGTGCCCAGGACAGGGGAAATAAATAAGTAAATTAATAAGTTAGTAATTAGGTCAGTAAGTAAGTAATTAAGTAATTATGCCAGTAAGTAAGTAAGTCGGTGGGGGGCTCGTAGGTAACTGAGGAGCCCCGTGAGGATCTGAAAAAATAACTGCGGTAAGTGTGGGAATGAAATATTTGTCTCATGCAATGGTTTCATTTCCCTGGCTTTTCTAGCCCACCCTCCACTGTTTAACTACTACTTGTATTGATGCCTCGCATGACGCTGCAGCAACACAAAAAGATGTCCGCCAAGCGGTTCAGACTTGCACAGCAACTTCCAAAGTGTCGAAGGCTTTTTTATTGAAGATTAAGGGTGTCTTTGAAGCGTTTCTTTTGAACACGGTGAGAGCCCTTTCTCTTCTGCAATTCACAATAAAGAACATTTTTGTAGCCGATGGTCTTGCATCTGGACTACATGATCTGCTCAGAAAATATGTGACTACATCCGAACAGCATTGATGCTAAAGATACAACATCAAGTGGTCTGCTGGGGTCGTTGTGTATAACAAGGACAAGAATAGCACCACTGTCTCACAGACAGCATGTCGTAAGAGGCGACTAATTGTGTGACATGGCATACCACCGGCATGGTGGTTTGTTTAGAGCAGCTTAGATGGCGTCTAACAGGCTGCATGTCTTCTTTGCTCTAGTGTTTAAGTCTATTAAGATGGACTCGTACATCGGTTAACCACACTCCTTTAGCACTTGTTCCAACGCAGCGGAGTATTAAACTGCTAAAGCCTGGTCCACTCAGAAAGAAACCCTTCTCCCGGTTACATCCAGCTCATACCAGAGCTGGGACATGCGCAATGGCATATGTCCCTGTAGAAGTACAGGACGACTAAGACTAAGACTAACCTCTGACAAGAATGTCGGTAACCGGATTTCTGTCTTGTGGCGCAACAGTAATTTAGAAGTATAAATTACATTAAATTTAATCTAACAGAGCCCTCTTACTTATCCAATGACAACGCCATCTTCTCACCACCACCTGGCCATGGAGTATCGTTGGCAGAACAAACCAGGATCATATCGGAGACGATCAATTTGCCCGTGACCTCGTTCTTTGTAACTGTGTACAAGGCGCTTACAGGACAGCACATGCAGGATTAGTGAGTGTACATTATGTATCGGCACGGCCGTGGATTAAAAAAACTGATGGCGTAGTCGTGTGTGTGTGTGTGGGGAGAGGGTGGGAGGTGAGGGTGGGGAGATAGGACGGGTGGTGGGGGGCGGAATGGAGATGGGTTAGAGCAGGGTTAGTCAACCTTTTTATACCTGGTGCTCACTTATATAACTTTCGTGAGGGTAAATTTTCCTTACCAACCACAAAATGAACATTTTTTTAAAAATTAACCGAACGTCCACTGAGTCTGTGTATTTTTGATGTTTTTAATCATCATCTAGCATGCCATTTGCAGAATGTCGCTCCTAATACAGCCTATCTGAAAGAAACTCGATCTCTTGGCAAATCTACAGCCTGCTCCAGTCATGCCCAAGCATTCTTTGACATCTTGGTGCCATCGCCTTCTTGGTCTGCCTGTGCCTTCTCTTTGCACAGGACCATACCTTCCTATACCGTTCTCTCAAGACCATTGTGTCTGTTGATGTGGTCAAAGTATTTCAATTTTCTTTTCATGATGAAATTAATGAACGAGTTCCCGTCTATGCCCAACTCTTATCAAATGTCTGCATACTTCTTTTGTTTCGGTCCATGGAATTCTGAGGGCCTTTCTATAACATTTCGGCCCAATGAACTCGAGGCTTAGGTAACTGTTCATTTTCACAGTCGTACCCTACCACAGGAAAAACACAGGTTTTTAAAATTAGCCCTGTTCAGGGCTTATTAGTCTGAGATTGAGAATGGACGCATAAGATGGAGAAGAAACTGGCAGATATACCAGCGGTATTCCCCCTAAATTAAAAGGTCAAGGTAAAAGGAAGTTCAATGGAAGACACTGTTCTGGCAAGGATGAAGTGTTAGATACGTCATTGTACAAGGCTACGGCCCTATTGTGAAGTGTAGTGGCCAGTTCCTTTCCTATCTACCTTCCCTCGCTAAAAGTCAGCTAGGCACCTATTTACATTTGGGTCGACTGGAGCTTTAGCAAACGGGAATAAAACTCAGTATTGCATACTATGTAGATCAACGTGATTCCCGTAGTAGTAAGCGTCACGCAGATGAAGCCAAGCATAGCACAACTCTCTGGCAGACTACAGTCCACCTTCATCAGGACACTCGGGATGTGAGGAAAGCTGATACAGACCGCCACTTGACGATCTTTTCAGAACGCACAAACATACTCATTTATGGACAATAAACAACAACAATAGCAACAAAAACGACTGTCTATTATTTAATTGCATGCATGACGTTCCTGCTTTTGATCTGACGCACCATTTCTCACTCTGTCTCTTCTGGTGACTCTTGATAAAGCTTGTTATTATATAGCGACTCTAGTTAAATAACTTGTTATATATAGTGACTCTTGTTAAATAGCCAGTTATTATATAGTGACTCTTGTTAAATAGTCAGTTATTATATGGTAGACTCATCTGGGGTAGTTGTCTCGCTGCGGCGACTCAATTTCAACCAGTGTTCGTAAAGCGATCTCAGTCCCGCCAGGCGGAGCGATAGCGCGGGCTTGCGGAAAACGCTCGCCTGCCTTTCCCCGTAGTGCGAATTGGGTGCGGTTTGTGGTAGTGGCTCCTCCACCGAGGTGCGCTAGTCTGGTCCGTATCAGGAAACGTGGTCCGTCCGTGGTGATTTATCTAAGGCTTATAGCAGAGCTCGACAGTACGTCTCGCTGGTGGTCCGACTCTCGCAAAGAGCTTGTGACCGGCAAATGGAAAGCAGGAATCGTTGCCTCGAGGCCCTGCGTTCTCCCTACGGAGAAGAAGGGCCGGCAGGCCAAATTGTGTCTCTAGTGCCAGTGAAATTCGTCGCCGAGGTCGTTGGGATCCGTTCTGCACAGAGCGCTGCCATCCCTCCTCGAGCGAGCCCGGTCGGTCGGTCGTCTGGTGCGTGTGGGAGGCCCCTGTCAGGCGGTCCTAGGTCGACGGAGTGAGGGACGGGTGGAACAACCGTCCGTCCGTCCCGTCAGTCGGTCCCTGCGGCCGTCCCAGTGAGGCTTTTTACACACCCTTCCTCCGCCGACCGGTGTGCGCAGTACGTACGTCGCCGACAGATATCTGGTTGATCCTGCCAGTAGTCATATGCTTGTCTCAAAGATTAAGCCATGCATGTCTAAGTTCACACTGTCTCACGGTGAAACCGCGAATGGCTCATTAAATCAGTCGAGGTTCCTTAGATGACACGATCCTACTTGGATAACTGTGGCAATTCTAGAGCTAATACATGCTTACCAAGCTCCGACCCTCGCGGAAAGAGCGCTTTTATTAGTTCAAAACCAATCGTCGTTTCCCCTCGCGGGGTTGCGGCGTCCCCACTGGTGACTCTGGATAACTTTGTGCTGATCGCATGGCCTCATGTGCCGGCGACGCATCTTTCAAATGTCTGCCCTATCAAATGTCGATGGTACGTGACATGCCTACCATGTTTGTAACGGGTAACGGGGAATCAGGGTTCGATTCCGGAGAGGGAGCATGAGAAACGGCTACCACATCCAAGGAAGGCAGCAGGCGCGCAACTTACCCACTCCCGGCACGGGGAGGTAGTGACGAAAAATAACAATACGGGACTCTTTCGAGGCCCCGTAATTGGAATGAGTACACTTTAAACCCTTTAACGAGGATCTATTGGAGGGCAAGTCTGGTGCCAGCAGCCGCGGTAATTCCAGCTCCAATAGCGTATATTAAAGTTGTTGCAGTTAAAAAGCTCGTAGTTGGATCTCAGGCGCAGGCGGGCGGTCCGGCTCGCGCCGGTTCACTGCCCGTTGTCTCCTGCCCTACCGTCTGCCGGCTCTCTCCCACGGGTGCTCTTCGCTGAGCGTCCTGGGTGGCCGGCGCGTTTACTTTGAAAAATTAGAGTGTTCAAAGCACGCCTCGGCTGCCTGAATAATGGTGCATGGAATAATGGAATAGGACCTCGGTTCTATTTTGTTGGTTTTCGGAACTGGAGGTAATGATTAACAGGGACAAACGGGGGCATTCGTATTGCGGCGTTAGAGGTGAAATTCTTGGATCGCCGCAAGACGAGCTACTGCGAAAGCATTTGTCAAGAATGTTTTCATTAATCAAGAACGAAAGTCAGAGGCGCGAAGACGATCAGATACCGTCGTAGTTCTGACCATAAACGATGCCGACTAGCGATCCGCAGGAGTTGCTTCGATGACTCTGCGGGCAGCTTCCGGGAAACCAAAGTGTTTGGGTTCCGGGGGAAGTATGGTTGCAAAGCTGAAACTTAAAGGAATTGACGGAAGGGCACCACCAGGAGTGGAGCCTGCGGCTTAATTTGACTCAACACGGGCAACACTGAAATGATTGACATGCCGAGACCACTCTTCTGGAGTCTAATATGGAACTGGTGCTGGACTTAGACCCCCAGAAATCTGGGGTTATGTCCCCTGTGGCTCGGTTTTGTCTGCATCCAGTGTTTGATAAAGGAATTGACGGAAGAGCACTATCAGGAGTGGAGCCTGAGACCTAAGTTAACTTACCACGCCAATACTGCAGAATGACTATCAAAAAGTACACCTTAGTGGGGTCTAATAGAGAACATGTGCTGGAATTAGACCCTCGAAAATCTTTGGGGCTACCCTTTAAGAAACTTGATTGTCTCGCTAAGGGAATTGACGGAAGGGCACCACCAGGTGTGGAACCTGCGGCTTAATTTGACTGAACACGCCAATACTGTAGAACAACTGACAAATTGAGAGCACTGCCGTTTGGGTCTAATAATGAACGTACGCTGGTATTAGACTCACGGACGACAAGTCAGCTCAAATGAAAGAACGCTACGGAAATCGTGTTTAACTCTGCAGATTTCAAATACCTGGTCATTGACAAACAAAAGCCCTCAATAAATTCGTCTGACAAAATAGTGAACGGGTGCTGGAAATAGATCTGAAGACAGGTCAGTTTTACCCTACAAATGACAGGGCGTTGCTACGGAAAACCAGCTCAAATCGAGAGGAGCCGCAGACACTTTGGTTCACGTACCAGGCTGATAAGCCAAGGGCGCGAGGCTACCATGTGGGGGATTACGGCCGAACCCTTGAAAGCCGCAATCCCGCCCAAAATCTCAGCACCACTGCAATGGGAGGCTCCTACATGCTCGGGACCTGGGGCTTGCGCCCCAGCCCTATCAGGTAGAGCCACAGTAAGAGGTCCTTGCCGCCCGCAAATCAAAGCGGGCGGAAAACTGCTTGATACTCACCCTATACGGCGATGGGGTGCGAAAAACACCAACCAAAGACTTAGAACCTGGTCGGGGTGTCGAAAACAGTAGAGCAGCCACCACACTGTGAACTGTCAAGACTCAACCACTGACCATGAGAGTTGTCCGCACACCAGGCGATCAACATCTCTGTGACATTACCAGGCTTGTCCTCTGGCTAAATGCACTCCGGTTACGATATCTACCTCTGTACGTTATCAGCCATAACTATCATGCTGGACGCAGAAGAGATGCAGACCAGCGGACATTGCACACCTGCCCCACTGTGTCAACACCCCAGGTGGCGGGGAATGCTAGGCGTACCATCCCTGCATAGAAGCCAAGAAAATAAAGGGAAAAAGAGATACCCCACTCACATGCAAATGCTACGTTTCTGGCAGGACGTGACGATCCTGGGATACAGACACACTGGACTGCCTCTCTTCCGGGTAAACCAGTCCATCTCATATATCACATACCATCATTGCACCCTATAGACACGAGTAGTGAAGACTCGATAGTCTGGTAAGACAACTTCCATAGGAGAGAAAACTCTGATCGTAAACAACTGCTGCCTTGCAGATAGGCTGGGGACAGCCAAAGGCTAAGGAGGGCATCCCTACAGAAACGCCTGTTGAAATCGGATGCACGGGGCCGCAAGCCTAACAAAACAGTGCAACGTAAATCACAGTATGATGGCAGCACAACCTATTCGAAAAACGTATGGCGCTCATCCTGAGGAGACCCGCCAGGCAGCGATAGCGCCGGGCCCCACGCCTCGAAGGGGCCCACCCTTGGCTACTGGTGGTCACCCACCCATGTGTCGTGGAGTCAAGGCACATGGCTATGGGGAAACGACTATTGGCCAAAACTTCAAGACCCTCAGAATATTACAGTGGAATGCGGAGGGAGTCATTAACAAAAAACTTTCCCTAACACATCACCTGCATGAAGGTAAGATTGACGTGGCATGTATCCAGGAAACGCACCTCAACAATAACCATAAATTCTCAATCAGAGGATACCAGACTTTCCGTCTAGATAGAGAAGGCCACAAAGGAGGGGTCCTGATACTGACCAGAAACAGCATACCGAGTAGCGCGGTACCTGTCAATCACACCGGACAAGCAGAAATTGTAGGAGTTGACATAATGGCTCAAGAGACGAAGCTCCGCATTTTCAATCTGTACGGACCACCAAACAGAGACCTATCGCTCTCGAGTATGGAGGTCAGAGACTCCAACTGCATAGTGGTTGGAGATTTCAACAGCCACTCGGAGAGATGGGGATACTCTGACACAGACAGCAGAGGTGACGAAGTGGAAGATTGGGAGATAGATGCAAATCTCTCCCTAATCAATAGGCCGGAGGATAGCCCTAGCTTCTATTCAAGAACATGGCATACCACCTCGACTCCAGATTTGGCCTTCTCCACACAGGACATACACTATAAAATAGACCGCCAGGTGCTAAACCAACTGGCAGGTAGCGACCACAGGCCGATCAGGCTAACCATTGACATGGAAGTAGGCCCACAGGAAACAAAACCGCTCCCACGTTGGAATTACAAACGAGCCGACTGGGACAGATTTGCAATCCTGACAGATGGGCTGTGTGAAACCATCAACACACGAAACACCAAAATGAAGCCCATGGTAGAGAGCCTAAGCAAGGCAATAATGCAAGCCGCCACTGAAACCATCCCAAGAGGAGCTAGGAAAAACTATAAGCCCTACTGGAATGATGAGTTACAGAAAGTGGAAGATGCAGTAACAAATGCTAGAAACATGGCAGAACGAGAAAAATCCGTGGAGGCAAACATCGCCCTCAAAGCCGCCGCGGCGAAGTACAAACACACTCTCAAGCAAACAGCAAGAGAAAGTTGGAAAAATAAAACGGAAAGTTTAAACCTGGACAAAGAAGGGAACAAGCTATGGAAGCTAGTCAGAGCCATGAACGACGAAACCCCGTCAAATAAACAAATTACTATCAAGCAAGGCGAGAACTTGATCACAGGTAAGAAAGCCGCAAACGCCTTTGTCGATCACTATGCCAGAGCAAACCACATCGAGGTCCCTGCAGATAAGCATACAGACATTAGCGAAGAGCTAAAGGGGCACGAAAACAAAAATACGGCTCCTGAAGAGCACATGATGGCCAAACTAACAATGCGCGAAATGGAAGAGGCTATGAGAACACTAAAGAGAAGGAAATCTCCCGGAAAAGACGGGATAACAAACGAAATGCTGATGGGGCTGGGCCAAACAGCGAAGGAAAAACTACTGTCAGTCCTGAACCAAAGCTGGAAAAGGGGTATTGTACCCCAGGCATGGAAAGATGCAATACTGGTACCAGTACCAAAAACAGGAAAGGACAAAACAGATCCGAATGGATACAGGCCCATAAGCCTACTGAGCTGTGTCGGCAAGCTGATGGAACGGATGATAAACACCAGACTGATGTGGCATCTGGAAGAAAAACGAATACTAATTCCACAGCAAGCCGGCTTTAGACAGCACAGATCCACTGAGGACCAGGTCATCCTCATAGCCCAGGAGATAGAAGATGCCTACCAGGCACAGAAACACACAGTAGCTGTTTGGGTGGATCTGGAAAAGGCATTTGACAAAGTCTGGAAGGATGGACTTAGAGTCAAGCTAAGAAGAAGTGATGTTTGTGGGAAGATGTACAAGTGGATCAACCACTACCTCAAACAAAGAACGGCCAGAGTCCAAGTACAAGGGCAGATGAGCAAAAAGGTGACACTCGAGCAGGGAGTACCCCAAGGGGGAGTACTGTCACCCACACTCTTCCTGGTATATATAAACGATATTACAGAGAATATACCAAGAAGAGTCCATAGCTCAATGTTTGCAGACGATCTGGCTATGTGGACCTCTGAAAAGAATCTCACCATAGCAAGAAATCGGATGCAAACGGCCCTAACATCGCTGGAAGAGTGGGCGAACTCATGGCTGGTCAAAATAAACGAGGAGAAAACCACGTGCACAATATTCTCGCTCTCATTAAAACCCCAAAGTACCAAACTAAGCCTAAATGGCAAAATCCTGCAGCCAAACGACAACCCAACCTATCTGGGAGTCACATTTGATCGGCGCATGACATGGAAAAGTCAGATTGAGAGAAACCGAATGAAAGCCAGAGAAAGAATGGCGATCATGAGGAAACTTGCTGGCACAAGCTGGGGAGCAGACGAAGGCATACTAAAGAAACTGTACACTGGAAGAGTGAGACCAGTTCTCGAGTATGGCATCGCGGCTTGGACAACAGCAGCGAAGGCGAACTTCGATAAAGTTAACAAACTTCAAAACCAAGCTATGAGAATCATAACTGGTGGCATGAAGTCAACGCCAATTGTAGAACTTGAAAAGATTACAAAACTGCAATCCATGACCGACAGAAGAGACTGCAGAGCCCAGCTGCAGTCAGAGAAACTCCGAAGACTGACGGACCATCCAATGTACCAGAGGCTAAACAATTTGGGAACTGGGAAACTAAAGCGGAGAAACTTTGCAGAAATAGCCAAAGCAAAGATGCACGAAGATCCCATAAACGCACTAACAACACCAAAACCCATCACTACTGTACGAAAACCTACTTGGAGGCAGGATATATTTCCAGAGGTGGTAGAAAATATACCAGGTATTGCAAACAAAAACTGCCAGACCGAAAAAGAAAGGAGAGATACTACCCTAAGCTTCATAACGAAAAGCTACCCAAGCATGGACTGGACCCATGCATACACCGACGGCTCTGTAACAAACACTACACAGAACGGAGGGGCAGGAGCATTCCTGAACCTACCAAATGGCAGAAAAATAACACTGTCATTCGCTACTGGTAAGTACACGAGCAATTTCAGAGCAGAGGCAGAGGCACTGAGGGCGGCAGTGGAAGAAATGGTAACACACAGTGAAAATGAGAGCCATATAGTCCTGCTGACAGATGCTCTCGAAGTAGTCACAGCGCTAAAAAGCCAGAAAAACACTGAGCTTAATGACTTAAGAGCAGCACTCTGCAAACTGTGCCAACAGTCCGCACCAAAAAGGGTAGTGGTACAGTGGGTTCCGTCACACTGCAACATCCAAGGCAA
The DNA here is from genome assembly GCA_036924085.1 of Ariolimax columbianus. Taxonomy (NCBI): domain Eukaryota; kingdom Metazoa; phylum Mollusca; class Gastropoda; order Stylommatophora; family Arionidae; genus Ariolimax; species Ariolimax columbianus. The sequence goes on from JAVGWX010000018.1 coordinate 25,421,241, forward strand.
CGAGGAGGCAGACAGACTGGCAAAAGAAGGTGCAAGGCTACCACAAATAGATACCAGTATGACGTACGAAGAGTCAAAACGGCTTATCAAAGCCAGGTACATGTCCAAATGGGAAACCGAACATACTGGTTACACCAAAAACGATGCCTATTACCAGTTGAACCGAAGAGAGCAGGTCGTTGTCTTCAGACTTCGCACTGGCCACAACAGACTGAGGTACCACCTCTTCAACAAATTGAAGATAGGGTGTACCGACGAATGCCCGTGCGGTACTGGTAAAATGACCACTGAACATCTGCTGCAGAACTGCCCGACATACGAAGATCAGAGAGAGCAGATGTGGCCATTGCCAGTGGAACTGCAAGACAAGCTCTATGGTAGTGGCGAGAGTCTCAGGATGACCGCCGCTTTTTTCGAGAAAATAATGGTTACTGTCTGACTGTGTACGCAGAAGAAGAAGAAGAAGATATGGTAGACTCCTGTTAAATAACCAGCTGTTATATAGTGACGCTTGTTAAATAACTTGTTTAAACTGAGAGACTTGTTAAACAGCCAATTATTATGTAGTAGACTCTTGGTAAATAGTTAATTATGAATATCCCCTTTATATCCAAGTCCAAATGCATCGGTAGAAGTTCAAATACTGGCGGATACAGTTCAAGAATGTGACGTGTTTAAAGCCTACGTGGGAGAATTCTTTTGCATGTTCGTGGTACACATTTCCAAGTTTTTTCGCTGCTTTGACAAAACTAGCGATGGGCACGAGGCAAGTGTGAATGTTGTGTAATACTGGCCAGAAAGCTAGATTATTCTAAATTCTTTCTAAATTCCTATGTATCCCTCCTAGGCTGAGCAGCGCATGAGCTGCAGTGGTCAGCGACCCATAGCTGATTGCTAGCGTCAGGGCCAGAGAACCAGAGCTGCCAAGACCCTTTTACACCTCCACGCGGTGATCCTGGATAACAGGCTGCAGTAGGGCAGACTGGCTAAAGAGAAGGGATCGAAGAGGGAATGCTAACCCGGTACTTAAAAAATGATTGCTGAAGTCGGATGTGTTGGACTGACAGGTGCAAATATCACAGTCAAGCTGTAAACTACGACACAACGCATTCTGTTTTCTGGACTACATTCTGCTACTTAAGCCTTTTCAGGGTTTGGTAGCGGGAGATTGAGAACGAACGAAGTCAAGCCAAGCTCTATCTCATTTCTACATAAACCTAATATTTTTCATGTTTTGCGATCAGCAGGCGCAAATAACCTGGACCCTGACAAAGAAAACGGAGAAACTACTCCTTCTTCTTCTGCGTTCGTTCTCAAGATAAAGATATCCACCAAGAAAACATAGTATTCCTGACTGATTCCGCGTCAGTATTAGCAGCGCTAAAACAACACAAAGATGAAGCTCTTGAGCAATGTATGGTCTCCCTCACACAGCTCTCAGCAGAACACCCAAGGTTGGTCATACAGTGGATCCCATCCCACTGCAATACTGGAGCCAATGAAGCTGCAGAGAAACTAGCAACGTGTGGAGGAGCATCTACAAAAACAAACCTGAGCATTACATATAATGCCAAGACCGTAACTAAAGTCCCGTTCTGAAGGAAATGAATTGGTTATCACCCAGACTTCCGAAATAAAGACAGCTATTTGAGACGAGCAAGTCATCATCTTCAGACTGAGAACTGGGCATAACTGATTCATGGGTCAACTTTACAAAAAATTAAGGAGTGTGACAGATGACAGGTGTCTGTACATGTGGGAAGAATAATATGACATACAACGCTGCATGATTCCACAGGAAAAGAGAGAACAATACTTGCCTCTCAAGACAGGAAAGAGACAAAAGCTGTATGGAGGCAAAACATTCTTGAAAACAACCGTGTCCTTTGTCGGAGAAGTCAGGAACTTGATCTGAGGATGAACAAAGAAGAAGAAGATATATAGTTTATTTGTTTTATAGTTTTCTTTTTACAGGCCGGAATTGAAGATGCAATTTAACAAACATGTCTCTCTTGTTTCCCAAATAAAAGTATAATGAGTTACATGCCTTACTAAATAACACTACTTAATTAACTAATTAGTTATACAAGCATTCCATTGTCACACAAATACACCTGGCAGTGACAAGGCAGACAGACTGGCTAAGAAGGAATAAAGTCAAGAACAACAATACACACCAACAACTCTACATACATTCAAACAATTACTGAAGACTGAACAAAAAGGTCTGGCTGTATAGACGGGCAATGGAAAATACTGAGATAGAAATCTACAAATATATGGCCATTCCAAATCCCAAAGACAACATCAATCTCTTGAAAAGGAGAGTCAAAGGCACCATTTTCCGACTTCGCACTTAACACATTCAACTTAACAGCCGCTTCAACAGAATCAAATCAGAACATACTCCAGAGTGCCGGCTGTGCACACATCCCTACGAACATAGTCTTTTCGGTTGTCCAGCGCTTGCAGTTATAAAAACTTGCAGATACCACTATATGGCATTGGGCCAAAGGGCAGGAGCCAACCAATCAACATTAATTAAAATCCTAAAACGCTGATAAAACACATGTCGTTCAATGTGCATTTAGCAATATTGGCGTTCTTCTGATGTCAGAGGTCTCATGGAGGAGTGATAGGAATGTTCTTTCTGCTTTTAGAAGGCTAAACGCCAGAAGAATACTCTACGCACATAAATCTTTTGACTTGTGACGGGATGTGCTAAAGTCGCAAGGTAGAATCGCCTAACATAGAATAGTTTAAATGTTTTTAAAAGTTTTAGAAAAACAACGGCAGTAGTCGAGGACAAACGTCTACCGATTGACGCCTTTATCAAGTTAACGAGCGAAAGGAAATCTTTACAGAAATACAATCTAACTAAGGTATTGAAAATGGCTCACAGAAACTACTTCATTGGCCCTGATGGTCCACATATGTGCTTAGTCCTTTTCATGCTGAAAGCGTCAACAACGCAGCACCAACTCCCCAGCTCCCGCGGCGTAATTGAATTTGTCCTTGCCTTCGCCGGGTACCCATTTACAGCTAGGATGACTGAGATCATCGCTTCGATCCTTATCGTTAAGAAAAAAAAACCACGTCCTGACTTTTCTGTCAAACGAGTGTAACGTGATTTGAACCTGGTACGCTGAGTTTGTAAACCAAACACACAGCCCCTTGACCACAGTTCCTTAGCTAAGTACTCATACAATGAAAACACTAGAATGAACTTAAAAGCCGCTGCAATTAATTCAACATAGTCCCGCAGATTAGGCGGAGTCCCCATGCTTCCTTGCAGATTAAAGGAATCTCTGAAGATTTTTATAAAGCCATCTCTGGTATTTCTACAGTATTTCATTATTTAATATTATTCGGGGTCGAAGATAGAGCACAGTGGTTGGGTTCTAGTGGCTAGTAACTCATAGTTGCTTGCATCAGGATCAGCTAACCAGACCTGACCAAGACACTGTCCCCTCTTCAAGCGGCGGCCCTGCAAACAGGCTGCACTAGTGTAGTCTGAATAAGAGAATATGGATTTCAGTGGGAAGGCAAACCTGGTGCCAAAAAAATTCCAGCTGAAATCGAATATGTTGGGCCGAAAGGCTCAGATGTGGTAGCCTCACTGTTTATGTTGTTGTTTCGAATGCCCATAATGAGTAGGTTACTCTTATGTGCGCCCTGAAAAGGGCGTTAAGTGACGGGTTGCAGTAGCTTTAGTGACATCCCGAGCGTGATGATGAAGGTGGGCCGGGGCCCTCCAGGCGGTTGTGCTGTGCTTGGCTTTATCTGCGTGTCGCTCACTACTACGGAGATCACGTCGAACCTCACCTTATCAGTCAGACTGTTATCCTCGACAACATCCCGTTTCCAGGACGACCAACGAGGAGTTCAGGTCAGGGTCTTGGCCAGTATATTCCTTCTGACCCTGACTAACATTATATGACCAGTGTGTTCTGCCTGACCAGACGTTAGCATCATCGTCCATAGCCTCGCTCTAAACTACCACATAACATTGCAACATCCTTTTCAGGACAAACGCCAAAGAAGACGAACAGAAAAAAGAAGAAGAAGAAGAAGAAGAAGAAGAAGACAGGATGAACGACGGAGCACGTTGGAGCACGTCTGGTAACCTGCAGACTTTCCATGGGATTGTCCCACTTGACAGAGCTTGTGTTCAGCTGAAACCAGTTGATGTGGTTTCGGAGGTTAAAGTTTTGATCAGTGAATATTCTACGGATTATGATGCTATTATCTACACAGACTGATCCGTCATCCGTGTGTTGAGAAGTGCATGGGCCTTCACGGCTCAGAGGGTGATCCGTCATCCGTGTGTTGAGAAGTGCATGGGCCTTCACGGCTCAGAGGGTGATCCGTCATCCGTGTGTTGAGAAGTGCATGGGCCTTCACGGCTCAGAGGGTGATCCGTCATCCGTGTGTTGAGAAGTGCATGGGCCTTCACGGCTCAGAGGGGTGGGAAAACGACAGATTTCTTCCTGTCTATCTCCAACTTGTCGGAGTTCTTTCTGTCTATCTCCAACACCTTTTATCAGATTAATTTCTGTCTATCCCCAACAAGTGACGTCTTATCAGAGTTCTTCCTTTCTATCTCCAACCAATGACGTCTTGTCAGATTTCTTCCTGTCTATCTCCAACATGTGACGCCTTGTCAGAGTTCTTCCTGTCTAATCCAACCAATGACGTCTTGTCTTGTCAGCTTTCTTCCTATCTCCAACCAATGACGTCTTGTGAGATTTCTTCTTTTCTATCTCCTACATGTGACTTCTTGTCAGATTTCTTCCTGTCTATCTGCAACATGTGACGTCTTGTCAGATTTCTTCCTGTCTCCAACATATGACGACTTGTCAGATTTCTTCCTGTCTATCTCCAACATATGACTTTTTGTCCGATTGCTTTCTTTCTATCTGCAACATGTGACGTCTTGTCAGATTTTGCCCTGTCTATCTCCTTCTATTCTAAAGATAGTCACTCGTTTTTTCGCAAGCAGCTTATTTCTAATGTCGTGCTCTTCCGTTCTTGACAGACACATTCATACGTAAAGTGCATAAATAAATATGTTTTACCTTCTTTTCTTTCTACAGGCTGTTGGATTGCTTGGCGAGTGTATATTCTCCATTTGTGACTCCAATGCCTTTGCGTGCCACAACGTACAGCGGATAATCACGGAGTCCGGCTGTCATTCCAAGATTAGACCAGGACAATTGTCGATCTTAGATTTTAACTGCGACTCTTTATCATCTTAACAAAGAGACAGATAACCCTGGCTATGCATTTACAGATCTTCACTCAAGAAATAGTCAGGCCCGCGACTTTCTGTAAGTCGCTTCCCCTTTAATAAACGTGTTATACACTTGCGGTTATAAATAAAGAGCATTGAACTTTACTAGATTTGCTTCTATTTAAACAGTGTTAGTTGTTTTCGTTCGTTCTCTGTCCCTGATGAAAGTAATGTGGTCGAAACGCAGGTTGGTTCAATCTGAATGAGTCGCTTGAGTGGATGTCAGCTGTAGAAGTATCAAACCTGGAGGAGATGGTGTGGATCTACTGTTCTGGTCATGGTGAGGTACAGGGCAACGAAAGAGCGGACATCCTGACTTCACAAGCACCAATAACAAGTACACTAGATATGTAGACTGAGTGGGTCGAGGTAAGACGGTGCTGGAGGTCGCGGGTTCAAATCACGGTGGAGACTGGGATTTTTTTTTGCACGTGTACTTTCTGGGATTTCCCCCGGATATCTGGGTAGTAGAGATCGGACGCCCGTGTGTAGTGTCGCACACGCTAAAAATCTCTAAGCAGTTAGAAATCAAAAAGGGTTGGCGTAACAGCCGCTGCCCAGGCAACTGTCAAAATTATGTTAAAAATCGACCCAATCTATAACGGGAACCTCGCCGGAGCTACGGTGTTCGTGCGTTGTGCCGAGATTATCCAAACAAATGAAGAAGAACAGAGCACTTGTGGATTAAATCGTGTGCAACGACGTTGATTTTTCGACTAAACTAAACTAAACTAAACAAGGAGTGATATTTAGAAGTCTGTCAATGATCGCCTGCTAGATAATGACACAACACTATAGATGAATCAGCAACTGACAGACTGCAGATCTGTAACTGGTTCACTCCGTAACGCCGATGTATCGGCTCAATGTTTTCCTACGATACCATAAAGCTGATACATTGGCTCAGACAATTGTCATACATAGACTGCCATCCCGTAACCAGAGAGGTCGTTGAGGCACACATGATTACATCATCACAGTCCTCCGTCACTCTTCTCTGTCAGGGGACGCTGCCTGTGTATCCTCTGGTCGGAGTTGGTCCGTTATTTTATGTTGTCCTCCCACCTCTCTTTGGGACGACCTCTTGGTCGTCCGCTTTGCACCGCTCCATTCAGGATCGTATTTGTTATTATGTAGCCTCACTAAGCGAGATTTCGCCTTTTGACCGATGCCAACAGGTCTTCAAAAGGCTGTATTAAATTATATCTCGTTTGTAACTCGATCTTTGTATGTGACGTTCAGAAGTCTTACGAAACATCTCATCTCCAATGCCTGTATCTTTCGCTGCAGTTCAGCTGTAACTTGCCATGTCTCACAAGCATAGAGGAATATTGACAGGACCAATGTACGCATTAATCTGATATTCGTGCAATTGGCTAATCGTTTGTCTTGTCAGATTTTGTTAAGCCATACAAGCGCCGGTATTGTCTGTGCTGTTCTGGCCAACAGCTCACATTTTGATCCCTCATCACTGACAATCGAACCCAGATATTTAAAACGGTCAACCACTTAGAGTTCCTGGCCATTAACATTTATCCTCGCTGTTGAAGCCCTCAGAGTTGTTGCAGATAGAGCTTTCTCTAAATCGTTTTCTTAAATTAATAAATGTGCCAGTTCTTCTCAGTAGCAGTTTACAATGCAAGAATAAATGTCTCCAGAGGTCCAACATATTCTGGAAGGAGAGAGTTAAGCAATAAACAACAATAATCTAACTGTTTCACGTGCTTAGGGATCTTGTTATCAGCAGACAGAAGAATTAAAGCTGAAATTAAATAAAGATCCAATAACGCAAATCATATCGTTGGACAGTTAACTTCAATGCTTAATTGCAAGCGCGCGACAATAACTACTAAAAGAGCTTTATACGAGACGATTATCGTCCTGACACTATGCTATCAATGTCAAAACTGGTCAACACTAACATCAAATGAAAAATGGACAAATCGTAACAGCATAAATCGTATACCTGCGAACATTATTGGGTGTAACAAGGAGAAACATGATCCAGAAACGATGACATCAGAAGACAGTGAAAACAACACAAATAATAGACTACATGAAAAGACAGCAACTAAAATGATTTGACCAAATAACAAGCTACCACCACACCGCACCCCCCCCCCCCTTCTCCCCTCCCCAAACCATCAATGCTATTTAGATATAACGGATTCAATGCCAAAGGCAGACCACGTAAAAGGTGGCTTACAGAAATATCGGAGGCGCTGAATGCCACTGTGCATGAGGCATACAGTCGGGCTCGTTCAAAACATCCCTTCACATCGTGACGCTGAAAGACAAAACAGGATAAGATAAAAGATGAGGAAGTAGTAGATAGATAGTCCAAGTGGGGACATTTACATTCTGTTTGTTTCTGTTGAAGGTTCGCTTCTCTGTATTCTACTGGCAGAGGCACGCACTTTCCACCCCGAACCGTAGTACTTTAATTTAAGCGGTTTCAGGAGGTATTAACCAGTGCTTGGATGCTTGTGTGCGTCTGTATGTACCTATACTAATGTTTCAGTGATGCCTGTGTGCGTCTGTATGTACCTATACTAATGTTTCAGTGGTGCGTGTGTGCGTCTGTATGTACCTATACTAATGTTTCATTGATGCTTGTGTGCTTCTGTATGTACCTATACTAATGTTTCAGTGATGCATGTGTGCGTCTGTATGTACCTATACTAATGTTTCAGTGATGCTTGTGTGCGTCTGTATGTACCTATACTAATGTTTCAGTGATGCTTGTGTGCGTCTGTATGCACTTATACTAATGTTTCAGTGATGCGTGTGTTCGTCTGTATGTACCTATACTAATGTTTCAGTGATGCTTGTGTGCGTCTGTATGTACCTATACTAATGTTTCAGCGATGCTTGTGTGCGTCTGTGTGTACCTGTTCTAATGTTTCAGTGATGCAAGATGTTTCTGTGTTATTCAAACCAAACACAATGTTCTTGCTCACGGAAGCATGGTCCCTAAATGTTGTGTGTGTGTGTATGTGTGTGTGTGTATGTGTGTGTATGTGTGTGTGTATGTGTGTGTGTGTATGTGTGTGTATGTGTATGTGTGTATGTGTGTATGTGTGTGTGTATTTGTGTGTGCGTGTGTGTGTATGTGTGTATGTGTGTGTGTGTTTATGTGTGTGTGTATATGGGTGTGTGTGTGTGTACGTGTGTGTATGTATGTGAGTGATTCCGTGTAAGTAGCCGATGTTAAGCGATATCCAAATAACGTGGATATTTTCATTGAAAACGTTTCTCATTCTTACCATTATAGCCTCATTGGTATTGTTAAGCAGCACTAAACAGCACACAATGTAAGTATTACAATTTCGTCATGTACACACAATTGATGCAGGTGTATCTACATTCGAATGCACAAATTCAATAAATGTTTTGGAACAAGGTTAAATAATGCGCATATAAATCGATGGCATGTACGTGTTTAGTTCTAGGGTAGAGAGGGCAGACAAACAGTGGAGTGGTTGAAGAAAGACAACACACATCATAAAATAAAAAAAGCAATGCAAAAAGCATATTTATTTGTTCATAGCATAGTAACGAAAAACATTAAAGAAAACACATGATAGCATTACAAGACAGTCTCTGTTCTGGAGTCCCCAAGGCATGAGCCGTAGAGGCAGGCGTAAACACTCATTGAGAAGAGAGGTGTGACACACATAAATACGTTCAGCATGGAAGACCTGTGCAGAGACAGAAATGATGGCGCAGGATAGGAAGACTTGGTCCAGAGCCTCACCTCGCTTCCATGCAGTTTTCTCTTGAAAAAGGTTGTTTTCATTGCAACGAGGGGAGGATTCGTTGCTGCCCCCGTAGCAGTAAGCGACACGCAGATGAAGCCAATCATAGCACAACTACCTGGAGGACCCGGTTCACCTTAATCAGCACCTCTTGGGATGTGAGGAAAGCTGCCGCAACCCGTCAGTTAACGTTATTTTCAAGGCGCACATTAAACTTACCCATTGTGCGTATGTCTATCTATCTTCAACCCACGAGAAGGAAGACTTAACGTCTGTGCAGGTAAAATATACTGATCAGAGATGTTAGGGTCAGGCAAAATATACTTTCCAAGACTCTCACCTCGGCTTCCTAGTAGTCCTTCCTGGAAATGGGCTGTTTTCATGGCAGCCTGTCTAACGAACTTAGGGATCGACGTGATCCCCGTAGTAATGAGTGATACGTAGATGAAGCCAAGCATAGCACAGCCGCATGGAAGACCCCTGTCCACCTTCGTCAGCACGTTCAGGATGTGAGGAAAGCTACTCCAACCCGCCACAACGTCCTATTCAGGGCCGGCTAAAGAGTAACGTTTTCATTGTTGGCAGTCGCAAACAACATCTTCAACCCACGTATGTCGTTAGACGTCGTGGTGTCACCTCCTTTGTTTCATATTTTTCGGCAGACAAAAAGCCGCTGGTGACTTGCCAGGTCAATCCCAGTATGTTTCCAACCGTTAGGTTGGAAGCCCTTGAAATATACAATAGACTATTTTTGGGACTGGGGGTAACGGAAGTGTACATTAGAGCAAAGTAGACCCACAGCCTGTCAGGCGCCATCTATTTTGCTCCACTAACCACGTAACAAAGACCTGGTGTTATAGGCACACTATTCCCTTTTTGCGACATATTCTCTGAGGGGAGAGAATCTCTAGAATAATTTTAGCAGAATTTTGTATACATCATCAATAATAATAATAACAACAACAACAACAACAATAATAACAACAACACCAACAACAATCTACAAAACTTGCAGAAGAAAACTTCTGACATAATTGTCTAATCCACAATCAACTTTATTCTCGATCGATTGGTCGATATCTCTACAGTCAATATAATCGATACCTTTTGAAAATATAAATTATTCCAGTTCATTTTCGATCAGCCGTGTTCTACAGACCGAATGTATTTTCTGGACGTGAGGATTGGGTGAACGCTTCAAACAGTTTCATGTCATTCCTTCAGTTAAAGTATGATCAGTGTAGAAGTTGTTATTGTTGTTGTTTAATGCCCACAAAAGGAAAGGTTACTCTTATGTTCCCCCTGAAAATGGCGTTAAGTGACAGGTTGCAGTAGCTTTCCACACATCCCGAGCATGCTGATGAAGGTAGACCGTTGTCCTCCAGGCGGTTGTGCTATGCTTGGCTTCATCTGAGTGGCGCTCACTATTACGGGGATTACAACGATCCACATCTTGTTAGTCAACCTGCCTTGAAAACAGTCTGTTTCCAGGGAACGCTACAGGGAAGAGATCGTGGTCTTCGTCAGTGTGTTGTGTCTGACCTTGACATGACTTCCTGGTCGGTATGTGTGCCTGACTGGACTAGCGTTTTAGTTCACAATCAGTGGAGATAGACATTACTATACATGGATGGATGAATTGATAGATTGAGGTATGGACTGACACAAAAGACAGGTAGACAGACAACGGTGTGTAGAGAGGAATAGCGTAGGATGTTTCTAGATAGCTAGCTTGATATGCAAACATACAGATAAATAGACAAGAGAGACAGACCGACAGATAGACAAAAAACATAAACATACAGAGATTAGATAGATAGATAGATAGATAGATAGATAGATAGATAGATAGATAGATAGATAGATAGATAGATAGATAGATAGATAGATAGATAGATAGATAGATAGATAGATGGATGGATGGATGGATGGATGGATGGATGGATGGTGGATGGATGGATGGATGGATGGACGGACGGACGGACGGACGGACAGACAGACAGACAGACAGACAGACAGACAGACAGACAGACAGACAGACAGATAGATAGATAGATAGTTAAAACATGGATAAATGGATATATATATATCCTCATCATCATCATCAGTCCCATAACCTAGAAAGGTAGTTGTTTTCAGCTAGGGCGAAGGTCGCCAAGCTCGTGAAATTTAGCCGCGTGAACTAAATCGTGAAATATGACATGTTTAAGTGTACTGCTATTTATATAGCCGATATCCATTCCAGGATAATCGAACGGAAGAAAATACACAAAACGAACGAATTAACCAGTCCAAATGGAAAACAACAACACATTTCCGTGAATACAAGTGTAAGTCGTCGACTAGTGTGAATTCCCGGAAAATCCATGGTTTGGCGGCATTTAAAATGAACTAAAGCAGAAGAGTAATGTAGACCCGCAGTTAGTTATGGCGCCATCTTTGCTGCTCATTCATATAAATATATTATTTTAGATAGATTTAGAGAAATATAGATAAATAAATAGAAATATAAAATATATTAGATAGATAGAGAGATAGATAGATAGATAGATAGAGAGATAGCTAGATAGAAAGATAGATAGATAGATAGATAGACAGACAGACAGACAGACAGACAGACAGGCAGGCAGGCAGGCAGGCAGACAGACAGACAGATAGATAGATAGATAGATAGATAGATAGATAGATAGATAATGTGATGGGTTAGTTTATTAATGCGAATAACGGTAAATGGATTATAAAGTGGAGAATGGTTTGAACGTATGCATAAGTTAATGGAGAACTTTATAGCTGGGGGATAAGAAAGAGGAGTACATTTATATCAGCTGGAATCAGTAATTGAGAACAATGTGGATTGGGGATTCATCATTCGATGTTCTATGCGCGCCAAATACTGCGCATAAGCCAGAAACAAATGATTTCCAGCTGGAACCGTGTGACGCCACTGCGGTTGTTGTTCATTCTAAGGACATGTCTGATGTACGTCCATCGTTTTTTCAGGAAGATAGTCGACACGTATAGTTGGTTTGTCTTTGTTCTTATCGAGTCATTAGTTATGAACTGGTCCCAGAGTATATCCTATCATTTTCTTAAACATTTATTTTCAAAGATATTGAGTTTGTTTTCCCGCGCTTTTGTTGTCTACTTTCACATCCATATGTCAGGACTGATACTACGATTGAGTTGAATAGTCTGATCCAATACCCTGGACAGAGAAAAGAACAAATGTAGACATTTGGCAAGAGTTGAGCATAGAGGAGAACTAGTTTATCAATTCTATTTTGGCTAGAAAATGCAAATACTTTGGTCACATCAAGAGACACAACGGTCTTGAGAGGACGGTGATGGAAGGTATGGTGCCAGGCAAAAGAGGAAGGGGTAGACCAAGAAGACGATGGCACCAAGATATCCAGGAGTGCCTGAGTATGACAGTGGCGGAAGCTGGTGTTTTGGCAAGGGAACGAGTTTCTTTCAGACAGACTGTGATGGGAGCGACGTTCTACAAAGGACATGTTACATGATGAGGAGTCTGAGCTTGGTATGTTTGCTCAGTGTCGTTGATTTACAGATGTTGGTGAGCTGATTAAAGGTGCACCAGACCAAAGCAATTCTAGCTGCAATTTCTTTCGTGACACCTCCATCTTGTGCCATTTTGCTTCCCAGATATGTGAAGTGTTGAACATTTTGTAGAGATGTCCCCTGTAGCTTGATATCAACCGTTGTGGTTGTTGGAAGCCATGAATTTTGTATTTGAGTCCTGTCTATTTTGACCATTGGCATAGTCTACCTATATTTTCTTGTATTTTTTCATTAGTTATACTTAGTAGATCTATGTCGTCTGCAAAATCAAGATCTTCGAAGGTCTTGTTATCTGTCCATTCTATGCCCAAATGCTTATCATCGGTATATTGTTTCATAATCCAATCTAAAGCTATGCCAAATAGTAGAGGGGAAAAAATACATCCCTGTTTTACTCCTGTTTTTATGTTAAACCATTCAGTGTTGCCTTCGGCTGTTCGAACACATCATCGTGAATTATTATATAAAGCCTTGATAATATTTATATATTGTGAGAGTAAGCCATAGTTCTTTTGAGAATTGTCCATAATGTTGGATGGTGTAGACTATCAAAGGCCTTCTGGAAGTCAAAGAAGTTTATGATTAGTAGGGATTGCATTTCTACTGATTCTTCTATGATAGTTCTGAGTGTACAAATTTGATAAATGCAAGAACGGTTTGGTCTAAAGCCAGTCTGTTCTTCTCCTATGATGACATCTACCTGTTCCATGAATCCTTCTAATATTATGTTGCAGATTACTTACCCAGGCACTGACAGGAGTGTTATTCCACGCCAGCTATTACAATAAGATGTCTCATTTCTTTGATATTTTTACAATAATACCATCTTTCCACTGTTGTGGTGGTTTTTCCTCTTTCCACACATTATTTATGATGGATAGGAGACGAGTGAGGGTGGTATCATCTGCTGATTTTAATATTTCACCAGTTATCTATCATCCCCTGCTGCCTTGAAATTCTTTAGTCTGTGGATGATTCTTTTGATTTCTGCGAGTGTCAATTCTGCATAGGACACTGGTAAGAGGAGCATGTCTGTTTCGTTTTCAAAATTAAAGGATGTTGTGGGATGTGGTCTATTCAAAATCTCTGTAAAATGTTCTGCCCAACGTTTCATCTGTTCTTTGTCTGTAGTAAGAAGGTTGCCACGTTTATCTCTGATTAGTGTATTTGTAGTAGGTGGTTTATTGCATAACTGTCTAATGATCTGGTGAAGGTATCTGCTGTTGCCCACTTTTGCTGCACTTTCAGCTGTTGCGGCCAGTTCATTGAGGAACTGCCTCTTGTCTTTGCGAGCGTTTTATTTAACCATTTTGTTAAGTGAGTCATACGCCTTTTTGCAATTCTCATTTGCAATAGCTGCTGTTGCTGCAACGAGATTTTATTTAGCTGTCTTTCTTTCTTCAGGTGACATCACTCAGCCACTTTTTCTTTTTGTGTTGGAATTATCCAACTGTCGTTACAACTGCGTCTTCCAATGTTGTAGTAGCACTAAACTTTTCTCATATGTTATCAATCGTGCTAATAGTTGTGTTATCAGTTAATAAATGGAGAACAGTATATATGGTGGATTAATTAATGGAGAACATTATATATGGTGGATTAATTAATGGAGAACATTATATATGGTGGATTAATTAATGGAGAACATTATATATGGTGGATTAATTAATGGAGAACATTATATATGGTGGATTAATTAATGGAGAACATTATATATGGTGGATTAATTAATGGAGAACATTATATATGGTGGATTAATTAATGGAGAACATTATATATGGTGGATTAATTAATGGAGAACATTATGTGCAATGGATTAACTAATTGAGAACGTTATGGAAGGTGTACTAATTAACGTGTGAACATTATTTACAGTGGATTAATTAGTCATCATCATCACCACATGTAGACAGCAAATATCAGCAAATATATCACAGCAGCCAACAACTATCAGCAAATATATCACAGCAGCATGCAAATATCAGCAAATATATCACTGCCAGTAAATATCAGCAAATATATCACTGCCAGTAAATATCAGCAAATATATCACTTCCAGTAAATATCAGCAAATATATCACTGCCAGTAAATATCAGCAAATATATCACTGCCAGTAAATATCAGCAAATATATCACTGCCAGTAAATATTAGCAAATATATCACTGCCAGTAAATATCAGCAAATATATCACTGCCAGTAAATATCAGCAAATATATCACAGCCAGCAAATATGAATCTCGGTCTGCAGTCAATATTCCCGCCTGCTCCATGTTCATGTTTAGAGTATTCTTGATATCTTGTATCCACTTTCGCCTTGGTCGACCCCTGCGTCGCCTTCCATGACCTGTCTTTCCAGTTCGTAATGACGTTTGACGTAAATACAAAAAATCTATTTCCTAGACATAACATTGTTTATGAACCAGTTTTCTTCAACATTCAGGCCTTCTCGGGTGGTTTCATTTGTCACTTTCAGGGGACGGCGTGGCCTAGTGGTTAAGTGGCACGGCTCACAATCCGAAGGTGCTGGGTTCGATCCCCATCACAGCACCGGCCGTTACCCCGGAGAAGCAAACCCTTAGAAAATGACGGAGGAAGCAGACCCTTACATAAATGCATGCTGAAGTCGGATGCACTTGGCCGACAGGCGCAAAATAAAAACCACAGTGCAACGCACACCGCCTTGGGGATTAGAGAAATAAGGCGAACGCAAAAATAAAATAAAAATTAATTTTTTTTTTTTTTACTTTCTTTATTCATGTAATTTAAAGGATTTTTCTGTAACATTTTGTTTCGAACGCTCTAATTTTCTTTCTTGCTGCTTGTGTCATAGCCCATGTCTCGGACCCGCACATACCCACAGGAAATGCGCATATTCTCAGGATCTTCAGTTTTAATTAGTGGAGAACATTTATTTCAGTGGATTAATTAAAGGAGAACATTATGTCAGGTCAGGTCAGGTCATCCCGTAACCGGTGAGGTCGTTGGGGCACACATGAAGACATCCTCACAATGCCACGCCATCCATCTCTGTCAGATGCCGCTCCTTGTGACTCTTCTGGTCGGAGATGTTTCCATTCTTTTATGTTGTCCTCCCATCTCTTTTTGGACCGGCCTCTTCGTCGTCTGCCATGCACCTTTCCGTGGAGGATCGTATTTGCAAGACCATTTGATCCCGTACCAAGCGAGTTTCCTTCTTTTGACAGTTGCCATGAGGTCTTCGAAAGGCCCTATTGCTGTTGTAATTCTATCTCGTATTTCCTCATTTGTAACTCGATCTTTGTACGTGACGTTTAACAGTCTTTGGAAACATCTCATCTCCAAAGCCTGTATCCTTCATTGAAGGTCAGCTGTAACTGTCCATGTCTCACAAGCATAGAGGAATATTGACAGGACCAGTGTACGCATTAATCTGATTTTCGTGCATTATGTATAGTTGATTAATTAATGAATAACTTTATGGACGGTGGATTAATTAATGGAGAACGTTACGGGCGTGAGTTAATTAATGGTTAACATTGTTTACAGTGGATTAATTAATGACAATTAGTAAGGACGGGGGACAGGCATGAATAATTTATATTTTTCCCCACCTAAAACCGATAATCAACTCGCCAATCAACCACGTGATGCCAAATTGCCGCACGAGCGTAGTTTCTCCCTCGCAGCCCGTTCACTGTCTGTCGTTGAGCAGGTATATATAATGGTCCAGTAATCTTTGCTTCTACTGGGTCCCTAGAAATGGCCACTATACGGGAATAGATTTGAAACATGCAATCGGTAACTCCTGTTATTATTTAGAAATGTGTTGGTTGTACAATTTGAACAATACACTTTTCCAGCTGCTGTGTTTAGTACACACCACTCATTTTTTTAAACATAATCGGTTTGAAGCATTAGTTCTTGAAAGTGTTTTACAATCGTTTTCATTACGGCGTTGTCAACACAAATGTATTGCCATTCCTTTACTTTAGTTGCAGGCTTTTTTATTACCGAATTCCCACTATTACAAAGGTGAAAGCTAAGTTATTAATGAAAATTATATTGAATCAGTGACTCAAGATGTGCGCTTAATTTGATTAAGCCTAAGAAAGCTAGTGAGTGCAGACTTGAATCACTTGCAGTACAGTGCTACGGTTGATAGTCGTTTCGCCTTCCTATTTGCTTGTGAACTTCTTATTATAAATGTGTAGGAAAGCCCAGTTGTTTGATAAGCTACACAAACGTAAGATTATCTGTCGGTAAGTGATGGATACGTTCATTTGGATGTTTTGAAACGTGTGTTCTATTGTTACGATCAATTTATAAATTTTCTCAGATCTATCTATCTATCTATCTATCTATCTGTCTGTCTGTCTGTCTGTCTGCCTGCCTGCCTGCCTGTCTGTCTGTCTGTCTGTCCATCCAACCGCTCATCCATCCGTTCGCCAGTCGCCCGCTAGGCCAGACCATCTATCTACGCTCTTTGAACGTCAAACACGGATCAAAAGGAAGAAAGACGAGCTCTCCAGTTTGAACGATGTGACACAACCTTTCTAAGTTCTTGTATGTTGTTCAGAGCCATAGTTGAGCCTTCTCTGATGATCGTTCTGCGAAGTCTCATTGGACCTTTCTGTCTGCACAAACCTAGCATAGGTGCATACAGACGCACACATTCATCCAAACACTGATTTATGCGTCCTGATATCGCCCAATGGACTACGGTCTGGGGTGGAAAATGGCGCGCCTCCGCCAGTAGAAACTAGTGAGGCAAACATCTAAGCAACAACAACAACATTCTGCTTCCATCATGTACCCACATAATTACCTGCAATGGAAGTATGTTGCTGTTTATTCTAAACACATGCCCGGTGTATGTCCGCTGTTTTTTTCCTTGTCATGGTAGAACCATTTTACTGATTGGTGTTTTCTCTTATTAGCATATTGGTCTTGAATTCTTCCCAGCCAATGATCAATAGTTTTGTAAGTCATTTATTTTCTAATGTCTTGGTCGTTTTCCAACTTTCGTATTCCATGTGTTTGTAAAGTAACCCATAGCCTTACTGCCGTAGGGGTGTGAGGTGTTAGCAATCTCACATTTCAAAGGCTCGGTTTTATGAGGGCGGTAGCCATCTCCTCTCCCTCGCCGCTTTTACTTCCCTTTTACTGAACCGGTACCCATTTAAGGCTGGGTCGACCCGGGAGCCATTGCAGTCTGAAAAAACACTACCGCCTCAACAATATGTTTGTACTGATGAAGTTAATTAGCCTGAGCTGTGCGTGTTTGCTCATTTATTTCGATTTCCAAATGTTTGTTAGTTGGTTAAAAACACATGAGACCAAAGCAGTTGTATCTCAGATGCAGCACATTCAAAGTGCATCTAAAAGCACAATGCACAAAACACTACAATATACCATATATACCAATATATAGGAAATACAAGAGAGAATTACAACATCAGCAGGGCCTTTTGAAGAACTCTTAGCAACTATCAAAAGAAGGAAACTAGCTTGGTGCGAGCACATATCTAGATCAAATAGTCTTGAAAATGCAACACTGAACGGACAGGAGCAAGGCAGATGAAGAAGTAGTCCCTAAAAGAGGCTGGAGGACAACATAAAAGATTGGACCAATCTCCGATCAGAGGCGGCACAGGCAGCGGCCGCCGAGAGAGAGGGATGGCGAGAGACTGTAGGGATGTCTTCATGTGTGCCTCAACGACCTCCCCTTTTACGGGATGACCTATCCTGGCACTACCAATCTCTACCATAAGATTATTTTCATTAATGAAATTGTGATAAAAATGTTAACAAATTAATGAAATGTTCGTGGTGTAGGGTTATGAATCGAGCGCAAGATTGGTTTACAATCCCAACATACTGGGTTCGAAACCACTTCGTGTCCAGTTTGAGTGAACATGTCGGGAATTTTTCTCGGTATGACAACTTTTCCCGTACAGAAAAGATTGGCAAAACTACTGTAGTGGTAAACATTGCCAAGAGATACAAACACGCATCCATACACACTGACCAATACGTCCACATTACAGATACAAACTGGTCAATACGTCCACATTACAGATACACACTGGTCAATACGTCCACATTACAGATACACACTGGTCAATACGTCGACATTACAGATACACACTGGTCAATACGTCCATATTACAGACACAAACTGGTCAATACGTCCACATTACAGATACACACTGGTCAATACGTCCATATTACAGATACACACTGGTCAATACGTCCACATTACAGATACACACTGGTCAATACGTCCACATTACAAATACACACTGGGCAATACGTCCACATTACAGATACACACTGGTCAATACGTCCATATTACAGATACAAACTGGTCAATACGTCGACATTACAGATACGCAATGGTTAATACGTCCATATTACAGATACAAACTGGTCAATACATCCACATTACAGATACACACTGGTCAATACGTCCATATTACAGATACAAACTGGTCAATACGTCGACATTACAGATACACACTGGTCAATACGTCCACATTACAGATACACACTGGTCAATACGTCCACATTACAGATACACAATGGTCAATACGTCTACATTACAGATACACAATTGTCAATACGTGCACATTACAGATACACACTTTTCAATACGTCCACATTACAGATACACACTGGCTAATACGTCCACATTACAGATACACACTAGCTAATACGTACTGATATCCCCCAAAGGACTACGGTCTGGGGTGGAAAAGGGCATGGTATCGCCAGTGAGTTCAGAAAGGTAAACCTATAAATGAAATTAAAAAATAAATAAGAATGCATAGCTGGTCATACACAGAAATGTCTACAATGAAATTGCTGTGCATTGTTTTGATACACTTAGTGGACTTACAGGGCTGACTCCCAAGTATCATTTTTCTGTTGCCGGCTTGTGTTGTTGGTAGTCTGTTTTCCCCGTGCCACATCACGTTATTGAACCTACAACCTTCTGTGTGTCGCTCCTGTGACTTGTCGATTATGCCAACACGAGAAAAGCATGCTAACAATTCAGCTGTTTATCCACTGTCTTTCATTGCTTTTGTTCTTGCCTGTCCTTCTTAGCCTTATTACTTCAGGGGGAGGGGGGTCGCTGTAGTCAAGAGGTTAAGGCTCTCGCCTGCCACAGTGATGAACGGAAACGGTGGGCGATCGAATCCTGCAAGTTTCAAGTGACCCCTTGTCTCACGGGACCAGAGTGCCTGCATCCCAAGTTACCTCCAGTCGTCTGGACCAATAGTCTTGCCACTTATCCAAGATATCTCGGGAAAAGAGTGAGATTAATGACCAGCGCAGCCTTTCCCTCCAAATAATCTAAATATAGCTCACATCACATGATTAAGACAAAGCCGTCTGATGTTGTGGCCATCATCGCTTGCGATGGGCAATAACTAATATTGCTTCAGCTGATCGTATACACTAAGCCTCTTGTAACTTTTTCAACAGCTTAGACTTTGGCTATGATCCCCCGTTGTCTCACCGCTGTAACCAAGTTACCACGTTTGACTATTTTGAAAGGATACTGCTCATCTATTCTATGAGGGCCAGTCATTAAGTAACAGCGATTTTATTATACAGTGCACGTACAGGGGGGCATCTTATTTCAGGACACAAAATGGCGCTTTAGCAATACTTCATGTAAGGATCTATCTGTATGCACATGCGCAATAGAGAGAATGGACATGGAAGATGTGGCTGCAGCCATGAGATGGCTATCTATCACCTTTTTAACAGGTGCAGTCAACGTTGTTGACTCCCAATCCTTGCTTAAGAAGGTACAGATGGGCTATCTAAGGCATGAGTGGATGGAAGCTCTAGAGGCATCAAAGCTGGAGAAGCTAATGTGAATCTACCGCGCTGATCATTCTGGGGTTCAGGGCAACGAAAGAGCCGACATCCTGGCTTAACAGGCACCATTTAGGGTACACTATATATGGATAGAAGTGACATCATAGAGTATATCAATGATCACCTGTTCGATGACGTCACCGCTATAGATGAATCAGTCAAGTCATAAACTGCAGATATTTAAGACTGAACGAGATTAGATAATAAAGATGCAGCACTGAATAAAGCTGGGAACAGTCAGCGATTCATAGCTGGCTGCTTGCATCTAGGTTAGTAAACCACAGCTAACCAAAACTCTATTCCTTCTCCAAGAGACCACCTTGGAAACAGGCTGCACCAGTCACTAGTGTACTCCGACCAAATATGGGTGTTGTAGTGGAAAGACTTGCCGTGTATCCTTCTCCCCCACACGCGCCTAAGAAAAGCCACATGAAATCGGATGTATTAGGCCGAAAGGTGTAGATATCGCTGTTAACGCAAAGTCACAGTCATTTTCACGACGAGCGATGAAGAAATAACGAGGCTTGAGCGGACTGGTGCTCAAGACAGAACGGAGGAAACAGCAGTGTGCACAACCAACGAGCTGCAGGAACCATCAGTATCCACACTCTTCAATAATTACTGAGAGAAACTCAGCACCTATGGGTTTGTCCAGAGTGCAGTTATATCTATTCTAAGAAACAGAACGGAACATAAATTGCAGACTAAATGTACACATGCATAAAATGAAACCAGCACAGACTGCACATGTCAGAGAGGACCCCAGACTCCAGAACACATCCTGCACACATGTCCTCTGCATCAAGACTCCTGTGAGAAGGCCTGGCTTGAGGAAAGAAACACAAGACAAACTGTGGGGAACCAATGAGGACCTCCGACTGACGTGTCACTTCATGGAGGCATAAAACGAGCATACGAAACCGAACGCAAAGAAGAAGAAGGAACAGAACAGAACCGAACAGAACAGAACAGGAGACATATGTCGTAGAGGAGACATAACCATGCTGGAAATAATTTTTTTTTTAAAGCGACAAAACTGTTTGTGGGGTTCCAGAGTTACAGTTAGGAGGAAAGACTCAGAAAAACCGGCCTACAGTGTCTAGAAAAGAGAAGAATTCGAGGGGACTTAATACAGGTTTATGAGATAATTACAGGAAAGGTAAAATTAGACAATAACAATTTTTTTTTCAAAATACAACCACCAACGCGAACAAGAGGGAATAGATACAAATTAACTACAGAAAGGTTCAGATTTGATATTAGGACAACTTTTTTTAGTCAGAGAGTGGTGAATGCTTAGAATGCATTACCCCAGAAGGTGGTGGCGGCAGAGACAGTAAATGCATTTAATAATAGATTGGATATGCATAGTTTTTAGAGCAGGGTAATGCAGATGTGACTGGTTGTCTTCAAATTCTGATCAGTCTTCTAAACCAGTATAAAAACGTTAAGTTAAGGACAGAAAAAAGTCCCCCCCAAATGCCCGCACAGTGTAGCACCGACATTGAACCACAGGCTACACACTCTTGTTTGTGTAGAAATGTTTGTCATTGATGCCTATTTTCTTAGCGTGTGATTATTAGGCGTGTTTCCGCTAAAGCTTGCTGACCGATCGGACTATCTTTTTTAACAACTACGCTGTAAGTAAACTACCCGTGTTTTCTTCTCTTTTAGGGATACTGTCTTCTTCTTCTCTTCGCTCTGCATATTGTGTCTTACAGTGTCAGGTTATGAACGAGCTCGACTACGTGCCCCATGCACAGTGGCATTCATCGCCTCAGATATTTCTGTTATCCATCTGTTTCGTGGTCGACCTTTGGCTTTGAATCCGTTTAATCTAAATAACATTACTTGTTTAGGTTGGGGTGTGGGGATGTGTGGTGGTATTCTTGTTACGTGGCTTAACCATTTTAATTGTGTTTTTTAATAATGTAGTCAGGGTCAGTTAATGCATTCAATAGATTGGATGCACGAAGTTATTTTAAAATCAGTTGGAATAGAAGAAACTGGTTGTATACAGACTGCAGGGTCTTCTAAGCCAGTATAATGAAGTTAAGTTAGGTTAAGAAGAAAGTCTCTGGGAGTCAAGCACCGTTTTACTTTTTCATCTCTGTGAATGTCTTCATTAGGCGAAATGCGTTTACTGTGTTCCCACCCCCACCCTATGTGCCCAGGTTATCCGTAGCGTCTGGTCAGGTAAAACAAACTCATCGGGCAACTTTAGTCAGGGTCAGGAGAACAATACTGACACGGACCTCCACCTCTCTTTATGCAGTTCTCCCTGGAAACGTTTCATGTCAGCCCGGCTAATGACAAGGAAGATCGACGTGATCCCCATTGTAGTACGCGTCTCGCAGATGAAGCCAAGAATAACGCAACTGCATGGACCCAAATCCACTGTCATTAGCACGCTCGAGATGGAAGGACAACTATTGCAACCGGCCATCTAACGCCCTTTTCAGGGCCCACAAAAGAGTAAACTTACTCATTGTGGACATTCAATAACAACAATAACAAATTCGTTTTAACACGTATTGTGTTCATGACGGGGTGGAGGTGGGGTAGGGGAGGGGTTTGTTGAGGATGGCTCCCTGCCCTTTGGCTGTCCTTAGTCTACCTACAAGGCAGCAGTTTATTTGATGTCGTAGTTTTGTCTCCTATTAAAGTAGTTGACTCTGTCAAACAATCACACTCTGGCTTCATTTGACTCTGTCAAACAATCACACTCTGGCTTCATTTGACTCTGTCATACAATCACACTCTGGCTTCATTTGACTCTGTCCAACAATCACACTCTGGCTTCATTTGACTCTGTCCAACAATCACACTCTGGCTTCATTTGACTATGTCCAACAATCACACTCTGGCTTCATTTGACTCTGTCAAACAATCACACTCTGGCTTCATTTGACTCTGTCAAACAATCACACTCTTGCACCACTTTCACACGCGCCTTCAGGGTGAGGCCCTTTCATTGCACTCTGGTTGGGCTGGCTTCTGAGAGCGCACAAACCTAGCATAGGTAAATACAGACGCACACATGCATCAAAGCACTAGTTTATGCGTCTTAATATCGCTCAATTGACTACGGTATGGGGTGGAATAGGCGCGCCCCAGCCAGTAGAAACTAGTGAGGCAACGACGTAAAATTTTTTAAAAATTACAAAGTATAAACCATCCTCCAACAAACATGGTGTGGGACCCATAATGCATCAGTGATTGATCTGAGGACAGTTGATGACTCAAAGCGGACTGTTTGTGTAATGACCAAGAAGATATGCACTAAGCAGGAACATATTTCGTCTCAAAGTTGCGGCACTGGGAACAGACTGCACCCGTACAGCCTGGCTAAAGGAATGGGGATTGAAGAGGGAAGGCAAACCTGGACCCAAAAAATATCGTGCTTAAGCCGGAAGTGTTGAGCCGAAAGGCGCAGAATCGCTGCTTATACATAAGCTAAGACTTGTGACACCAACCTCCTTTTCGTGGCGAACGCAAAAGAAGAAGACACAGAGAAAGAAGAAAATTAGGAGAAACAGGATGTGGTCAGTATGGTAAACGAAATGGGAAAAGGCACTGTGCCCCCCCCCCTTCCCCTGCCCATTCATAGTGGTGAGCTGCTGAAAAGCCTAGCATTGCACAATATTTTTCTTTAAAACCAGGCCACAATTTTTGTCGGTACGCCCCTGGATTAGTAGAGAGCCAGTGCATTCCGGCTTCCAAAGAAAGGTCACCAAGAGTGACGTCATCGATGGAGAGGGTTGTAAGACAGCATTGCAGCATTACATAATCTTTCTTACTCTTTTGCCCTTCTGTCAGTGCAGCTGGAGCATAGGACAACCACTACAGTTTGTGGGCTTTTGCAGTTGAGTTACACAACTCATTGTATCGTCTTTTACCCCATGCATGGAGGTGCAGTGGTCCTACTATTTACTCGCAGCAAGCGGCCCTGGCATCCACTTGGGGAAATCCCTTCTATATTTGGGCTAAATAAAAACTATCTTTTCTTCACCAGTGAATGCCACCACTACTGCAGCGGAGATGCCAAGGTGCCAGGATGAAAAGCAAGAAAACTGGGGTCGTCTTCCTTCTGTTAATGTCAAGCTTATCTTTGTTGATTCAGCTAAATGTGTTGGATTACGGCAGCGGTGAGTACCAAGTTAGCTGTGTACATAATCGTGATTATGACTTTCAACGCACATGTAAACTCGATATTTGTTCTAGTTCGGAGGTGTGTCGGACACCATACGAATTAACAAGCGTGTCGCAGGCGTTAGTGATCGGCTGTCAGCGCATAATTTTGATTTTGAAGTGGTATGGTAACGCCATTAATATCGATATGTGGTGCAGGGTTAACAACTGTCGATGAAGAAAAGACAATATGGATGGATAGGTCAGAACTTGGAGAGGGATACTGGAACTATTACTCGACTGGAACTCCAATCAGAGTCAGAGCCAGAGATACAGAGCTACCAAAACTCTTCTCCAACTCCACGTGGTGATCCTGGATAGCAGACTACAGCAAGGCAGACTGGTTAAGGAGAAGGGATCGAAGAGAAAAGGCTAACCTGCCACCCAAAAATGTCATGCTGAAGTCGGATGTCGGACCGAAAGGTGCAAATGTCGCAGTCAAGCTGTAAACTACAACACAATGCATTCCGTTCTTCGGACTACATCCTGCTATATGCAAAGTCCTTTTCAGGGCTTGGTAGCGGGATTTTGAATACGAATGACGAAGACAACAAAGAAGAAGATACGTAATTGTAACGGCGACATTAACCATATGTTCATCACTTCGTATCCCTATACACAATATGTGTTTATATCACGCTTCCTTATAACTAGAAGATCTCAGATTGGGCCATCCTGAAGGCCGCAATTAGAACTTGCACGGTTTGCACCACTGTGTAACATCTCTCACAGATAATCACATAAACAAGTATGGCCATGTGACTGTCTGCGACAAATAGAGAAACAAAAACACTGAAATTATATGAAATATACAGCAGTTGAAACTAAATCATCATCATGTTGCGTGTTGTTTGCAGTGCGTCGCGATCATCATAGCTGCTCTGTAAGATTCGATCCTTGGCAAATGCCGAGTTCAACTCTGCTACTGATAGTCTTCGGTCGAAGCAGCTTTAATGGATACCTGGCTTACAATTAGGGAAAGAAAGAAAGGAAGCAAGAAAGAGAACTGGCCACCCCAGTACATAAAATCGGTGGTTTAGATTCCTAAAGTATCTAATACTTCACTACTAACCAGAGGTTAAGTCTACTGTCGGGTTCCATTTGTCATTATCTCTGTATAAAACATTAGCCTCGTGTGCTGGAGGTCACGTGTTCAAATTCTGATGGAGGCCGACATTTTTTTCACGTTGACTTCTGGTTTTTCCCTGAGTCTCTGGGTAGCAGAGATCAAACGCAGTTTGGAATCGGAAAGAGAAGGTTTAACGGCCGGTGCTGGGCCAAAATAAAAATAAAAATAATTTACAATCTACTCAATCTTTTACGGGATCCTCGCCAGTGCTACATAGGTCGTGCATTGTGCGGAGAATCTCCAAACACATGGAGAAGAACAGAGCAGTTATGGGTTAAACCGTGTCCATTGATGTTGATTCTTCGACTAAACTAAGTATTTATATCTGGCTAGTTGGCGCCGGAGAGATGCAGCAGTGAATGGCTGACAACAGCCAGCGAGTTATAGCTGACTGCTTGCATCAGGGTCAGCGGACCACAGCTGACTGCTTGCATCAGGGTCAGCGGACCACAGCTGACTGCTTGCATCAAGGTCAGCGGACCACAGCTGACTGCTTGCATCAGGGCCAGTGGACCACAGCTGACTGCTTGCATCGGGGTCAGCGGACCACAGCTGACTGCTTGCATCAGGATCAGCAGACTACAGCTGACTGCTTGCATCATGGTCAGCGGACCACAGCTGACTGCTTGCATCAGGGTCAGCGGACCACAGCTGACCAAGATGCTATTCCACCTCTAAGCGGCGGCTCTGGGAACAGGCTGCACTAGTGTAGTCTGACTAAAAGAATAGAGATTGCAGTGGGAAGACAAACCTGCCTCCCCTCCAACAGCTGAAACCGGATGTGTTGGGCCGAAAGGCGCAGATTTGGCAGCCTCGCTGTAAACTACGCACAACGTCACAACACTGAAGAAGACAAAGAAATCTGGCCAGCTACAGCTCAAGTTGCGTGTTTATGAAGCGAATAAAGAGAATGCTTTCATTAACTACATGATTTCCCAATCTGTGTGCCAGGTATCCTAGTAATAGTATCGACGTCTTAATTTTAAAAAAAACGATTGTACATTACAAAGGCTGCACTACGTCGTGTATTGTGGGCTAATGTAAAATTAATGTAGTTTGGTCATTAGAAATATAACAGCTATTTGGTTGACCGTTCTGACATACAAATGTTGTGTGCATTTTTTAAGAACTGCAAATATCACTAAACGGCTGTCTGTTCCCCAGTGTCATGTTACCGTTTTAAGACTGTGGATATATGGGAAAGCAAAGCGTTCTGGCTGTGAGAGCCATAATTACAGAAATTATTAAACAAATTTTAAAAATCGTTAAAGGCGTCAATTTTGTTTTCATTATTCGTCCTTTATTTAGTTGTATGACTCCTTCATGTATTTTTCTTTCTCTCTTGTAGCCCAGTGGCGTGGTATTTTTAAAAAAATGTTTTTTGCGTTTTCCTTATTTCTCTAATCCCCAAGACGGTGTGCGTTGCACTGTGGTTTTTATTTACGCCTGTCGGCCCAGTGCATCCGACTTCAGCACGCATTTTATGTAAGGGTCTGCTTCCTCCTGCATTTTCTAAGCGTTTGCTTCCCCGGGGTAACGGCCAGTGCTGTGAAGGGGATCGAACCCAGCACCTTTTAATTGTGAGCCGTGCCACTTAAAGTGGCGTGGTATGTATTTGTCTTTCGCATCTCTTGTGACCCCAGTAAAATGTTTCCCCATTTTACAGCAAGTCTCGTTTACGTTGTCTATCCACCTTTTCCTTGGTCTACCTCTCTCCCTTCTTCCTGATGTTCTCCTGTAGAAGGTTGCTTGAACAGTATGGTCTGGTTGCTTTCTTTCAATGTGGTCAAACCAATTCATTCTCTGTTGCTCGATGTACTGTA
Organism: Ariolimax columbianus; assembly: GCA_036924085.1. Taxonomy (NCBI): domain Eukaryota; kingdom Metazoa; phylum Mollusca; class Gastropoda; order Stylommatophora; family Arionidae; genus Ariolimax; species Ariolimax columbianus. Next base: position 25,448,885 of record JAVGWX010000018.1, read on the forward strand.
GGCAGGGAATTGTTCCAACCATCTCCCGAATACTCATATTTGTGTTCCTGTCTCTTTTGGTGTTGTTAGTGACCTTTCGTAGGCCCAGCGTTCCGCAGGTGGCTAATTTTCATTCCTGTGCTTTATTCAACGTCCATGTCTGACACTAGTAGCACAGGATTATGATGAAGATACTATTTATATTCTGCTTTTTTGCTTGGAGGGAAATCTTGGGGTATTTTAATATTGGTGACAGCTGGTAAGTGAAAACGTTTGCCCTCTGAACTCTCGTCTCGATCTCTCTATCGAGTCAGTTATCCTCGGTAAAAACAGTTCCCAAATACCTACATTATTCTAACTGCTTAATGTTTATTTCCCTCACATGAATATCAAGTGTGGTGTGCATTCTACCTATATTCATTGTCTCTGTTTTTGATGTGTTGATATTCATATCGTACTTTTGACAGTTTATTTCATTTGGTGTTTGTTAAAATATATGACTGCTAGAAATGGAATTTGCGCAAAATAAGTTCGAAAAAGCTCCAAGTTACTGATATGGACCAGACATTCAAAATTTGTCTTAATTGATCGAATAAGAAATACCGAAATACAGTCACATATCTCATTAAATGAAATGAAAGGTACTGGGTTCGATCCCAATCACAGCACATGTCGTTACCCCGGGCAAGTAAACCCTTAGACAATGCACGAGGCCGACAGACGCAAAATAAAAACCCCAGTGCAACGCACACCGCATTGGGGAATACAGAAAAAAGGCGAAAGCAACAAACAAACAAACAAACACAAAAATCTTAGTTACTTTAAATTGATGTCAAATAGACATTGCCACCAGAGAGAAAACCTGGATTTAAAATCGTTTAACCTGCAAAAGGTATGGTGAAAAAGAACTTTGCAAGCGAGAAGGGACTACGTGCTTGGGCAGCCCAGATGGAATCAGAAAAGCCAATGCAACGAGAATACCAGAAGTAGCTACAGGTTACCGGTCGTGTCAATAAGACTGTCTGCGCTCGGAATGACTGGATCTGTCACAAGCACTCCCACAGACTCAAGGATGCAGTATGGCATGGAATGATGTTGGGGTCCTCATCGACGACCATATATAAATTATTATTAATATTGTTATTATTATGGCTTGGCTTGGGCTTCGTTCGTTCTCAATCTCCCGCTTCCAAATCCTGAAAGGGCTTAAGTAGCAGAATGTAGTCCAGAGAACGGAATGCGTTGTGTCGTAGTTTACAGCTTGACTGCGATATTTGCACCTTTCGGTCCAACACATCCGACTTTAGCAAGCATTTTTTTAGTACAGGACGGCATGTGTCAGCAGGTGGGAAACGGGAAGTGACGTTATGGAAGCCTTAGTAATTCTGTTGACCGTCATCACCAAGTGATTTATCGATGTCTTATTATGTTTCTTCTTCTTCTTCTTTTTCTTCTTCTTCTTCTTCTTTTTTCTTCTTCTTCTTCTTCTTCTTCTTCTTCTTCTTTTGTGTTCTTCCTGAAAAGGACTTTGTGTTTTGTAGTTTGGAGGGAGAATGCGATATCTGCGTTTTTCGGTCCGACACATCATGCTCCAGCTAACCTTTGAGGGGGAGGCGAGTTTGCGTCCCCATTGAGATCGATATTCCCTTAGCCAGACTACACTTACGCAGCCTGTTTCTCGGGCGCGACATGGGCACTGAATAGGATGTTGGTTAGCTATGGTTCACTGACCCTGATGCAAGCAGCCAGCTATGAGTCACTGACCCTGATGCAAGCAGCCAGCTATGAGTCATTAACTCTGATGCAAGCAGCCGGCTATGAGTCACTGACCCTGATGCAAGCAGCCAGCTATGAGTCACTGACCCTGATGCAAGCAGCCGGCTATGAGTCACTGACCCTGATGCAAGCAGCCGGCTATGATTCTATGTGCTCATTCACTTTTTCAGACGTACATAACTATACCAGAGACGTAGATAACTATACAATACAAATAGAAAACTATACCACAAACGTAGAGAAGTATACCATACAAATAGATAATTATACTATCAGTTGATGGGAAGGAAGACTAATGTCTGGTCAAGCAATCATACTGATCAGTCATGTTAGTTAGGTTTAGGTAAAAACATACTGGATACAACCCTCACCTTGGCTTCCTCGTATCCCTTCTTGGATACGGGCTGATTTCATGGCAGCTTGGCTAACAGTGTGAGGTATCGGTGTGATCCCCATAGTAGTCAGCGACACGTAGATGAAGCCAAGCATAGCACAACCGCCTGGAGGACCACGGTCCACCTTCATCAGCACGCTCAGGGTGTGAGGAAAGCTGGGACAACCCACCACTTAACGTCCGTTTTAGGGCGATCAAAAGCGTAATCCTACTCACTGTGGGTATAAAATAACAACAACAACAATAACAACAACAACAACAACTATCAGTTGAAGAAGACGTTGGCCACAACACAAACGAATTCCCTACATGTCTTCATCTTGGTTGCTCATTCATTGACACAAATGGACATTTCATTTATTTCTGTGAGATATCTGGAGACTAAAAATAGGATTTGTTCTCGGACGAAAAAAGATCATTTTTAGTCTATGAAGGTTGCAGATTGTATCAGATTTGTTATCTTTATAAACTTTTCCCTCCATTTAGACATATACTGATCTGTGAGTTGTTGTCCTTTTTTGTTACTGTTATTCCAGCCTTTCTCCTGGGTTACCTGTGTACAGGTGTGGAGTCTTTATCGTAGAAGGGATATAACCATGCTAGAAAGGATACAAAGACGAGCAACAAAACTGATGGTGGGATTCCAGAATTATAGTTATGAGGAAAGACTCTGGTCCCACTATCAGTTTTGCTGCTATCCATTGTATCCTCTTGAGCATGTTTATATTATATCTATGATTAGGACTCCACACCTGAACACAGTACTTCAGTTTAGGTCTCACCAATGCATTATGCATTGTTATTATCACTTACTCGCTAATATATGTAATGTTTATTTTTTATCCTATTTATCTTCTGTGCCTTGGATGAGAACCAAGTTTGATATTAATAGTACAACGTGGGTTTAGTATACAATTTGACAGTTGTTGCTTTATGACAAGCTCATGTTTGAGTGTTTAAGTTTGGTTGGTCGGTTATTGATCCAGCATCCAATGGGTCACTTTCTTTTGACCCAATGCCATGTAGTGGTATCTGCATTTGTCTGTGGGCTGTTGTTCAGTACCGTACAGAGAGTTCTATTTTTTTTGCCATCGGAAGAAAAAAAAAGCTCTTTACTAACATCATCAAGCGCCGGACACTCAGAAACACTGTGTTCAACAGTTGTGCAGGGATATGTGCACAACCGGTACTCTGGGGTCATGTGGTTGGATTCTGTTTAAGTAACTGTTAAGTTATATATGTTAAGTGCGACCTGGATAATCGTGCTTTGATCTCTCCTTTTCATGAGGTTGATGTTTTGGGGATTAGCGATGGCCATATTTTTGTAGGGTGTTTTAGTGATGGTGACAGCTGATGGCCATATTTTTGTAGGGTGTTTTAGTGATGGTGACAGCTGATAACTCACAATAGTGGTATTTTAACATCGATACAATTTCTCTATCAAACCTTTCATCTTCAGTAAAGATACTTCCAATGTATTTGAACTCATGGGCTTGCTTGTGTTTGTTGTTTGCAAATAAGTTTGCAGATACTGCTAGAAAAAATTAATAGTACAGCCAAAGAGTTTGGCATGAAAATAAACACATCGAATACAAAGACTTTGTAATATCCAAGCAACGTAGACAAATTAAGGTGATAATCAATGGGGTAATAATCGAACAAGTTCAGAAGTTCACATATTTGGGGCAAACCATAACAGAAGATGCCCGAAATGAGACAGAAATCAAGACAAGGATTGCAATGGCAAAAAAGGGGTTTCAGATAAAAACAGAAATTGTTAACCTCAAAAAGTATCAGGATTGAACTGAGGAAAAGAATAATCACCACTCATATATGGCCAATTGCACTGTAGGGGGCTGAAACATGGACTCTAGCAAAGAAGGATGAAAAAAGTTTGGAGGCGTTTGAAATGTGGTGCTACCGTAGAATGGAAAGAATGAGTTGCACAGAACAAAGATCTAATGACAATGTACTATCTGAAGTAGGCGCACAAATACAAATATTGAATATGATACACAAACATCGGTTGAGTTGGCTGGGTCACAATATGAGGCATGAAAGTGTTTTACAAAAGATACAAGAGGGCAAGATTCGAGGGAAGAGAGGACCAGGGCGTCCAAGATTCACCTTTACATCACAGGCATGCATTCTCATTAATGTACGAACTTATGCTGAAACGAAGAGAGCTGCAGAGGATAGGGTCAAATGGAGAGACATACTCAGACAACCTTACAACCAGTCTCTGTGAGCAACCAGAGGATAGGGTCAAATGGAGAGCCATACTCAGACAACCTTACAACCAGTCTCAGGACTGAGCAACCAAATGAATGAATGAGGAATGTAAAGTGAATCGGGTGTTCTGATAATATTCTTAATGTCCATCATGTTTCTTCTTCTTCTACTTCTTCTTCTTCTTCTTCTACTTCTTCTTCTTCTTCTTCTTCTTCTTCTTCTTCTTCTTCTTCTTCTTCTTCGGTGTTTGTCCTAAAAAAGGCTCGGTTTCTTTCCCATTGCGATCCCTATTCACTTAGCGAGACATTTTAAATGTGGCCACTTGAAGGCAGAATATTGTCTTGGTCATCGCTGATTCGCTGACCCTGATCGTAGCAGCTAGATATGAGAAGGTGACCGCTGTCAGCTCATTCACTGTACTGCATCTGCGACCTTAATTTTCGCCTTTAGCGTTATAATCTTCACAGTTTAAATTTCACAGACTGTGCCTTGATTATACATTATATTTCGTCCTTGTATATTAGATCTTGGTCATCTGCGAATAGTAGTTCATATAATGAGTTGGGTTCTTCGCTTCTTATGTTGGATTCCACGTTCCATGTTGCAATTTCTCTTGTTTTTGTTGTTATTTGATTCAAGTAAATGTTGAACAGCAATGGCTGCTCTTTTATTGTTTCGAATGCCCACATTGAGAAGGTTTACTCTTTTGTGCGACCTGAAAAGGGCGTTAAGTAGCGGGTTGTTGAAGCTTTCCTCACATCCTGTTCTACGATTGGTTTCATTTGCGAGTCGCTCACTACTACGGGAATCACGTCGATCCCTCACCCCGTTAGCAAGGCTGCCATGAGAATAGCCCGTTTTTAGGGAGTGCCACGAGGAAGTCGAGGTAAGGGTCTTGGCCAGTATATTTTGCCTGACGCTGACTAACATGTCTGATCAGTATATGTTGCCTGACACTGACTAACATGTATGATCAGTATATTTTGCCTGACGCTGACTCACATGTCTGATCAGTATATTTTGCCTGACGCTGACTAACATGTATGATCAGTATATTTTGCCTGACGCTGACTAACATGTCTGATCAGTATATTTTGCCTGAGCTGACTAACATGTCTGATCAGTATATTTTGCCTGACGCTGACTAACATGTCTGATCAGTATATTTTGCCTGACGCTGACTAACATGTCTGATCAGTATGTTGTACCTGACTAGACGTTAGTCTTCCTAACCAACAGCAATTGTGAAAACACAAATAGCTACTACTCTAGCTATTTCTAAAACGTGTGTGACTCTTATAGTTGTTCCTGTGACATTATTATTTATATGCTACAATTCTTTAACATTATCTTATAGTTGTCCTTGTACTCCTTAGCTTTCTAGTATTATACGAGTCATGTTCAAATGAAGCCGGACCTAACTGTACCAAGTGAACATACGTTCGATGCGCATCACTTCTGGTGTAAACAACACATACCAACCGTCAAGTTTGCAAAATTTCATTATCCTCCGTTTTATAGTTTTCTCAGCAGACCGTTGAAAACATGGCGGGTGTGATACGGAATCCGTCCAGAGTTGATCAGCGAGCGGTGATTCAGTTTCAAACAGCTGAAATATGTCGACCAGTTGACACTCGGGTAGTGTATAGCGACAAAAGTGTGTCGAACACAACAGCGAAGAAACGATGTTTAAAGAAGGACGCGTGTTAACGAATGATCTTCAGAGAACAGGTCATGCGCATATTGTTGCGTCAGAAGATACCATCACCAAAATGTATGCAGCAACTGGGGTGGACCGTCGCCAGAGCTTACGTTCGCCTTTCTTTTGTCAGCATACACTATCTGCATTCTGCGGCGAATGTCAACTGATCGACATCCTTCAGCTGTTAGAAAACCGAATCACCGCTCGCTGAATAACTCTGGACCGATTCCGTATCACACCCACCATGTTTTCTACTGTCTGCTGAAGAAACTATAAATCAGAGGATAATGAAATTGTGCAGACTTGACAATTGGTATGTGTTGTTTACATCTGAAGTGTCGTCATCATTTGCATTGTACGTATGTTCGCTTGTTGTAGTTTGGTCCGGCTTCATTTGAACACGCCTCGATCATAATCTATTGCTGTCAACTCTATCAAAATCTTTCTCCTGATCTATAAATTAAATGTTTAATGCATTGTGTTGTCCTTTCACTTTATTGTCTTAAGAGCGCAACACCTTATTTCCTTCTTCTTCTTCTTCTTCTTCTTCTTCTTCTTCTTCTTCTTCTTCTTCTTCTTCTTTTTCATCGTATGTCCTACTGGACTTGCCATACGGCGTCGCAGATAGGCGGGATGCGCAGATTCTTGCTATTGCAAAGTGGGAGGTTCGTGCTGTCGTTAGGTGTTACTTCTGAGAGAGACAACCCAGTCGTGGTCTGCCTCTCACTCGTGGACCGAAGACCTGCATATGATATACTCTTGATACAGGCTAGTCATAATACATTCTAACTAAATGACCAAACCACCTGATTTGTTGGGAGTCAATCCAGACACCAACTGGGTTTGCCGCAGCTTGGTGTTGAGGATTTTGTCACGGATTGTCTTTCCGGTTAAACGTCTCTTACAACGCATCTCACAGCCATGAATCTTACTCTTATGTGTTGCTAGTAAGAAATAAGATTGACATTGGTAACACAATGTAGAAATAAATAGTGTATTTATCAGCCGTCTCTAAGTTGACAGAAACGCTCTAGGGTGTTTCAAAAATTGGTGCAATATGATAGATGACACTGTCTGAATTATATTTGCAATTTCTCTGTCCACTCTGACGTCATCAGTGAACCATCTACCTAGATATTTAAACTTCTTATTAAACATTGAAATTCTCTTAAAGAATCCAAATGAAACCTCTCTCGTGGGAGGTTCAACAATTGTTCTTGTTATTTTTTTCAAGTGTTATCCCATGCTTATCGTATGACTTAGTAGTGACATACCTCTTTATATGTTACAGTTTCCTTTACTACTTTATGCTTTATAAATGTGTATTACTGTAGCTTATAATACACGTCATCTGGTACTCTTTTTTTCTTTTCATGTTCTCATTTAGATCTGTTCTACTCACATGACCCCTGTATTTCATCAAGCTTGAATTGCTTGTAGTTTTACCGCCCATGCCTGGAGACTTGTTTCTAGAGCTATTCTTAAAGCCCTTTCCAGTTCTCCAATCGATAATTCAGATTTCAGGTGATCTGTGTATTTTGGAGATACATATTGTTACACTACATAGTATGTATGTCAACATTCATCGGATTTGTGTTGCTGTTTAGTAACTACTGGAAGATAGCATACACACCTCATTCATGCCTATGAGATCAGTTATAATCGCTAGATCATACGCCAGCTGTAATAGATCTTTACTCAATTCTATTTTTAGCCTTACTCGATCATTGGACAATTAATTAACACCAATACTCAATTACAAGGACGTGACAATAACTACGAACAGAGCTTTTTTAACACGATTGTCGTCCCGATACTGGGCTATCAATGTCAAAACTGGACAATAGCATCATATGAAAAACGACAATTCGTAACAGCAGAAATGAATGTAACAAGGTGAGACATGATCAGAAATGACGACATCAAAACAAGAGACGTGGGAACAACACCAATATTAGACTACATTAAAAGACAGCAACTAAAATGGTTTGGCCACGTAACAAGCCTACCACCACACAGAAACTTCCCGACCTACAAGTAATCCTATTTAGATACAACGGATTTAAAGCCAAACGCAGACCACGAAAAAGGTGGCTTTACAGAAATATCTGAAGCGGTAAATGATTATGTCTACATGAGGAACACAGACGGACTCAGTCTAGAGATCTCTTCATAACCTGACGCTGAAAGACAAAACAGGACAAGAGAAAAGAAATAAGTAGAACAAGCCTTGGAGGAATTCTCCATGGATTTTTCTACAAATCCCTTGATAGTGGCCTCTTATTTTATGACGCTGTCCTCCACCCACACTTTCTTTTTCATCCATTATGCTTTTAAGGAAAGTGTTATGTCTTTTTATATGGCAAATATAATTCAATTGTCTGACATTGATTTTTCAATATCAATGTCTTTTCGTCCCTAACTTCTTTAAAACCTCCTTATTTGTTTGATGTTCCTTCCACACCAGGCAGGCTATCTAAACACGACTTAAGATAAATTAGAAAGCTGCAGAGTTTATTGATCACGTTGTCAATCGAATTTCAAGCTGTATTGATCCCTCTGCCTGCAGCAGTGGTTCTCAATCTTTGCTTTCTCTGGGTCGCGTTAATTAAATAACAATTTGCGGGGATGGCGTGGCCTAGTGGTTAAGTGGCACGGCTCACAACCAGAAGGTGCTGGGTTCGATCCCCATCACAGCACCGGCCGTTACCCCGGGGAAGCAAACCCTTAGAAAATGCAGGAGGAAGCAGACCCTTACATAAAATGCATGCTGAAGTCGGATGCACTGGGCCGACAGGCGCAAAATAAAAACCACAGTGTAACGCACATACGCCTTGGGGAATAGATAAATAAGGCGAACGCAAAAAAAAAAAATACAAAAAAATAAATAAATAACAATTTGCTATTTCCACACTACTTTTATTGGTCGAAACGAAATAGACAATTATTGTTATTGTGATTCCATCGTCTAATCCCATTGCTGAGACCAGCGGTGGAGTGGTGGAGATTTAGAGGAATTCATGTATCTTCTTGCCCTTGCAACCGCTATTGAGTGCAAATACTAGTTCAACTGTGTTTATCTTTACCTAAGAAAACAGCTGTGTTTACGAGGTTTTAATCTCGTGTTATAACCGATGGGCCACCGATTAGCAGAGCATTATTACTAAGACTTTTTCATATGCCCCGATGACATCTGAAAAGTCCAATTCAATACAGTTACATATAAAGCTGATTCATTTATATAATGTACAAATTCAAAGACAGATGCTTATTGCTTGGAAATGTCTCTATCTTCGTAATTGAATTTGAGTCTTCACGTCACACGATCTTGATCTATGCAAGTGCGGAATGCTACATAGTTTGGTAATCACTGGCTCTTTGTAACCATTGGCCTGGCAGCTTTGAAATCGAGAACAAGAAGAGACAAACCGGCAAAAAATCATTGCAGCAAAACAAATATTTTATTTTTGTACTGTGTTTTTCTTAAGTTTTAGAGTTAACAAGTATCTGTTTATGATTTAATTGTCAACTTAATCCGAATGTAGCTACAATAGCATGCACGATATTTTGTGTTATGTTATGTTCTTATACGTCGTCTATAAGAATGTGTCTTTACGATTGCATTCTTTTGTATTATATATATCTCTATCTATCTATCTATCTATCTATCTATCTATCTATCTATCTATCTATCTATCTATCTATCTATCTATCTATCTATCTGTCTGTCTGTCTGTCTGTCTGTCTGTCTGTCTGTCTGTCTGTCTGTCTGTCTGTCTGTCTGTCTGTCTGTCTGTCTGTCTGTCTGTCTGTCTGTCTGTCTGTCTGTCTGTCTGTCTGTCTGTCTGTCTGTCTGTCTGTCTGTCTGTCTGTCTGTCTGTCTGTCTGTCTGTCTGTCTGTCTGTCTGTCTGTCTGTCTGTCTGTCTGTCTGTCTGTCTGTCTGTCTGTCTGTCTGTCTGTCTGTCTGTCTGTCTGTCTGTCTGTCTGTCTGTCTGTCTGTCTGTCTGTCTGTCTGTCTGTCTGTCTATATCTATGTCTGTCTGTCTGTCTGTCTGTCCATCTAACTAACTAATTAACTAACTTACTAACGAAGTAATTAACTAACTTACTAACTAACTAACTTACTAACGAAGTGAAAGTAACTAACTAACTAACTTACTAACTAACGAAGTAATTAACCAATGAACTAACTAACTTACTTACTAACTAACTAACGAACTAACTAATTAACTAACTAAATAATTAACGAACTAACTAATTATCTAACTAATAAGATAACTAGTTCCAAGTTCTTAGTCGACCTGTACTTCTAAAGCGGTAGATGCCCATGTGCAGGACCAAGCTCTGAAATGAGCTGGATATAACCGAGAGAATGATTTCCTGCCTAGCGGGCTAGGTTTGAGGAGTTTAATACTCCGCTGCGTTGGGTGGTTAACCGATGTGCGAGCTCATCTTAATAGACTCAAACACTAGAGCAAAGGAGACCCGCAGCCTGTAATGCACCATCTATGCTGCTCTAAACAAACCACGTAACCATGACCGGTGTTATGCCATGTCACAGTTAGTCGCCTCTTACGACATGCTCTCTGTGAGGCAATGGCACTATTCTTGTTCGTGTCATATACAAAGACCCCGGCAGACCACTCGGTGGTTAGATAACTAACTAACTTCTTCTTAAGAAGAAGAAGAAGAAGATAACTAACTAACTAATAAACTAACCAACCGGCGTTTAAACACGCCTCATACATCATCATTTCGGGATAGGACATCTGCTTAGAGGAGTTAATATCATGACCAACAAGAGTTACTCACGAGAACACCTAGACTTCAACAGAAAATGAAATAAACACGATCGTGAGCAAAACACCATAGCAGCAACAGAATGATTGCAACGAATAATTCCCAACATCAATAATCACATAGAAACGCAGCTTATATGTCTCAGTTAAGAACAACAAATTAAAATATCTTGTCGTTGTTACCAACATCAGCGCCAATTAAAAAACACGGCTACAATCTTCTGGAATCACGGATAAAGTTCCAACAATTAATACTTAATTCAGCTATCAGATTTTCCACATCAATTTTATTTCAATCGACTTTTTGGCTATTCCTGGCATCCATCTACGTCAGCAGTCTGTCCTTGCTACAAGTTAGGCTCTTTTAAGAATTAAATGTTATTTTCTAAATTCAAAGACAATAAAACCTGCGCCGTTTTTTGAAGCATAAAGCCAGCTTTGGCGGTTTCATTAAGTTGAATGTAACGGTAGGACAGAGTGGTGTTTACTTTCTATTTTATAAGTCGGATACTTATAATGTGTTTGATGGCTAGACAATCTCTTCTTCTTCTTCTTCTTCTTCTTCTTCTTCTTCTTCTTCTTCTTCTTCTTCTTCTTCTTCTTCTTCTTCTTCCTTTTCTTCTTCTTCTATATAGTATTATTTCTAGAACTTTATATGAAAATCATAGAAAAGAAACATGTTATACACAGATTTCCCATATGCCCGTCTTCTCAACCACTTTATCTTGGTGAACCCTTGAAATAGGCATTATTCCTCGGAGAACCACTACGTACGAATTATTGTACAAACAGGGCAAGGTGTGAAAGTCTCAGTGGTAGAGCACTCGCTTTTCGAGGCGTAGGGAGACGATTCAAACCCTTCACCTTCACACCGAAGGTTGTGGTATGCAATGCATGCCCAACCAACGTGATCGTATATGGAAGCGCAATCCATCCTTAGAATACCTTGGAGAGACAGAATGACAAATGTAGAGGTGCATTCTCGCATCGGTCTCACAAGCATGTACGCTCTCATTGTCAGCTAAGACTACCATGGTTTGGTCTTGTTCGTCGCATGAAAGATGGTCGAATGTCAAACGATGTTCTCTGATGACAGTTGGTGGATGACAAAAGAACAATCGACTGACCACAGCTGAGGGGAAGAAAGACTATCGTCTGGTCAGGCAAAACATACTAATCAGACATGTTAGTCAAGGTCATGTAAAATATAACGCCTACCTCCTATTCCCAGTAGCCCTTCATGAAACGGGCTGTTTTAAGGGCAGACTGGCTAACAAGGCGAGAGATCGACGTGATCCCCATAGTAGTGAGCGACACACATATGAAGTCAAGCATAGCCCTACCGCATGGAAGACCCCGGTCTACTTTCACCCGCACGCTCGGGATGTGAGGAAAGCAACGACAACCGCCACTTAACGTCCTTTTCAGGGGGGAACAAAAGAGTAATCCTACTGATTGTGGGCATTCAACAACAACAACAACCAGATCTGTTGTTCAAAGATGCCTGTAAGCTGGACATGAAGACGTTGGACGTGAGTCTGGCATCCTGTGAAGATGGAGCTGCACAATGATCCACGTGGGAAAATCCCACGAAGAGTCACCTCATTCTGGTTGAAAAGAAGTTACTAAACCACGGACGTGCGAAGCAACAAGGCCGCAAGGAAAACCCAAACTCAGTAAAGAGATTCCAATCTAAGGTGGCAACATCCTTTAATAATTTATGGCTGAAAGAGGCTGCGATAGTAATTCATGACTGAAAGGGGTTACTATAGTCAGTCATATCTGGAATAAGCTATTAATGAAAGTCATGAGGGAAAAGGATTACTACAGTCATCCATTACTGAAAGAGGAATGCTATGGTCAGTTATGGCGGAAAGGGATTACTACAGTCAGTCATGACTGAATGCGGCTTCTAGTTGGAGCCAATAATCATTAATAATTACTTATACGACCCGAGTGGTCAGCCTGGGTCTTTGAATATGACAAGGACAAGAATAGCACCACTGCCGTACAGAGAGCGCGTCGTAAGAGGCGACTAACTGTGTGACATGGCATAACACCAATCATGGTTAGGTGGTTTGTTAAACGCAGCATAGATGGCTCCCAACAGGCTGCAGGTCTACTTTGCTCTAGTGTTTGAGTACATTAAGATGGACTCGCACATTGGTTAACCACTCTCCGAGGGACTTGTTCCAATGCAGCGGAGTAATACGCTACTCGAACATAGCACGCTTAGCAGGAAATCATCCTTCCAGCTACATCCAGCTGGGACCTGCACAGGGACATCTGCCCCTGTAGAAGTACAGGTCGACTAAGACTATGACTAAGATGAATAATTACTGACACAATTCTGCAACATGTTTGTCTCAGAGGTGGCCAAGATCATTGGACCGCAGCGACTAAGATGGTCTCTTTACATGAATCATTTACCATACTACTAATATGAGCCATAGTGATGGTAGTTTTTGCGACATTTAGATTTGTATGCACAGCCCTCTATAGTCGGCTTCGTACACATGCTTAGATTGTTACAGTTGCTCTATTCGTTCCATTTTTGGTATCAATCTAGTGTTGTGAAGCAGTTCTGATTGATTGATTGAATGATCGGTTTGGGATCAAGATGCTGAGCAGCGCATGAGCTGCAGTGGTCAGCGACCCATAGCTGACTGCTAGCGTCAGGGCCAGCGAACCATAGCTGCCAAGACCCTTCTACACCTCCACGCGGTGATCCTGGATAACAGGCTGCAGCAGGGCAGACTGGCTAAGGAGAAGGGATCGAAGAGGGAATGTTAACCCGGTACTAAAAAATGTTTGCTGAAGTCGGATGTGTTGGACCGAAAGGTGCAAATATCGAAGCCAAGCTGTAAACTATGACACAACGCATTCCGTTCTCTGGACTACATTCTGCTACTTACCCTTTCAGGGTTTGGAAGTGGGAGATTGAGAACGAACGAAGAAGAAGAAGAATGATCGTTTCGCATCTTGTATCTACGTTAAACATAGGGCACCCACCACAGCTGCCTCTTTTACAAGAAACCTGTGTACAGGCGTTTGAAGTGGTGGTTTCCGTAGTAATGGATATTACATGATAAGGTTGCCAGCTTCAAGCACAATCCTCTTCTGTTGCCTTCTACTAAGTACTTGAAAGGCTACAATAACCCTTGAATTTTCTCGAATTTTCTTAAAGCACATTTCGAGTGCTCTGTAGCAGTAAATAGCACCACTCGTATTTTCTGCAAGTGTAAAGGGCATCATTCGAGTGTTCTCTAACATTGAAGCCACATTCAAGTGTTCTGTAACAGTCAAGCCACATTCAAGTGTTCTATAATAGGGAAGCAACATTCGAGTGTTCTGTAACAGGGAAGCAACATTCGAGTGTTCTGTAACAATGAAACACCATTCGAGTGTTCTGTAACAATGAAGCCCAATTCAAGTGTTCTCTAACAGTGAAGCACCATTCCAGTGTTATGTAACACTGAAGTAACATTTGATCGAGTGTTCTTTAATACTGAACCAGCACTATTTATCAAACCATGGTTTTGAACAATACTATTATAGGAAATGCGGGGTTTTGATGTAAATTTCCTTAAGATGCAAATATCTTCTGTTTGTTTCCAAACATCCATAGCAGCCACATAACCCTGATTGGTTATTGATTATAACGAAGTCAACACAAAAGCTACATTATTCTACTGTTAAACAATAGCTGTACATACTGACTAATTAATTATCGAACAACCGTTAAACAACAACTGACTAATTAATTATCGAACAACCGTCTTTTTTTTATTTACGCTCCGAGTCTGTGTAGTCTTACCGTATCATGAATCAATACTGCTGCCTCAAACTTGATTTCCAGTACATATTAGGTATTCAAAAAGCATAGAGTGTACGTTTTAAACACGTCATTGAGTGTACATATTCAACACAGCATAAAGTGTAGGTATTCAACGCATCATAAAGTGTAGGTATTCAACACAGTATAAAGTGTTGGTATTCAACACAACATACTTTGAGTGTTCAACTCTACATAGAGTGTACGTTTTAAACACGTCATTGAGTGTACGTATTCAACACAGCATAAAATGTAGGTATTCAACACAGCATTAAGTGTAGGTATTCAACACAGCATAAAGTATTGGTTTTCAACACAACATACTTTTATTGTTCAACTCTACAAAGAGTGTACGTCTTCGGCAAAACATAGATTGTATGAATTAGATAAAACATAGAATGTAAGTATTCAACGCAGCATCATTTTAGTGCTCAACACAACACGGATTGTAAGCTTAAAAAAGCATACTTTTTGTAGTATACAAGACAACACAGAGTATAACCTTACAAAACAGCCTAATTTTAGTGCCAATGACAACATATATTATAAGCTTTAAAAACAGCATACTGTTAGTAGTAATCACACAATACAGTGCAAGCTTACAACACAGCATAATTTTAGTAGTATTCAACAGAACATAGAGTTGAAGTATTCATCTTATTCTTAATTTGTTCTCAATCTCTAACTACCAAGCCCTTAATAGGGGCTTTACAATAGCAAAATGTAGACTGGAGAACGGAATGCGTTGTGTCGTAGTTTATAGCTTTTCTGCAATATTTGTATATTTCGGTCCGACACATCCGACTTCAGCAAACTTTTTTGAGTACTGGGTTAGCCTTCCCTCTTCGACCCCTTCTACTTAGCCAGTCTGCCCTGCTGCAGCCTGTTATCCAGGATCACTGCGTGAAGATGTAGAAGGGTCTTGGCAGCTCTGGCTCGTTGACCCTGAAGCTAGCAGTCAGCTATGCGCGGCGGCGTCTTGATCCTATAGTATTCAATGCAACATAAAGTGTAGGTATTCAATGCAACATAAAGTGTAGGTATTCAACACAACATATAATGCAGGAGTGAAAACAAAGTGTAATTATTCAATATAACATAACTTTTTAGTATTGAACATAACACAGAGTGTAGGCATTCAAATCAGCGTAGTTTATGTATTCATCACAGCATAGAGTGTAACTATTAAACGCAGCATAGAATGCTAATATTCAATACAACATAGAGTTTTAGTATCCAACACAACTTAGAATGTAAACATTCAACGTAGTGCATTTTGCAATTAACTAACACTTTGCAGGTCTTTAGTATACAACACTATATACATAGTTATTTATTCAACACAACACAATTGCTTTAAAAGGGAGCCTTACGTGTTTATGTGATTAGCTTCTATAACACTGTATTGATTTATATTCGTATTGTTTTAACAAAAAATGAAACCTGCTTCGACTTGCCCAACCCTGTTCTTTGCTTTTCTTGTAAAATACAAAACTTCTGTTATGAAAGATTATCACTTGTTTTACTATATTTGTTGCTTGCTATAAAGTCACATTTAATTAATGATTTCTCTTAAGAAAGCTTTTTTAGGATAGTAATCTGAGAGGTGGGTGTGTAGATCGCCTCTGTTTGTTAGATACAATAGATTGATTAGACGTTGTTGTTGCAAATGTCCCCCAAAGAGTAGGTTTACTCCTGTGTGCTTTCTGAAAAGGACGTTTAGTGGCGGTTTTCTGTAGCTTCGCTCACATCCCTGAGCGTGCGGATGAAAGTACACTGGGGCGTTCCAGGCGTATGTTGTGCCTGATCAGATGTTAGTCTTCCTCACTGATCGATTAGGGAGATACAAATAACACACAGCATCATTCACCCTCTGGTGGATTCCAGGGAATATAGACACACCAGGCAGTAAGAAAGCAGGTACGACTAACAAAACTAGGAACACGTGTAGTTCAAATACACGCACCAGTCAATATGCAGAGTAGATACTTCAACACAGCTTCAAAGAGAAATGGCTGCACTGATTGACGGAAGTGTCAACTGCGCATGTCATGTCCTAAGAAATTACACTCATCAACAAACTGCAACGTAGTTATCAGAGCACAATCTTCCAACTTGGGACAGAACACATCAGACTTAACAAATCCCCTAACAAGTTAGACCCTGCACACACACCTAACTATGCACCTGCACCTGTCCATATAATATGGACCATAATATGGACCATATTAGACAGCGCAACTTGTGCCGCTCACTTGCCTAGGGCTTGCTACAGTCAGAGTAAAGTTATTGTCTGGCAACCCAACAATCACTAATACGTTATACAGCTCCTCTCACCAGCTACAAAACATGTGCACATTCTTCAACTTGCCGGTTACTGCAAAACGGCTCAGCAGACTTAGTTAATCAACAACAACAACAACTCTTTTTATTGTATCAAATATCCTATATTCTTGTTTGGCTTTTAACTTCCCTTATCGCATACTAAAGCGGCAATTATCTCACAGACCGCAGATAACAACTTAGCAGACGTGCGTGTCGCGTGAAGGGTGGCTGTGACCCGCGCTCTATACGTTGGTGATCTGACACTATCGATCAATGCAGAGAACGTGCAACCTGCAAACTGCAGGACTGAGACTGCCTTATAAATCTTGGACTCAATTTGTACTGACTCAAATAAGATCAACAACACCACACAGAAATTAGAATAAATTGTAATTCTTCTTGTAAGAAGAAAAGAATCCTACATCATTTGGAATAATATTGGATAGCAAACATGAAAAAATCAAATTGTTACAACAAAGCCCCACTGAAATGAACATAAATTACAAAAAAGAAAAGAATCCAACACAAGATACTCATATCTCACAACAGTGCTAATTTCATACGGGGCCGATAACTGTCGCTTGTGTAGAACGCCACATTGGATATACTCATAAGTATTCCGAACTAGGTTAGTCAATTTTAGTGGCAAGCCAGTGTCTGGGCAGCTTCCAAACTGACTCCATGGCCAAGCTGTCAATCGCTTTTTCATTATTCACAAAATCAATATGCAATGATGAATTCCAATCCACACTTTCTTGTTCTTGTTGTTGTTGTTGTTCTTCTTATTTTTCGACTTCTTCTTCTTCTATTTCTTCTTCATATTATTTTTATTTTTCTTCCATTTATTATTCATGTTCTTATTCCTCCTTTTCTTCTTCTTTTTCCCCTACTTTCTTTTTGTGAAGGATTGTATAGCCTTGCCTATGTTTTGTTTAAAAATCTCCTATCGAATCATGTTGATGTGGAACTCAGCAGCGATATGGTTGTATAGAAACTCGAGAGAGAAACAGACAAAACTATGTATGTGTATATATATATATATATATATATATATATATATATATATATATATATATATATATATATATATATATATATATATATATATATATATATATATATATATATATATATATATATAGATATATGTATAAATATATAGATAGATAGACAGACAGACAGACAGATAGATAGATAGATAGATAGATAGATAGATAGATAGATAGATAGATAGATAGATAGATAGATAGATAGATAGATAGATAGATATGACAGACAGCCGACAGACAGCCGACAGACTACGGATTGATCGACCGACCGACCTACAGACAAACAGACTGGCTGAGTAATTGATTGTAATTGGGGGGGGGGGGGAAGAAGAGAAGAGGGGGGGGGGGGTTTGCGTCCGCCTTTTTACTCTACTCCTCAAATGCCGTGTGCGTTGCACTATGTTTTTATTTTTTCGCGTCTATCAGCCCAGTGCATCCGACTTCGGCATTCATTTAATTTTATGTAAGGGTCTGTTTCCTCCTGCATTTTCTAAAGGTTTGCCCCCCCTCCCCCCCCCCCCCCATCCCCAGGGTGACAACCGATGCTATGATTGGGGAGCGAACCCAGCACCTTCGGGTTGTGAGACGTGTCCCTTAACCACTAGCCCACACCGTCCCCTGCTACCTCCTAATGACGCCGTTAATCTTGATAGCAACTGATCACTTTAGGCAGTCGCTGGCCGAAGATCAGAGGGAACAAAAACGAGACATGAGCTCTTGTACATCCATAGAAAGGGTTCGCCACGGAAGGGTCTGCAGTTTGATCCAACCATTGGGCTTCTTCTGAGATTAACTAATAATATAATTGGTCTCTTTCATTCTTTTGTAGATAGTATACTACCCAGCCTGACACTGGCCAGTAATTCTTCTACCGAGAAAAATGGATTGGACACAAGTTCTGATTCAGGACGGACTACGAATTTTTCTCCATCAACTTCCAGAGCCCAAAGAAATTTCATGCAAAATCAGGGTGGAATTCACAGCATACTTTCCACCTACACAAACACCGTCTCTTTGTTGAATTCTACAAGAGGGGTTCAGTTAACAAGGTTCGTGAGTAATTGGTTTTATGTTCACACTTTGTTTATAGAAGTGTTTTATTTATGTGCCTCATTTATACGAGAGTGTTTTGTTTGTATAAGTGTTTTGTTTATATACGTGTTGTGTTTGCAAAAGTGTTGTGTTTGTAGAAGTGTTTGTTTATATAAGTGTTCTGTTTGTCAAAGTGTTTTGTTTGTATAATTTTTTAGTTTATAAGTGTCTTGTTTGTATTAGTGTTTTGTTTGTATAAGTGTTTTATTTGTATAAGTGTTGTGTTTACATAAGTATTGTATTTGTATAAGTATTGTTTTTACAAAAGTGTTGTGTTTGTATACGTGTTTTGTTTAAACCTTAAAAGTGAGATAGAAAATGAGAAAATCCATGTATTTGTTTTGTAACTTATTCATATGGTTGCTAAGGATGCAACGAGTCCACTATAGACATGCACGAAAGAGTAGCATGTTTTATTATTTTTTTTTTTTTTTAGCAGCGAGGGGTGAAACTTATAGAAATTCTTCATCGAATAAAGGTCCAGTACGATGACGCATGCTTTTCACTCCAGCAAATGTATGAGTGAAGTAGGAAGTTTCAAAAGAGCGTGAGTTATGTGACAGAATGTTCACGACTTGGTCAAGCACACCATGTATAACCACCAGAATTGATTGCAGCAGTTGACCACCTCGTAAAGAAAAATCACAGATTGAGTGTGAAATGACACATTCTGGAGTGAAAGGTCTGCATCACTACAATAGACCTTTCTTCACCTTTGAATGTAAATAGGTTTTACTCCTTTCGCTGTTAATAAAACCGGATAACAGAACGTTGCTCCTCTTTGGTGGTGTTGTCAATAGAGAAGCAGCTATCTTTTGACTGCGATTATAACGTTATGTTGTTCGTCTGCGTCGGAATGGCATATACAGAACACTCTTGACATCCTTGGCAACCATATTAACAAATTACAATTCAACGGCATGTTCTAATTTCTATCACACTTTTAAGGTTTTCCTTTGAAGCCTCCTCGTACATTAATTGTGTATGTCATTGTTTTGTTTGTGTAAGTGTTTTGATTGCATAATTATTTTGATTTTAAAATTGTTTTGATTGATGTATAAGTGGAACAGGTGGCCTAAGTATTTGGATACTAGTCTCCTGTCCAAGTGGATACCAGTTCAAAACCTGAGGAGCAAAATAAAAACTGTCATGTACATTGTGTGAATGCTGCAAGAGCAAGCGACCCTTTTTTCTCATCCCTTTAAATCCCCCCAAAACAATCCCAATAAATTAAATAAACCGCTACAACGATCATTTAGTTTTCTTGGCTCTAGTGACCTGACCTTAAAGGTGGGGATGACTGGGTAGCAAAGGCGTAGAGAATGGCAGAGGTACCCGGACCGATCCCCCTTATATCCATACAGAGTAACCAGCTGTAAATTAATACCTGGTTCAATATTAACAACGGAAAATAAGCGAGACTGGGAACTGTCCACCACCCCCCGCCCCCCCCCCCCAATCCCACCCCCCGCCACCCCATAAACAAGCTGGGTCCTGGCACGACGCAATTTTTAACACTTCGGCCCCAACAGCAGTGCCTGCTAAGAGACTACCTTTTGACGGAGGAGGGGGTGGCAAAATCGAGGTTTTAAAACAAACAAAAAACATTTAAATTTAAGTAAATACTTCATCCTACTCACCTGTAAATGGGTACCTTTGCGTATTGTTTTCGGAATTAAAGGGAACGAAAAATTAAACTAGTCACAACACTTAAAATAAAGTTCTGACTTGGTAACATTTCCCCCGTCTGGCAGTGTCTGCTAGTACCAACCGACATAACTACTCTATTTACTTCATTACATATATATAATGTTCACCGACGACCAAAAACTCATTGCAAACACTGAAGAACATCTGCAACAACGCTTAAACAACCTTAACTTAACTGTAGAAGGACACAACATGAGAATCAACGCGAGTAAAACTGGAACAATGACAATAGCAAGAACAGCAACAACCGCTAAGATCTACATAGAACAGCAACAACCGCTAAGATCTACATAGAACAGCAACAACCGCTAAGATCTACATAGAACAGCAACAACCGCTAAGATCTACATAGAACAGCAACAACCGCTAAGATCTACATAGAACAGCAACAACCGCTAAGATCTACATAGAACAGCAACAACCGCTAAGATCTACATAGAACAGCAACAACCGCTAAGATCTACATAGAACAGCAACAACCGCTAAGATCTACATAGAACAGCAACAACCGCTAAGATCTACATAGAACAGCAGCAACCGCTAAGATCTACATAGAACAGCAACAACCGCTAAGATCTACATAGAACAGCAACAACCGCTAAGATCTACATAGAACAGCAACAACCGCTAAGATCTACATAGAACAGAAACAACCGCTAAGATCTACATAGAACAGCAACAACCGCTAAGATCTACATAGAACAGCAACAACCGCTAAGATCTACATAGAACAGCAACAACCGCTAAGATCTACATAGAACAGAAACAACCGCTAAGATCTACATAGAACAGCAACAACCGCTAAGATCTACATAGAACAGCAACAACCGCTAAGATCTACATAGAACAGAAACAACCGCTAAGATCTACATAGAATAGCAACAACCGCTAAGATCTACATAGAACAGCAACAACCGCTAAGATCTACATAGAACAGCAACAACCGCTAAGATCTAAATAGAACAGCAACAACCGCTAAGATCTACATAGAACAGCAACAACCGCTAAGATCTACATAGAACAGCAACAACCGCTAAGATCTACATAGAACAGCAACAACCGCTAAGATCTACATAGAACAGCAACAACCGCTAAGATCTACATAGAACAGCAACAACCGCTAAGATCTACATAGAACAGCAACAACCGCTAAGATCTACATAGAACAGCAACAACCGCTAAGATCTACATAGAACAGCAGCAACCGCTAAGATCTACATAGAACAGCAACAACCGCTAAGATCTACATAGAACAGCAACAACCGCTAAGATCTACATAGAACAGCAACAACCGCTAAGATCTACATAGAACAGCAGCAACCGCTAAGATCTACATAGAACAGCAACAACCGCTAAGATCTACATAGAACAGCAACAACCGCTAAGATCTACACAGAACAGCAACAACCGCTAAGATCTACACAGAACAGCAACAACCGCTAAGATCTACACAGAACAGCAACAACCGCTAAGATCTACACAGAACAGCAACAACCGCTAAGATCTACACAGAACAGCAACAACCGCTAAGATCTACACAGAACAGAAACAACCGCTAAGATCTACATAGAACAGCAACAACCGCTAAGATCTACATAGAACAGAAACAACCGCTAAGATCTACATAGAACAGCAACAACCGCTAAGATCTACATAGAACAGCAACAACCGCTAAGATCTACATAGAACAGCAACAACCGCTAAGATCTACATAGAACAGCAACAACCGCTAAGATCTACATAGAACAGCAACAACCGCTAAGATCTACATAGAACAGCAACAACCGCTAAGATCTAAATAGAACAGCAACAACCGCTAAGATCTACATAGAACAGCAACAACCGCTAAGATCTACATAGAACAGCAACAACCGCTAAGATCTACATAGAACAGCAACAACCGCTAAGATCTACATAGAACAGCAACAACCGCTAAGATCTACATAGAACAGCAACAACCGCTAAGATCTACATAGAACAGCAACAACCGCTAAGATCTACATAGAACAGCAACAACCGCTAAGATCTACATAGAACAGCAGCAACCGCTAAGATCTACATAGAACAGCAACAACCGCTAAGATCTACATAGAACAGCAACAACCGCTAAGATCTACATAGAACAGCAACAACCGCTAAGATCTACATAGAACAGCAGCAACCGCTAAGATCTACATAGAACAGCAACAACCACTAAGATCTACATAGAACAGCAACAACCGCTAAGATCTACACAGAACAGCAACAACCGCTAAGATCTACACAGAACAGCAACAACCGCTAAGATCTACACAGAACAGCAACAACCGCTAAGATCTACACAGAACAGCAACAACTGCTAAGATCTACACAGAACAGCAACAACCGCTAAGATCTACATAGAACAGAAACAACCGCTAAGATCTACATAGAACAGCAACAACCGCTAAGATCTACATAGAACAGAAACAACCGCTAAGATCTACATAGAACAGCAACAACCGCTAAGATCTACATAGAACAGCAACAACCGCTAAGATCTACATAGAACAGCAACAACCGCTAAGATCTACATAGAACAGCAACAACCGCTAAGATCTACATAGAACAGCAACAACCGCTAAGATCTACATAGAACAGCAGCAACCGCTAAGATCTACATAGAACAGCAACAACCGCTAAGATCTACATAGAACAGCAACAACCGCTAAGATCTACACAGAACAGCAACAACCGCTAAGATCTACACAGAACAGCAACAACCGCTAAGATCTACACAGAACAGCAACAACCGCTAAGATCTACACAGAACAGCAACAACCGCTAAGATCTACACAGAACAGCAACAACCGCTAAGATCTACATAGAACAGAAACAACCGCTAAGATCTACATAGAACAGCAACAACCGCTAAGATCTACATAGAACAGAAACAACCGCTAAGATCTACATAGAACAGCAACAACCGCTAAGATCTACATAGAACAGCAACAACCGCTAAGATCTACATAGAACAGCAACAACCGCTAAGATCTACATAGAACAGCAACAACCGCTAAGATCTACATAGAACAGCAACAACCGCTAAGATCTACATAGAACAGCAACAACCGCTAAGATCTAAATAGAACAGCAACAACCGCTAAGATCTACATAGAACAGCAACAACCGCTAAGATCTACATAGAACAGCAACAACCGCTAAGATCTACATAGAACAGCAACAACCGCTAAGATCTACATAGAACAGCAACAACCGCTAAGATCTACATAGAACAGCAACAACCGCTAAGATCTACATAGAACAGCAACAACCGCTAAGATCTACATAGAACAGCAACAACCGCTAAGATCTACATAGAACAGCAGCAACCGCTAAGATCTACATAGAACAGCAACAACCGCTAAGATCTACATAGAACAGCAACAACCGCTAAGATCTACATAGAACAGCAACAACCGCTAAGATCTACATAGAACAGCAGCAACCGCTAAGATCTACATAGAACAGCAACAACCGCTAAGATCTACATAGAACAGCAACAACCGCTAAGATCTACACAGAACAGCAACAACCGCTAAGATCTACACAGAACAGCAACAACCGCTAAGATCTACACAGAACAGCAACAACCGCTAAGATCTACACAGAACAGCAACAACCGCTAAGATCTACACAGAACAGCAACAACCGCTAAGATCTACATAGAACAGAAACAACCGCTAAGATCTACATAGAACAGCAACAACCGCTAAGATCTACATAGAACAGAAACAACCGCTAAGATCTACATAGAACAGCAACAACCGCTAAGATCTACATAGAACAGCAACAACCGCTAAGATCTACATAGAACAGCAACAACCGCTAAGATCTACATAGAACAGCAACAACCGCTAAGATCTACATAGAACAGCAACAACCGCTAAGATCTACATAGAACAGCAACAACCGCTAAGATCTACATAGAACAGCAACAAATCAAACACGTGAAGGATTTCAAATATTTAGGAAGCATGGTATCATCTAATGGAAGATTGCAGGAAGAAATCGATCACAGATGCACCAAAACAATCCAAATCATTGGCCAGATATCAAGAATACTGAAGAACAAGCACATAAAGATAGGCATAAAAAGAGCGCTATTCAACACAATTTTCCTTCCTAGACAATGCTACCAGTATCAAACTTGGACACTGACAGCAACAGATAAGAGAAAAATAGAAACAACAGAAAACGAAATGCCTGAAGCCAATGCTAAATGTGACAAGATGGGACAGAATTAGAAGCGATCAGATCAGGAACAGATGGGCACTAAGCCAGTGCTAGACTTCATTAGAAAACAGCAAATTCAGTGGTTTGGCCACATATCGCAAAAGCAACACAGCAGTGTCCCACAGATGGCTCTAACACTTAAATACAACGGTACCAGAGGTAGAGGCCGACCTCGAAAAAGATGGATTGACGGAATTTCCGAGGCAGCCAAGTTCCATTTTATACGAAGTGCATACCAAGGCGCTGTGCAACAGATGTCATTTATACACCTGACGCCGAAAGTCCAACCAGAATCAGAATATTTAGAATACATATATGTGTGTGTGTGTGTATATATATATATAAATTATTTTTAAAAATATATATTTATATTTATCTTCTTAAACTGGTTGATCAGTCCTAAGACTGGTTGTAAGGTTGTCTGAGCATATATCTCCGTTTGACTCTATCCTCTGGTTGATCATTCCTAAGACTGGTGGTAAGGCTGCCTGAGCATGTGTCTCGGTTTAACCCAACCGTATGGCCAGTCAGTTCTAATACTGTTTGCAATGTTGTCTGAGCGTGTCTCTCCATTTGACCCTTTCCTCTGGTTGATTTGTCTTAAAACTGGTTGTAAGGTTGTCTAAGCATGTCCTTCCACTTGACCATATTCTCTACAGCTCGCTTCATTTCAGCATATGTTCGTACTTTAATGCCTCTGCATGCTTAAGATATAAAAGTGAGTTTTGGTCGGTCATTTCTTTTTTTCCCTTGGATCTTGCCTTCAAGTATCTGCCATGAAAGACTTTCACATTGCATATTGTCTTCCAACCACAGGAATCTTCATTTTTGTATAATTTTCAGTTGTTGTCTTTATGCGCCATTCTCATGGAGAACATTGACATTGCATCAACTTTCTATCCAACTCACTCGTTCAATTTTACGAAAGCACTACATTTCCAACGCTTTCAAGATTTGTTTCATTTTTTCTTGTTGCTAGTACATGTTTGAATCCCATTCAGTAAAATTGACCATATGGGAGTAGAGATTGTTTTCTTTGGTTCTGTCCTGACATTCCTTGAGTTTAACAATCTCTTGGTTTTCTCTGAAGATAATTTATTGTAAATTCAAAAGGTCAAGCATTGCTATATGAGATAATGCAGCGGCGATGACGTATTCGAAACATCGAGCCGTGACGTTGACGTTTTTTATTTAGATCGACGTCTCCCGTTTCCTTTCTAGACACACAATAATAATAATAATTATTATTATTATCATTATGGTGTAAATTCTCATTACTAATGTCTGCTTGTTGGCTGGTCAGGTGACATTTGTTTCGCGCTAAGTTATAAGGACCTCTTCTCTCTATAGTCGCCCTACAGTGTGCAGGATATGCATATTTTTTATTCCTAGATATAGACAAAAAAGCATATGTCTAGCCTAAGCTTTGAGCCCGTACCTTCTTTGTCACGAGATAGCGTCCTAACGACTCGAACACCCGCACCTCAGAAAATGAGTGAATATGTGGCTTTCCTATTGGTCGGAAGATAATACAGGAAGGTTGATGACAGGTGTGTTTCTTCTCGTTATTGCAGATTACCTAAAACTGTGACACCCACTGAAATGATCAGGCTGCCTGGTATTCATACATACCTGCCCCATTTAAGAAACAACCCAGACTACCTGACACCTGCTTTGATGGTTTCACGGAATAGAACAGAGGGTAATGATTGTGAGACGATCTGGTTTGCTTACTTCTTCTGCTCCATATTCTTCTGTTCCTACTTTTATTGTGCAAGGGGGATTCAAATAAAATCGGGACATTTTGGTGTAGGTCTATCTGAACGGGTTATAGCGTTCAGAAACTACTAATATTGGTTAGGTGCAGTTGTGATCTATTACTGCTAAGTGGCTCATTTGCCATGGGCCAGTCATGTGACATACAAATAAAAATGACGGACGACACCGTTAGTGCTTGCATGGAACAGCGTGTTGTGATGAAGTTTTTTGCCACTATTAACACTGAAGAAGGCATACACATTTTGATTAATGTGCATAACCGTCTGCGGAAAAAACGACCTGGTTTGATCACAAAGGGCGTCCTGCCGCAGCAAGAAAACGCTCGACCTCATATGGCTCACTGCAATATGTACCACCTGCAACAACTCGTCTGGGAGGTATTGCCACATCCACCTTACAGCCCAGACTGTGTTCCAAGTGATTTCTACCTGTTTGGACTCATTAAAGAATTCACGATAGCTCAACATTTTAGCACTGATGAGGAAGTGAAACAGCCATTCCTGGATTGGTTGAGACATACTGAAAAATATTTCTACGCTAAAGCTTCACAAGCCGTTCGTAAATGCTAGTAAAAGTGCGTAAACGTTGCAGGAGATTATATCGAAAAACAAGTGACGTTTTGACCACTTACAATTTTATATTTCCTTTCCAGAAACAGAAAATCCGGTTTGCCTTGATCGTAGCTTATATATAGTTAGTTGCCCATCGCAAAAGATGATGTCAGAATTATCAAACGATTTTTGTTGTTGCTTGATAATTAACTTGCGCTGTATTGAATTATAGTAATCAATGTCACTCTTTCGTCCCTAGCTGCCTTGCACCAATGGCAAGACTATCAGTCGAGACGCTTGAAGATTCATCTCTTTCTACATGATTTGTTATATCATATTTGTGTTGATTGTTGTTCCTGATAAAGACTTTTAGATCGGAATGCGGGTTTCGCTTCTGTTTTCGTTCTAGAGCGGTATCTTACCATATCTATAAATGCTTTGTTTTGCGATAACTTCTAGCGGTTGGAATGGGGAGAGCCCCCAAGCAGCTAGGGTATATTTATATTATGATGAAATATAACCCTTGCCTGCTCATTGTGCTGCACTAACAGTGCAGGACAATTGTATTCCGCAGCCTTATATATCCCACATCTCAGCCCCAGCTATGGAAATAATACTATAATGATTAGGTGTGAGTTTTTCTTTTAATAACTATCTTAGTTCTTAGTTGACCTGCACTTCTACAGTGGCAGATGCCCATGTGCAGGTCCCAGCTCTGGTGTGAGCTGGATGTAGCTGAGAGAAGGATTTCCTGCTTAGCGGGCTAGGCTTGAGCAGCTTATTACTCCGCTATGTTGGGACAAGTGCGGCGGAGGGTGGTTAACCGATGGGGAAGTCCATCTTAATATACTCAAACACTAGTGTAAAGTAGACCCGCAGTCTGTTATGCGCCTTCTATGCTGCTCCAAACACACCATTAAACTGTGGTCGGTATTATGTCATGTCACACAGTTAGTCGCCTCTTACAACAAGCTCTCTGTGGGATAGTGGTGCTATTCTTGTCCATATCATACACAAAGACCCCGGCTGACCACTCAGGAATAATAATAACAGTAATGAGGGGGTAGACCCCTCCTGCACCCTTGGCAGAGAAGAGTGATCTGAGAAGGAGCTGATGACCCAGGATGTCTTGATCCTGCCAGACAACATTGCCGAAGCTGGAGGCTGGAGGCAATTCCCTGATGGCGATCTTGCTGATCATCTTTCTGATCATCTTTCTGATCTTGAGCCTTGTGAGGTTAACATCCGATCATCCGACCTAGCGTGAAGGCAGATTCCTTCATTTGCGTTACCAAACGCGTTCTTCAGTAACAGTGCAAAGAATATTCCGAACAGTGTCGGGGCCAGAACGTAGCACTGCTTACCACCACTTCGAATATTAAATGATTGGGATATACTATAATCAAATCACGATTGAGCCTATGTAAGATTCTTGTTACATGCTCCCTTTAAGGGAGCCAGCTGCTTTGATGGCCATGTATTTTAGAGGGAGTAAAGAAGAGACAAGAAATACAACGAAGTTAATTTTTCTTTCTTCCTAAACATTAATAGTATTCATATTTTAAATGTGGCCTTATTTCTTGTGAAGCAATGCTGTGGATGATGCATGGCTTCGTACTGTATTGTCATTCCGCCATTCTTTGTCAGATGTGATTTGATCTTCAATGTTTTCTCTTTTTCTGTGGGTTCCAATTCAGAGGATGTCTGTTCAAAATTTGATCTGTCTTATTCAGAGTGTACTCTCCTCACTTTCTCTTCTTAGCTGTTTATTTGTTGTCCTAACACAAGAACGAACATATTTAAATCTACAACTGCAACCACAGTTTTCCACTGACAATGTCAGACACGATGCATCGAGCCCAGAAGATGCGACTTGCTCCTCATAGCGTCCATCATGGCACAAGTGAACCGGATAACTACAGCCACACTGTAAGCCTAAGAATATTAGCAACAACCACAAACCTAACAAACCACTAGCAACATCACCGCTTTCACCAACATTACTAAATCTACAACAGTTACAACCTAAATAACTGTCACTAACATTCATAAACAGTCAAACTGGTGATTGGAATCCCGACAGTCCAGCGACAACATGATGGATACCTGACTCAATCTCTCAAATCCATCTTGACAAATCTAAATTACAATGATTCCTTGAACTGCCTGATTATTGTCTTCATTGCAGAGGTAAGCTTTCACTAGGGCATATTTTATTTCAAATATCAATTTTTTCAAATATTTGTTATTTCAAATACTTGTTATTTCAAATGTAATTGTAAATATTACTGTTCTTTGAATTCATTTGCCACTACTTCATGCATTATTGATGTCATTACGTCACACACAAATGTAAGTATTATTTTTGAAAGTATTAATTCATGATTATTTCACCAAGAACATGTATATTATCAACAAAACTACGGGACAACAGAACCAAGCGACATATATCGTTACAATTCAAGGAAAACAAATCAGATGCCGATATAACAAACCAATTTGTGTTCTGTTAAGAATTTGTGTACTGCACTCCGGACAGATGCATAAGTGCTCAGTCTCTCTTAGTATATGGCAAAACGTGTGCATACTGATGGTACCAGTAGCTCACTGGACGTACACACTCCTGATCTGTAGTGTCAATTCACGCCCCCCCCCCCCTCCCAGCTGGAACTGCGAATGATTTAAAAACTTAGCAATTTGTGCATGCTGGTTCATTGATTGCAGTGTCTTCATCCAAGAGGCAGTCCTTGTTCAGCATGTCATCCCGATCTATTGCAACTGTCCTCACTGCGGGTGCCTGTTGAGGTTAGGATGTCAGCTATTTCAGTTTCACAATCCTTAGCGTGGCTAAAACAGTAGATCCCTACAAGATCTTGAATGCTCGATGCCTCAATTAAATCAACTCATATCTTCTGATCCTTCTCAAGTAAAGATTGCGATTCAGTGACGATTACATCACCCGTTCAATAAGTCTCACTTAACCATCTCAGAATCGAACCCTTTTCCTCCATCTCCATTCTCATAATGGAAGCTATTGTCATGCATGCACGCTCCGCGCAGCAACAACCATGGCTCCCACTAGCATAGAAACCTCAACTCGTACCATCGGTAAATATGACAGCATCAACATCCTGAGCATTTTCACTTATTATCTGTATAATAACTCCGAGGTCTGCTTTCCCATTGCACGAGCCTCTGCATTCCCTCCCCAGGGTAATAATGTTCTAGTGGTCGTTAATCGTTCTCTCTGCCAATAAGTTGTCACTAAACCAAGGGTGAATGGGGCATGATCTGGCACAAGATGGCAAAATAAATTATTAACAATAAAAAAAAAAAAATACGTTATCAGAAATCATACTTTGGTCTAATTTATTTAGATTAGAGGATGGAATGCTTTCATCATTGTGAGGTTCACGAAGGAGACTGTGCCTTTCAGGTAATCGCTGGTCCCCCACAGCTTTTTGAGCCATGGTCAATATTCGGGCCAGACTGCCTCTCTTTTGTCTGTAGGGCAGTCCTGCAGGACATGTTCTGGTGTTTACTTGGGTGCTACGCAATCTCATGTGGTGGAGTTTCTAAGACCCATACTGTGAGTGAGGATCTTGAGTCTGCAATGCCCAGTTCTGAGTCTGAATATCTTTGTCTGCCCATCTCTGCTAAGGTTTTCTTCCCTGTCATGTTTTGGCTTGTATTCCTTGTGCTGGTCTCTTCATTCAGTTCTCATGGATCTTTTGGTGATTGTCTTTGCTTTTTTATAACTCTGTAAATGACCAGTACGTGTGTCACTACTTTCGACTTTTGCGAGTTAATCTGCCTTCTTGTTTCCAAGGATCCCACAAAGGGCCGGAATTCACTTTAGGACAAGAACAGTTGTTTGTTTTTTTAGACAGCAATCCGATGTTACACTTTATTTCATGTCAGTGTCTATCTTGTTTGGGGCTTGAGATGGCTTCGGGTACAATCCTGGAGCCCATTAGAATGGCCCGTCTTCTTTGTAGTTGTCTTTTGGATGAAAAGAATGTGCATTGCTTCATGAACAGCTGTGAAAGTGATTCAGGTCTTTCCTGCTGGTGTCGAGTGGTTTTCTATGTGCGATGTAGATTCCACTACCTCCCCTTTTGTTGCTGTCTCTAGCCGATCCATCTGTGTACACATGTGTCCAGGAATTGCCAGGGAACTATCTCTTGACCTCCTGTAGAACAAGGAGAGCAGCATCAAAATATGAACTAATGTCAGGCTGTAATGTCAAGATAAGAGATATATGATATTAGAGGTTCGTTGCAACCAATCTTTGTTGCGGGGACGGCACTTGAATTGAATTGAATTAATTATCTGTAGTTGTTTTAGAAGACTCGAATAGATGAATTTTGAGTTTATAAAATTAATGTTGAAACACCCAGCATATAACCAAAAAAATAAAAAAATACATTACACAATTATTGATAGCAGATTTATTTATAATGAAAAAGGTGTAAGACAATACAAAACAGTTGGGCAAATGAAGGTAGCCGTACGAGTAGACATATATGTTAGACTGATTCAAACATGACTGTCTAATACATCAAATCTAAATGATGACTTTGACTTTTCACAGCCGTGGAATGTGTCATATGTCGAAAACCTGACTGCCAAGTTACTGAAAATGTAGGTCACTCTGTTTAATGTCAATAAACTGTTTGCATGATGGAGTTAAATGTATACGGTTATTAATTCATCATTTTTATCAGTTAGTTTTTATTATCTTTTACTAATCATCAATATCGTCAGGTTATCATCTCATGATGTAGCATGTCCTATGCAGAACGTCGCTCCCATCACAGTCAGTCTGAAAGAAACTCAATCTCTTGCCAAATCTCCAGCCTGCTCCAGAGTCACGCCCAAGCATTCACTGACATCTTGGGGTCATCCCCTTCTTGGTCTGTCTCTGGTTCTCTTGCCCGGCACCACACCTTCCATTACCGCTCTTTCAAGACTGCTGTGTCGTTTGATGTCACCAAAGTAGTTTATTTTTCTGTCCATTACGGAATGTATGAACTAGTTCTCCTCTATGCCCAAATCTTGTCGAATGGCGGCATTCTTCTTCTTCTAGTCAATGGTATTCTGAGGACCTTAGTATAACATATCGACTCGAATGACTCGATTATCTTTCTTGAGTTGTGGGTAACTGTCCATGTTTCGCAGCCTTATGCTGTCACGAAAAAAACACAGGTTCTCAAAAGTGTCACTTTTGTTGGTTTGCTGGTATTCTGCCATAGTTTTCTCATGTTCTTTACCTTCTGCATTGCCATTACCAACCTCCCTCTGAATTTCTTGGAGCAGCCGTCACTGTTGTCAAGTCAGGAACCCAGATACTCAAAGTTCGTGATCTGTTCTATTTCCTCACCCTTGAAGTTGAGTTTATGTTGACTTATTGTTTTGTCGGTAATAATTTTTTGGGTTTTGTTTATGTTTTCAATAAGATTTGATCTTCGCAGGATCTGCTTACTACTCTAATTAGCTGCTCTAACTCCTCTACACTGTTTGATAGTATCACAATGTCGTCTGGGTGTCTTATCTCTGGGATCTTGCATATTCTGAGTGTAAAGGTTAGTCAGTCCGAAAGCTGGTTTTGAAGTCGTCTGATCATGTCACGCCACCATCCTCTGTTCTCGGCAGAATCGGCGTACTCTTCTGCTTCTACTCTGAATTCTGCCTTCCAGTATTTTGAAGACTAAAATAATTGTCATTAGTTGTCAATGTACCCCTATATCCTTAAGCACTTGCTGGTTTGGCTGTTCATCTCACTCTTTAAATCCTGCAATAGTACCACATTAACAAAAAGCATCTAAGGTCTTTTGTGTTTAGAGATCCTGTTGTCGTACAGTGATACGGCCATGATGAAAGGCGCAGTTGTCGCAACCCCGCTGTAAACTAGGGCACAACGTAAGAAAACATCCTTGTCAGTAGAAACCCAGGAGAAGTAGGAGAATCTATTACCACCTGACATGTCTAAACCAGCTATTATCATGTTGCCCTTGTCCCTGATGGCGACGTGTTAGTCACATATTATGTTTTCGTACTTGTGTGTTTGTAAAATAAA
Organism: Ariolimax columbianus; assembly: GCA_036924085.1. Lineage (NCBI taxonomy): Eukaryota > Metazoa > Mollusca > Gastropoda > Stylommatophora > Arionidae > Ariolimax > Ariolimax columbianus. The sequence goes on from JAVGWX010000018.1 coordinate 25,482,442, forward strand.
GCCACATAGATATTTACCTTTTCATTCATATTTCACTTTATGCTGCAGTACACATTGTTTTCATTTCCTTTATACATTTGTGAAAAGATGTGGAGATTCATGAATGATTGCACACGCCAGTCAGTATGGCATTTACTGATGAAAATATGTTTAGCTATATCCAAAATCATACATCATCATTAACGTCTCAGTCTCCGTAGACCATGCGCGTAGCGCCCTATGAGTTTTGACCAGGTCCGTCTCTTGTATTTCGACACCATCTATAATGACTGTAAAGGCCGATTCGCGAGTGACAGTCCCTGCCACAGATCGTACAACCATGCTGAGGAGGCTGATTTGCCGCGTTTATCCTGATCCCTTCAGTCTTTCTCTTTTCTCTGCAGCCAGATGTCCTCTACGACCGTCGACAGCTACTGTGCCACTTCCAACTGACTATCTCGATCCTGAGCAATCGTTTCCGAGCCTTCTTCTCTCTCTTGTATAGGTAATTGAATCACAGTGCAGGACAGCCGATTTTTCTAGCTCCAATGGCCAACTTCCTATAGAGAAAATCCTTTGGCAGTCTGCTATCTTCCGTACGGTAAATAAGCTCCAACCACGAAGTACATGCAAGGGAGTGTTTGCTCGCTGTAAAATCACATTACATGGCACTCTCTCTGTCACTCTCTCTTGCAACCCAATCCTAAATATACGCCGTAGGCACCTCATGTGGAAGGTGTTGAGCCATCGATCGTGCTAAGTGTAAGTGCTTCAAGCCTCGCTTCCATACATGAGATTGCCAAGAACACAGGTCTGATAAAACCGGACATTGGTGCAGTGAGGCAGCGCATTGCTCTCCCAGACTCTTCGTCAGGCGGGCCATGACGGTGCTCGCGCTGCCAAGCCTACTGTCTATCTCCATATCTAGTGAGAAAGTGTTGCAGTTGGCAGTCTCCAGATACCGGAAATGGAAACTGTTGATGACCTCCAGAGTGACGCAAGCAATTTTTAATGGAGTGGGGAGTAGTAATTCTCTGTGCGCAGACCATCGTCTTGTCCAGGCTTGTGGTGAGCCCAAATTGCTTGCACCCCTCGGTGAATCTGTCAACGAGTCTCTGGAGGGCCTCCTCACTATTGGTCACTACAACTTCATCATCCGCAAATAGCATCTCCCTAACGTGCACCATCTTCACCTTCGTCCTCGCACGCAGTCAGGAAAGGTTAAACAGCCGCCCATCTGACCTGATGTGTAGTTAGTTACACACTGTCTCCAAATGTGCTATAATCGTACGATAGACGTGATGAGAAGAGGATCCCAACAGAGGGTTGGAGCAAGCACACATTCTTGATAGGAAAACAGTTTGAAGAAGATTTAATTATAGACAGTCTTAAAACAGAACTACATAGTAACATATGCCATTTTCTTTATGGCAGTGTGACGTGGTCTACCTACACACACTAGGAGTGGCGGCTAAACAGCTATCACGTGATGTGCCTACACAGAATCCTGGGGGTTGGGTGGCAAGACAAGATCACCGACCCAGAGGTATTGGAGAGAACAGGCACTGTCACAATCTTCTCCATGCTTAGTCTTCGAAGGCTCCGATGGCTGGGACAAACTCGGAGGATGGATATTGAAAAAAAAATTGTGTTCCGTTCGCCTTTTTTACTATTTCCACAAGGCGTGTGCGTTACACTGTGTTTTTATTTTGCGCATGTCGGCCCAGTGCATCCGATTGCTGCTTTCATTTTATGAAAGGGTCTGCTTCCTCCAGCATTTCGCTAAGGGTTTGCTTCCTCCAGCATTTCGCTAAGGGTTTGCTTCCTCCAGCATTTCGCTAAGGGTTTGCTTCCCCTGGGTAACGGCCGGTGCTGTGATTGAGGAGCGAACCCAGCACCTTCGGGTTGTGAGCCGTGTCACTTAATCACTAGCCCACGCCGTCCCTGGAGAATGGATGATGGAAGAATACCAAGAGATCTTCTCTGTGGAGAATTGCAGTTGGGGAAAAAATATCGGGGCCGGCCACAATGTCGGTACAAGGATGTATGCAAAAAGAATACGAATTTAGCGGGCATCGATTTGAATCGGGACGGGGGGGGGGGGGGGGGGGGCATGACGTCATGAATCGTGTTACATGGAAGAACAGGATTAACCAAGGATTACATACAAAGAAGACACTGATAAGCTAAGGATGCATCGTTCGAGAAGACACGCCACACCATGTTATGCCGTGAACAGTCCTGTTTTTCTTTGTTCACGCTGTGGAAGACGATTCTTTGCACGGATTGGTTTTTCGAGTCACATTCGTTATCGTAATGGACTGTAGTTACAACCCTATTTCCATAGCACAATTAATATCGTCTGACAAGATGTAAAAAGCCAATGATGATATATTAATAACTTTAGCTTACCTCTCAATTAATTCATTCCTTTGACAGGTACCCTGCCGAAATAGAGTCAGGACTGATTGATATTATTGCACCAAAATCCGAGTTTTACCCTGATCTTGATAACGTACCTCTGTCATTCAGTGACAAACAAGACAGAGTCAAGTAAGATTAAAATTATCTTTATTTTCCTCTCTGCAATACACTGAAAATGTTTTTGAAATGAAGAGATCTGAGTACCAGTAATTGTTACCTATTTCACACGCTGTTTGTGGAAATTTAAATATATACGGAACTGACATGCCAGTCCAGTCAGGTACAACATGCTGTCGAGAACGATAGGTCTGGGTCAGACACAATACACTGAGCAAGAACACAATCTCTCTACCATGAAGCGTTCACTGAAAATAGGCTGTATTCAAGGCAGTCTGGCTGACGAGATGTGGATCGATGTGATCCACGTAGTAGTGAGCACATCGGAGATGAAACCAAACATAGCACAACCGCCTGGAGGACCGCAGTCCACCTTCATCAGCACGTTCAGGACGTGTGGTGAGGAAAGCAACTACAACCCGCTACTTAATCGCATCTTCAGGGTGCACAAAAAGAATAAACTTACTCATTGTGGGCATTCAAAAGTAAATATATGACCCAAGATGTCCGCCGGGGTCCTTGTGTATGACAAGGACAAGAATAGCACCACTGCCACATAAAAAAAGATTGTGTGGCATGGCAAAATACCAATTTGTTAAGGGCAGCATAGATGACGACTAACAGACTGCAGGTCTATTTTGCTCTAGTCTTTGAGTCTATTGAAATGGACTCGCACATCGGTTAACCACCCTCCGCGGCACTTGTCCCAAGGCAGCGGGGTAATAAACTGCTCGATCCTAGCCAGCAAAGCAAGAAATCCTCCTACCAGCTACATTCAGCTTACGCTAGTAAAGGGCCTGTACAGGGGCATCCTCTCCTGTGGAAGTAGATGCATTCTAAGACAATTAAAACTAATATATATATATATATATCTTAAGAGAATAGTGATAGAAGGTATGGTGCCAGTCGAAAGAAGCAAAGGTAGACTAAGAAGACGATGGCACCAATATATAGGAATATAGCAATGCCTGCGTATGACTGTGTCGGAGGCTGGAGATTTGGGAAGAGAAAGAGTATCTTTCAGAAGGACTGTGATGGGAGCAACGTTCTACAAAGGTCATGATGATGATATATATATATGTTAGACTCTAATAGTGATATTGTTCGTTTCATGAACTGGTTTCTCTGCTACAGAAATGACCACTGAAAGAGCACATAAAATGTGGGCTTTCAAAACATGCCAATTTTAATGGTGGCCTTATGCTTCCAAGGAATGAAAATTTTAAAAAAAATTTTTTTGCGTTTGCCTTATTTATCTATTCCCCAAGGCGTGTGTGCGTTACACTGTGGTTTTCATTTTGCGCCTGTCGGCCCAGTGCATCCGACTTCAGCATTCATTTTATGTGAGGGTCTGCTTCCTCCGGCATTTTCTAAGGGTTTGCTTCCCCGGGGTAACGGCCGGTGCTGTGATGGGGATCGAACCCAGCACCTTCTGGTTGTGAGCCGTGCCACTTAACCACTAGGCCACGCGTCATTCCCTACAAGGAATGAAATGAAGACATTAACACATACACACACGAAATATGTATATATATATATATACACATATACATATACACACACACACACACACACACACACACATATATATATACAAGTGTGTTCAAGAAGTATCCGACCTTTGTACCGGAGAAATACAATTTCTCATCTAGAGTTTTAAAACCCAAATTCCCTACAAAGTACTCTCATTGTGACTCCACACACTTCTCCCAGCGGTCCCGCTATTGTTTGAAGTATTTTAGGAGGGCCGTTTGTGAATGGAGTACAGCTGTGTCATCACATTCCTTATAATGTCTTCTCGTAACTCAGATCGGGCTCCTTTTAGCATAATTCTCAGCTTGGGGAACAGCCAATGATCACAATGAGCCATGTAGGGAGAACAGGTAGCCTGGGGAACCAGAGGAACCTTGTGGTTTGGCTATCTGGAATTAAACTTGCATGCTCGCACTGCATGTGTATTTGGAGGCGCATTTAGTGCTCTATGAAACTAATCATTATCGTCTCCATGTTGTATATCTTTTGCAGAACGTCGCTCTCACAACAGCCGATCTGTAAGACTCGATCTCAATCCAGAACGTCGCTCTCACAACAGCCGATCTGTAAGACTCGATCTCAATCCAGAACGTCGCTCTCACAACAGCCGATCTGTAAGACTCGATCTCAATCCAGAACGTCGCTCTCGCAACAGCCGATCTGTAAGACTCGATCTCAATCCAGAACGTCGCTCTCACAACAGCCGATCTGTAAGACTCGATCTCAATCCAGAACGTCGCTCTCACAACAGCCGATCTGTAAGACTCGATCTCAATCCAGAACGTCGCTCTCACAACAGCCGATCTGTAAGACTCGATCTCAATCCAGAACGTCGCTCTCGCAACAGCCGATCTGTAAGACTCGATCTCAATCCAGAACGTCGCTCTCGCAACAGCCGATCTGTAAGACTCGATCTCAATCCAGAACGTCGCTCTCACAACAGCCGATCTGTAAGACTCGATCTCAATCCAGAACGTCGCTCTCACAACAGCCGATCTGTAAGACTCGATCTCAATCCAGAACGTCGCTCTCGCAACAGCCGATCTGTAAGACTCGATCTCAATCCAGAACGTCGCTCTCACAACAGCCGATCTGTAAGACTCGATCTCAATCCAGAACGTCGCTCTCACAACAGCCGATCTGTAAGACTCGATCTCAATCCAGAACGTCGCTCTCGCAACAGCCGATCTGTAAGACTCGATCTCAATCCAGAACGTCGCTCTCACAACAGCCGATCTGTAAGACTCGATCTCAATCCAGAACGTCGCTCTCACAACAGCCGATCTGTAAGACTCGATCTCAATCCAGAACGTCGCTCTCACAACAGCTGATCTGAAAGACTCGATCTCAATCCAGAACGTCGCTCTCACAACAGCCGATCTGTAAGACTCGATCTCAATCCAGAACGTCGCTCTCACAACAGCCGATCTGTAAGACTCGATCTCAATCCAGAACGTCGCTCTCACAACAGCCGATCTGTAAGATTCGATCTCAATCCAGAACGTCACTCTCACAACAGCCGATCTGTAAGACTCGATCTCAATCCAGAACGTCGCTCTCACAACAGCCGATCTGTAAGACTCGATCTCAATCCAGAACGTCGCTCTCACAACAGCCGATCTGTAAGACTCTCAATCTCTAGCCAGAACGTCGCTCTCACAACAGCCGATCTGTAAGACTCGATCTCTAGCCAGAACGTCGCTCTCACAACAGCGGATCTATAAGACTATCGATATCTAGCCAGAACGTCGCTCTCACAACAACCGATATGTAATACTCTTGATCACTAGCCAGAACTCCCGCCTCTGTAGTTGTCATCTTCAGGACCTTTGGGATGTCTTGAGTCCATCTTCTCCTCAGTCCGCCTCTGCCCCGCTTTCCAGGCACCATACCCCACAGTATCGTTCTCTCCTGGTGATTATGACTTTTGATGTGGCCAAAATATTTTAGTTTCCTGGACAATATATTGTTTACTAGCCAATTTTCCTCAATATCCAGTTCTTGTAGGATTTTAGAATTTTTCCTTTTCACTATCCATGGTATTTTTAACACCCTCCTGTAGCATTTTAGTTCTGCATCGCCATAGCCATTCTCCCTGTGACTTCCTTCAGACAATCTCCATTGTTGCTTATAATTGAGTCGAGGTACTCAAAGCTTGTGACTTTCTCAATATCCTGTTGTTCTAGATTAACTTAAGGTATGGTCATTGTCTTGTCTGTGCTCATTATTTTGGCTTTACTTATATTCAGGAATAGATTTTGGTCTTCGCAATATTGTTTTACCGACAGTATCATCCGTTGTTGTCTCGTAGCGCTTTTTGAGATAACAACTGTGTCATCTGTATATCTGATCGCTGCTATCTCGGTTCCCATCTACCGTTAATTGCTCGAACTAATAAAAAAAGGCAAAGGCCGCCGTCCATCGTAGACGATGATGGCATAATTTATTTTGCCAGCGCTATTTTTAGTAAGGATTAACTGGGCTACTTTTAATCCTCACTCTCTCAGTTCCTCACCCAGTGGCAAGTCAAGGACAATACGACTAGGGGGGCGACTATGAGATGCTCGAACTAATAAAACGTATATATATATATGTATATATATATATATATATATATATATATATATATATATATATATATATATATATATATATATTTATATCAACTTGCAACTGCTATGTCAGAGTCAAACTTATAGAATAACAAATATACTTGACTGGGACTTTACTGTTTTAAAAGCATTTTAACTTGACATAACTGTTGTACGCGTGGACTTTTTAAAATCAAATTTTAACCAACTTTCCTATAACCTGGAAAGCTCAGATATTGTATACAGCATCGACTAATGTGATCTGTTGATCCATCAAATTTTGACAGATCCTGGACAGGTCACTAAAAAAAATATTTACTGGTTATGCATCTGTGCTGTGAAGTCTTGTGGGGACCTGAAGTTGTCCTTCTTGAGCCAAATGTGTTACGTCATTCATCGAAAACTTGTGCTGTTGTATTTCTGTTATGTCATCTGAATAATGATATGTCTTGTGCTTTTTAGTCAGATCTTTTTACATTATGTTTTTTCAGTGGTTGTTTATCGGGCTGCATTCTCATGTTTACGCTTATCTCATTCTTCATCTAGCAATAGTATACTGCGTATTGACATACTGGTGAGCTGAAGTACCGCAGTAGTTAAGGAGTTGGATTCTCAACCGAGTGATCGGGGTTCGATCTCCAGCTGGTGGGAGATTTTTCCTATCGGAAAACGGCGCTGAGGTCGACCCAGCCTCACAAAATGGATATCAGAACAATCTCGGAAGAAAAGGCAGTTGGGGTGATGTTGTTCACATTACCCCTAGTGTGCCATTGGTAAAAGAAAATGTTGGCCTAACACTATTCCCAAAATACCTCACTGGCCTGTTATCGGGATCTTTTCCCTTTTTTGTTATCTTACTAGGCCAGTCACAGCACTATTGTCCAATTCATCAGTGACTTATCTGGATAATCCCTTACTTTGTCCTGTTTCCACCTTTTTTTATTAGCTTACTAGGCCAGTCACAGCGCTAGTGTCCAATTCATCAGCGACTTATCAGGATAATCCCTTACTTTGTCCTGTTTCCACCTTTTTTGTTAGCTTACTAGGCCAGTCACAGCGCTAGTGTCTAATTCATCAGTGACATATCTGGATAATCCCTGACTTTGTCCTGTTTCCACCTTTTTTGACGTGGACATCATCTTCCTAGACGTTCGTCCTGTTCGTTGTGTCATAGTTTTACAGCGAGGCTGCGACATCTGTACCTTCCGGTCTCAGATTTCAACACAACATTATTTGGACCAGGTTTGCCTTCCGTATTCGATCCCTAATCTCTAAATCAGGCTGCTTGGTACGGTCTGTTTTCAGGGCTACGACTTACAGGTCGAATATGGTCTTAGTCACACATTGGTCACTGGTGAAGATGCAAGTCGTCAGCTATAAGTTGATGGCTGCTGTCAACTCATTCTCTGCTGCATCTTCGGTCCCTGCTGTGGACTTGTAGTTTGGTTCTAAGGGGTTTAATTTTGATTGATACTGTAGATTAAACAAGGGGAGAGGAGTGCATTAAGTTTGCTAAATAAAGTGACACTAATATACACGTTATATCTTAGAACAGATGGCGCACCAAGCAGAACTTAGATTATGCTTACTTAATGCTTCATACATACAGCCGAGGGCGGTACTACCTTCAGGTTGGTGTTGTTCCAGTGCTTGTGAACTATTTTCAGTTGTAAATATGATCTAAGATATGTAGAGTATAGATATTCATGTTATGAAAACAATCCACAGACTAATGAACTTTGAAATCAGATATAATTTATACAGAACCAGCTATTTAAAAGGATGGATATGGATGGTTTTTAACCATCATGTAGTAGTTTGTGTAGATAGAGGCGCCTAGAAGGATGAGTCAGGAGCGTGTTTAACCATCATATAGTTTATGTAAGAGACACCTGAAAGTATGAATCAGGAGCATGTTTAACCATCATGCAGTTTATGTAAGAGACACCTGAAAGGATGGGTCAGGAGCGTGTTTAACCATCATGCAGTTTATGTAAGAGACACCTGAAAGGATGGGTCAGGAGCGTGTTTAACCATCAGGCAGTTTATGTAAGAGACACCTGAAAGGATTGGTCAGGAGCGTGTTTAACCATCATGCAGTTTATGTAAGAGACACCTGAAAGGATGGGTCAGGAGCGTGTTTAACCCTCATGCAGTTTATGTAAGAGACACCTGAAAGAATTGGTCAGGAGCATGTTTAACCATCATGCAGTTTATGTAAGAGACACCTGAAAGAATTGGTCAGGAGCATGTTTAACCATCATCCAGTTTTTGTAACAGACACCTGAAAGGATGGGTCAGGAGCGTATTTAACCATCATGCAGTTTATGTAAGAGACACCTGAAGGGATGAGTCAGGAGCGTGTTTAACCATCATGCAGTTTATGTAAGAGACACCTGAAAGGATGGATCAGGAGCGTGTTTAACCATCATGCAGTTTATGTAAGAGACACCTGAAAGGATGGGTCAGGAGTGTGTTTAACCATCATGCAGTTTATGTAAGAGACACCTGAAAGGATGGGTCAGGAGCGTGTTTAACCATCATGCAGTTTATGTATTATTATAGCAGCTAAAGGAACCCTCAAAATACCCTTCACCATTTGCTATTAGAGACAAAGCATCTATGAGTCTGCCTGGACTGATTCGTTATAACAGATAACAGGATTATCCAATGTTTTGAGATCATGTTCAGAGAACAGGACTCAAATCCAGACATAGATTATCCAAATCAACAAGGCCGATACAAATAAGCCATGAAAGCGGCCGTATCTAGAGATGGCACAAGGTTATGCTGACCCCAGAGAGGGAACTTAGGGAGGCACCTGCCCTCAGACATCATCTCCCATACACGACATGGAAGTCGCTGACCAGACTCCGAACTGGTGTATCCCAGTGCAAGGGAAATATCAAACGATGGGGATACACAGATAATGATACATGTGACTCTTGCATACTACAGGACCAGGACCACCTGATGACCTGCCCCAACCTGCAGGAAACATGCAATAGGTGGGATATGCTGGAGGCCAAGGACAGGACAATCCATGTCACTGGATACTGGATGCATGCTGTATGATCGTGTGCTTGGACACGTAAAGTAGGTAAGTATTGAAACACATATTACCATAATAACTAGATGAGGAAGACTAACGTCTAGTCAGGCAAAATATACTGATCAGACATGTTAATCAGGGTCAGGCAAAACATACTGGCCAAGACCCTCATCTCGGCTTCCAAGTAGCCCTCCCTGGAAACGGGCTGTTTTCATGGCAGCCTGGCTAACAAGGTGAGGGATCGATGTGATCCCTGTATGAGTAATTGATACGCAGATGAAGCCAAGCATAGCACAACCACCTGGAGGACCCGGTCCACCTTCATCAGCACGCTCCGGATGTGATAAAAGCTATTATAATCCGTCACTTAACGTCCTTTTTGGCAAGCACAAAAGAGTAACTTACTCATTATGGGCGTTTGCAAACAACAACCATAATAACTGTTAATGTCCAGAACTTGCCAGGTTAAACTTTATCCTTCTAGAATAATTTAAACCTCTGAATATATTTATTCTTGCATTGTAAACTGCTACTAAGAAGTAAGTATTGGCACATTTTACAATTTAAGAAAACTTAGTATAGATAAAGTTGTATGTACAGTCTATGTTTGACAATCGTTCAAACCAATGCATCAGCTTTACGGTATTCAATGAAAAATTGAGAGCGAATATAGCGGCTCTTTGGAGGGAATAAGTTAAGAGGGCAAGCGTGTGGTGAAACGCTCGATGTAAACATCAAATGATGGTAATACCATAAACAAATACGGTGTCTTTCAACATGTGTACAAATACAGAAGACAACATCTAGATTACGAGCAAAAGGTCTTTGTCAAAAGACAACACAAAATAGATTAACTAACTTATCTAAACTATAAAGGTGAAAACAAATAAAGAAGTAACTATTTTATTAGTTGAACATTCTTCTTCTAAGTTATTGCTATCCACCTTTTTCTATGACATGCTTTCAAATCCACAGTGTTTCGATTCTTATATCTGCTACAGATAGACACCTTCCAAGAAACCGCCCATACAGATTAACTGTATTAAAGATGTTATACTAAATTAACATTATAAACAAATTAATAATATTAATTATTCTAAAATAAATGAGAAAGTTTACAAATTATGACATTTAAGACTGAATTCAAAAAAAGAAAGTTTACAAATTACATACATTGATTTTTGAAAGCTAAATTGGCATGTTTGCAATTTATAAATTGATTATTCTAAGCTAAATTAGAATGTTTACAAAATAATTATGTTGATTATTTTATGCTTAACTAACAAGTTTATTAGCAAAATTAGCAAGTTTACAATTAATTATATCAAGATTAAATTCTAAATTAATATGTCCACAAATGTATGGTTTTGAAGATTACATTTTAAAATAGTATGTTTACAAAATAATAATATTGAAAATTCTAGACAAAATTACCATGTCTAAAAATTAATAATAGTGAAGATTCTGGACAAAATTACCATGTTTACAAATTAATAATATTGAAGATTCTGGACAAAATTACCATGTTTACAAATTAATAATATTGAAGATTCTGGACAAAATTGCACCACCCTCTACACCCCCCCCCCCCCCCCCCAACATAAAAACAAACAAATTACACCCTTGTAGTCCCAATCAGATTAATGCATACACTAGTCCTGTCAATATTCCTCCACGCTTGGTAGACATGGACAGTTACAGCTGACCTTCAGCGAAGATACAGGCCTTGGAGATGAGATGTTTCAGAAGACTGTTAAATGTCACGTACAAAGATCGAGTTACAAATGAGGAAATACGAGATAGAATTACAACAGCAATAGCGCCTTTCGAAGACCTCTTGGCAACTGTCAAAAGAAGGAAACTTGCTTGGTACGGTCATATATCGAGATCAAATGGTCTTGCAAATACGATCCTTCGTGGAAAGGTGCAAGGCAGATAACGAAGAGGCCGTCCCAAACGAGGTGGGAGGACAACACAAAAGAATAGACCAATCTCCGACCAGAAGAGCGACATACAGGCAGCGGCTAGTGACAGAGAAGTGTGGCGTTGGTTTGTGAGGATGTCTTCATGTGTGCCCGAACGACCTCACCGGTTACGGGATGACCTGCCCTGACCTGAGTACCAATAATAAAAAATAAAAAAACATTTCAGTACAAATAAAAGTTTGTACCACAAGATATAGTTTAAACTTTTTGTATTTGTTTTTTCCTTCTCAGCTGGAGGATGACGTCATAACCGTCGCAGGTTTTTTCAACACTATTATAACAGCTGCGACCAGGCGCTTTAGGGACTGGTTTGTTATCAGGTTCTCGCCGTTAGGTTTTATAGGTATGTCCAAAATCCATACTTATATGTGATTGCCTACAGTAATTCATCTTATTCATACTGATGTGTTAATGTTTGCTGGAGCGCACATTACATCTGCTTGATAAAGGCTTTTACTGGTTAAAAACATCCGTCATTGACTATTTATGTTATAGTGCGTTTGACAATATTTTCCGTAGTTTAAAATTGAGTATATCAGCTTCCATTTGAAAAATTTTCAAATTTTGCATCCAACAAAGTATGAAAATTTTGTTGTTGCCCAAAAACACATAGTATACAATTTTATTTATTTATGGTATAAATGCAGATGACACAGTGATACTACCAAGAAGTGCAGAAGAGCAGCTAATTTCAGCCGCAAATGGACATAGTAAAGATAAAAACCTGTTTATAAACATAAATACAATAAAGATAATGATCACCGACAAAATACAGTCATCATAAATTTACAGTGGGTGGGGACGGAATAGATCAGGTCACACATTTTGAATATCTTGGCTCCAAAATTGACAAAAATGGTGACTGCTCAAAAGAAATCAGAAGAAGACTAGCCATGGCAATGCAGATACTGAACAGCCTGAAGAAATTAGGGCAGGGCACCAACAAAACGATAAAAGTAAAAGTCTTAAGAGCCTGTGTTTTTCCTGTGGCAGCTTATGGCTGTGAATCATGGACGCTTACCAAAACAACAATACAAAGAATCAAATCGAGTCAAAATGTTACAGAAAGATCCTCAGAATACCCTGGACAGAGAAAAAGACAAATGTAGACATTCGGCAAGAGTTGAGCATAGAGGAGAACTGGTTTATCAATTCCATTTTGGCTAGAAAATGCAAATACTTTGGTCACATCAAGAGACATAACGGTCTCGAGAGAACAGTGATGGAAGGTATGGTGCCAGTCAAAAGAGGAAGAGGTAGACCAAGAAGACGATGGCACCAAGATATCCAGGTATGCTTGGGTATGACTGTGGTGAAGGCTGGAGTTTTGGCAAGAGAACGAGTTTCTTTCAGACAGACTATGATGGAAGCGACGTTCTACAAAGGACATGCTACATGTTGATGATGGTATATAAAAACCAGCCCTCCTAATGAAACCAGCTTTTTGAAATGATTACCCTTCATAATAGTGAGTATATTTGGAAATAACATTTTCCATGTGTTATACGAAATCTTTCCAGCTTCAACCCAAGCGCATTGGTCTTGAACAGTTCTAGTGAGCCTTTCGGTGTGTTAGTAGAACTAATTGTTATCGCTTGGGACTACAATGCGCCTGCAAGTCAAATTCCTTACACTCATACTTCTTCTTCGTACGCTGTCAGACGTCAACTTGAATTTGTTCGAAGAAAGCAGCTGTCATCCTGAGGCTGCCGACACTGCCATAGAGTTTGTCTAGTGTTGGCACTGGTGATGGCCACATGTGCTTTCTCTGGTCCTTGTATGTCGGGAAATTTTGCAGCAGATGTTCAGCGGTCATTTTCCCTGTACCACATGTGCATTCGCCAGTGCCACCTATCTTCAGTTTATTGAATAGATGGTACCTCAGTCTGTTGTGGCCTGTGCGGAGTCTGATGACCACGACCTGCTCTCTTCTGATCAACTGGTAATAGGCATCATTTTTTGTGTAGCCAGTATGCTCTGTTTCCCATTTGGCCATGTATCTGTCCCTAATAAACCTTTTGGACTCTTCGTAGGTCACACTAGAATCTGGTTGTGTTAATCTTGCACCTTCTTTTGCCAGTCTGTCTGCCTCCTCATTGCCTTGAATGTTACAAAGGGATGGAACCCACTATACCACTATTCTTTTTGGTGCGGACAGCTGGCATATCTGACAGAGTACTGTTCTTAAATCATTAAGTTCTGTATTTTTCTGGCTTTTTAGTGCTGTAATCACGGCCAGGGCATCTGTAAACATGACTATCTGGCTTTCATTGCTTTCGCCTGTCAGCATTGCTTCTACTGTAGCCTTCAGTGCCTCTGCCTCCGCTCTGAAATTGCTTGATATTTTTCCAGTTGCCACTGACAGTGTTAATTTTCTACCATTTGTTAGGCTCGGGAATACCCCTCCCCCTCCATTCTGTGTTGTGTTTGTTACAGAACCATCGGTGTATTCATGGGTCTAGTCCATGCTTGGGTAGTTTTTCGCTATGTGCCTCAGGGTTATGTCTCTTCTTTCTTTTTCAGTCTGGCTGTTCTTGTTTCCAATACCTGGTATATTTTCTACCACCTCTGGAATGATATGCTGCTTCCAGGTGGGTTTTTGTACAGTATGGGTGGGCTTTGGTGTTGTTCTGGTGTTCATAGGGTCTTTGCTCATCTTTGCTTTGGCTATTTCCTCAAAGTTTCTTTGCTTTAGTTTCCCTTTTCCAAATCTATTTAGTCTCTGATGCATTGGATGATCTGTCAGTCTTCTTAGTTTCTCTGCTTGCTGCTGGGCTCTGCTGTCTCTTCTATCCGTCATGGATTGCAGGTTTGTAATCTTTTCAAGTTCTACAATTGACACTCATACAATTGTATTGAAGATGTATCAATATTTTTGCAGAGAAGCTAAGCGTTGTAAACTGTATCGGAGTATCTCAAACACTGGAAAGAAAAATATTCAGGCTTTGGGTTAAGGTAAACAGTCATTTTATCTATTGCTCCAAAACTATGAAGTTCGTGTTCCATCAAGAATAGTACGCTAGGAAGAAAAAAAATGGTAGACAGTTTTGACAGAGGTGTGATTAGAATATAGATCTGTAGAATGTTTTATTCCAATGAAATAATAACTTTAAAGAAACTGAAGTATCGTCTAAGAACACATAATGACATTGATGTATCAAAAGTATCGTCTGAAAACACACAATGACATTGATGTATCAACATTTTTGTTGATGAGAACTTTAAGTGGCAAAGGCCTTAACGTTAGAAAATATGCTAGCGGAAGAAACGTCAACTGCGAGAAGCCGTATCTAGAATCCATGAGAAGCAAGTATTTGTGTGAAGTACACGAAATGGGTAAACTATGTTATGCTATTTTGCATGTGGATGAAACTTGGATAAATGCTCCTCTCACAAATTAAAAGGAATGACAGTCAGCAGATGGAATGATCAAAAGATTAGTGCCAAGTGGCAAAGGGCAGAGCTTGATAATAGCGCATGCAGGTAGCAGACATAATGGGTTGATGATAATACAGAACTGTGTTTCCTTCAAATTATACAATCTGGACTATCATACCGAGATGAATGGTAACATATTTAGAGAGTGGATTGAAAAAACTGTTCTTCCATCCTTGGATAGACCCTCATGTCTGATAATGGACAATGCATCATACCACAACACAGTGACACAGGAAGACAAAATTCCGACCCAATCCAGTACAAAAGATTCAATAAAGATGTGGCTCATAAAACAACACATACCTTTTAAAGAAACCTATCTAAAACCTTAATTGCTTTCCCTTGTCAAGCAAACACTAAAGGAAACGATATTTCATATAGACATGTTGATCCAAGAGCATGGTCACATATATTTGAGACTGCCACCTTACCATTCACACTTAACTCATTTGGGCAAAAGTTAAAGAACAAGTAGCAGCTGAAAATGACACTTTCAAACTGTGTGATGTGAAATAACTAAGACATGCGCCCTCTCAAATATAGACAAAGATTATTGGGCTAAATGGGAGGACCATATCTTGAAAGAGGAAGAGGACTATTTGAAAAAAAATATGTACTGTCGTTCATTCAGCCGAGAGCACGTGTCAACTTGTTGGAATTGTCTTACTGATTAAGTGAGAAATTAACTTCCCTGTTTTGTTTTCTCAGAAATAGAAGTTTCCATCACTTTGGCAAAACGGTCTTTTTCAGGGCCACCTCAATCAGCTAGAAGATGGATCTCAGAACTGAATTATAACCATTTGGTAGGTTCAGGAATGCTCCTGCCCCTCCGTTCTGTGTAGTGTTTGTTACAGAACCGTCGGTGTATGCATGGGTCCAGTCCATGCTTGGGTAGTTTTCCTATATAAAGCTTAGGGTAGTATCTCTCCTTTCTTTTTCAGTCTGGCCGTTTTTGTTTCCAATACCTGGTATATTTTCTACCACCTCTGGAATGATATGCTGCTTCCAGGTGGGTTTTTGTACAGTAGTGATGGGCTTTGGTGTTGTTCTGGTGTTCATAGGGTCTTTGCGCATCTTTGCTTTGGCTATTTCCTCAAAGTTTCTTTGCTTTAGTTTCCCTTTTCCAAATCTATTTAGTCTCTGGCGCATTCGATGATCTGTCAGTCTTCTTAGTTTCTCTGCTTGCTGCTGGGCTCTGCTGTCTCTTCTATCCGTCATGGATTGCAGTTTTGTAATCTTTTCAAGTTCTACAATTGGCGTTGACTTCATGCCACCTGTTATAACTCTCATGGCTTGGTTTTGAAGTTTGCTAACTTTACCTTTTGTTCCGATACATCGGACTTCAGCAGGAATTTGTGGGTCCAAGGTCAGCCTTCCCTTTTCGATCCATTCTCCTTAGCCAGTCTGCTCGGTTGCAGTCTGTATCAGGATTACCGCGTGGAGATGTAGAAGGGTCTTGGCAGCTCTGGTTTGCTAGCCCTGACACTAGCAGTCAGTTATGTGTCTCTGACCGCTTTGGCTCATGCGCTGCTCAGCATCTTGATGTCCGCTACCACCATTGTATACTGGTTTTATGGTTGTGTTTGCTATGCTTGATAGTACTGCCATTGATATCTTTACTATCGGAAGAGCCATGGCTTGGCGTCGTTCCTTCTCAATCTCCCGCTACCAAACCCTGAAAGGGGTTAAGTTGCAGAATGTAGTCCAGAGAATGTAATGCGTTGTGTCGTAGTTTACAGATTGACTGCGATATTTTCACCTTTCGGTCCAACACATCTGACTTCAGCAAGCATTTTTTTAGTACCGGGTTAGCATTCTCTCTTTAATCCCTTCTCCTTAGCCAGTCTGCCCTGCTGCAGCCTGTTATCCAGGTTCACCGCGTAGAGGTGTAGAAGGTCTTGGCAGCTCTGGTTCGCTGGCTCTAATGCTAGCAGTCAGCTATGGGTCGCTGACTGCTGCAGCTCATGCGCTGCTCCCGAAGAGCCATGATTTACAATGCATGTTTTTTTTAGCACGTTTCTAGATGGTAGTAAAGCGTAGGTAATATATGATTCCGATACTTTTTTTAACTTATGTCTAAACGAATGGCATATCCTCTACCAATGGAAGTGATGAAAAACCCATTCTAATTCATAAAAAAGGGGCACGAAATACCTGGCAAATTGCTGTATGATTTGTTTGCTCTCATTCATTCATAAACTCTTTAACCAAAGTGATTGCTAACCACACAGAGATGCTACTAGATGAGAGCCAACCATGACAGTAGACAGGTTTCATGAAATATGCCTGTTTGTCATTCGTGGATTATGAGAAGGCTTTTGCTAGCATCAAAATAACTGCGGCACTGAATGCCCTGACAAATCAGGGAACTGAGGAAAAATTTGCTCAACTGGTACAGGAGATAAAAGGGGGATGCACAGCAGATGTCATTCTCTTCTTTGGACCGATCACCAAACCGATACGAAAACTCTTCACAGCGGCTCTTGATGAGGCTTTTAACAACCGTGGATTTGGAAGATAGAGGCATAAACATTAACGGAGAAATGTTTACTTATCTCATGTTTGCTGATAACAGTCATCCTCCACTACAGCGGAGCGGAGAAAAGCCTGAATGTGGTCATCAGAGCAAACATTGCAGTTGACCTACAACTCAATAGAAATAAACCCCAGTTCATGCTCTCAACACCTTCTGACAAAAAGGAGAGGAGAAAAGCCTGAATGAGGTCATCAGAGCAAACATTGCAGTTGACCTACAACTCAATAGAAATAAACCCCAGTTCATGCTCTCAACACCTTCTGACAAAAAGGAGATATGCGCCTTAGAGATTGCCCTGTTAAAAACATAAATTCGTCCATCTACTTAGGCCAAGAGATCATGAACTCCCATTCAATAAATCGCGAGATCTCGCAAAGGATAGCAGTGGGCTGGCTCAGCTTCAACTGTATTGCATACCCATACTGCAACAGATGTAAAATGGCAGCGCTAGAGCTCACACCTTCAACTCCAGACATGGTATTTGGCTGCGATGTGTGGAAACCACGGAAAGTTGATGCAGATAGACTATGTGTTGCCTAATTAGTAATGGTGGAAAGAATATTGGAGATCTCCATTCGAGAAACATAAAAATCAGACATTGAGCTTACTTCACCTACATAGATGTCGCGCTATTATGAAAATACAGATATTATGTGGTGCACGTGCTGTATAACAGATGGACACATGGAATAATGTCCAGGTTGTCCTACCATTTCAGACACATTCGTGGGCGGCCGAGGTTGAGAGATGGCCTGCAGGAGGACCTGGGCTTAATATGTATCATCGACTACACTTTACTCCGCCTGAGAACTGGACTCTGAAGACTACTAGAACATCTATACCAACTAAAGATCTCACACAACGATGAATGCCCGTGTGGATCAAGGGGCTAGATTATCGAACACATTCTACAGGAATGCTCACTCTATATGGGAATTAAGATACCGGACCTGGCCATAGAGTGCGGAGCTGAGACAAAAGGTGTGCAGCAGTAGCTCCGACCAGGTGAAGACTACAGACTTCATCATGGCGACTAGCTAGCGGATAGAGCATGGCCAATAGATCCTGAAAGCAATGTAAAAGAAGAAGAACATGTTTTACCAAGACAAAAGAGCGAAATGAGTTTACTCAACATTTGCCTACCTGGCATCTGACACACATGCCTGATTGTATACCAGGATTTAGAGATTAGAGAGACTTACCATTGTTATTATTACAGGTAGATTTACCATTGTTATTACAGGTAGATTTACCATTGTTATTATTACAGGTAGATTTACCATTCTTATTACAGATAGATTTACCATTGTTATTATTACAGGTAGATTTACCATTGTTATTATTACAGGTAGATTTACCATTGTTATTACAGGTAGATTTACCATTGTTATTATTACAGGTAGATTTACCATTGTTATTACAGGTAGATTTACCATTCTTATTACAGGTAGATTTACCATTGTTATTATTACAGGTAGATTTACCATTCTTATTACAGGTAGATTTACCACTGTTATAATTATTGAAGGTAGATTTACCATTATTATTATTGCAGGTAGATTTACCATTTTTATTATTACAGGTAGATTTACCACTGCTATTATTATAGCAGATAGATTTACCATTCTTATTATTACAGGTAGATTTACCACTGTTATTATTATTGCAGGTAGATTTACCATTCTTATTATTACAGGTAGATTTACCACTGTTATTATTATTATTGCAGGTAGATTTACCATTCTTATTATTACAGGTAGATTTACCACTGTTATTATTATTACAGGTAGATTTACCACTGCTATTATTATTACAGGTAGATTTACCACTGCTATTATTATTGCAGGTTGATCTACAATTGTTATTATTGCAGGTAGATTTGCCATTCTTATTATTACAAGCAAAATTACCTTTTCTTGTTATTACATGAAGATTTACCATTGTTATTTTAACAGTTAATACTTGGAATACTTGTAATCCTGGTATTCAAGCGGGCATGTTAATGTCTGTTTCCAGGTAGCCGACGGCTTCGGCTAAACATTGTAGGTATTTTTAAAACTTTCTGCGGCTTACTAGGCCTGGGGGAAGGTACAAATAATTTGGGTAGATTTTTAAACTTGAATTTTTGTCCTGGCAGCGGCCGTTAAGCCTACTCTTTTCGATTTCTAACTGCCAAGGTATTTTTAATGTGCTCGACACTGAACACGGAAGTCTGATTTTACTAACCCCCCCCCCCCCCCCCCCCCCCCCCCAGATCAGGATAATTTTTACCTGAAAATCCACGTGAAAAAAATCGCTGTCTCCACCAGGATTTGAACCCACAACCTCCGGCACCCGGACACCTTGCCCCAAGGACACTGAGCTCCACCTCCCCCCCCCCCTATTACAGTTAATACTCTTGCTATTATTTGTATTATTCTCTCATTGTCTCCAGTTGAGATATACAGCTACCACTACAGATGGTCTTTGATGGGGATTCCGTAAAGATCTTTCTATGGTGGCTTATGTTGTGTGTTATTTTACACGATGATGTTGCTAGCCTGATGACACATCCCTTATTAGTCACATTCTATGACCTACATGAATATGCAATGGTCCTTCCCAAAGAGAGACGTTGGAATCTACACAAGAAATTAATGATATTGCTCATTTGCTTTTCCCTAATATGAAACATAAAGTGGTCAGAAGAATTGGGTCTTCTTCATAGTGTAATTAATGTTCTTTTTCAAAATGCAGGTAAACTTTTCCATACCTCGGACCTTCTGTTTATAGCGGAGTTCCTACTTATGTTTTACAAAAACAAGCCAGGTGATTGGCTCCTCGACAACATTATATCGACTAAAGTGTGCGGAAAGAACACAGTCTGGGTGAGTAAGCCAGGACTTGAGTTTCCAGTATCTCATGCTTCTTCTTATCGTCCGTCATACTTTTTCTTGTTACACATGAAATCCAGTTCTCAGATAAAGATTGCTGTAGTGGAGAGTTCTTTTGGGCTTCCAAACATCTTTGTGTAGATATTCGTCTCCGTGGGCCAGTGCTCAGAACACAATTGACTAAGCATATAACAGGCTTGCAGGAGTTGTTCGGATGTATGTACTGCCTGCCCACACATACACATTGGCGATGGGGCCAATTTTAGACGGTGTAAGTGACTATTGAATCTGTTATGTCCTATTCTCAATTGGAACAGGATCATTAGTTCTTCTCGAACACGACAATGAGAGCTGTCTTTCATTTCGTCAACTTTCCTTATTTCTTGAATAAGTGTCTTCTTTTCTTGGAAAGTGATTGATTGTTCATTTTGTTCTTGTGTTGCACCCTCCTTTGCCAATCTGTCTGCTGTCTCATTTCCTGTTATGCCACAACGTGATTGTATCCATTGTAGCACTACCCGTATTTTGGCTTATAGTTCGCCCAAGACTTTCCTAAGCTTTAGCATTTATTATTTTTGAGGGCTTGCAAAACTGACATTGCATCTGTAAGGAATACAACCTGCTGACAGAACTGACATTACATCTGTAAGGGATACAACCTGCTGACGGAACTGACATTACATCTGTAAGGAATACAACCTGCTGACATTGGCTTGTTGTGTTGCTAATCATTTCTGCAGCAATAATTAGTGCCTGTACTTTGGCCGAGTAGTTTGAACATAATTTTCCAGTGGATGAACTAGTGGTTTCATTTTCTTTATCTGGGTATACAACACTGTTTCCTGTGTCTCCATTTTTTTACTGTCCTTGTTGCTGGTCCATCATTATACACCTGGACCAATGGTTCTCTGGGGTACAGTTAACCGATCATGTTGCATGCTGCTGCTTTCTTTCGGAGAGCATTTTGGTCTCCCATGGGAAAAATGTCAGTTATGAATGTTCTTATGCTGAGCTATATCTGTCCATAAGATATATAGTATGATAAGAGGATAACACCAAGACCATGACATCACACCTCTAGACGGGACACCAAGACCATGACATCACACCTCTAGACGGGACACCAAGACCATGACATCACACCTTTAGACGGGACACCAAGACCATGACATCACACCTCTAGACGGGACACCAAGACCATGACATCACACCTTTAGACGGGACACCAAGACCATGACATCACACCTTTAGACGGGACACCAAGACC
This sequence comes from Ariolimax columbianus, assembly GCA_036924085.1. Classification (NCBI taxonomy): domain Eukaryota; kingdom Metazoa; phylum Mollusca; class Gastropoda; order Stylommatophora; family Arionidae; genus Ariolimax; species Ariolimax columbianus. The sequence goes on from JAVGWX010000018.1 coordinate 25,504,237, forward strand.
ATGACATCACACCTTTAGATGGGACACCAAGACCATGACATCACACCTCTAGACGGGACACCAAGACCATGACATCACACCTTTAGACGGGACACCAAGACCATGACATCACACCTCTAGACGGGACACCAAGACCATGACATCACACCTCTAGACAGGACACCAAGACCATGACATCACACCTCTAGACGGGACACCAAGACCATGACATCCCACCTATAGACGGGACACCAAGACCATGACATCACACCTCTAGACGGGACACCAAGACCATGACATCCCACCTCTAGACGGGACACCAAGACCATGAGATCACACCTCTAGACAGGACACCAAGACCATGACATCACACCTCTAGACGGGACACCAAGACCATGACATCGCACCTCTAGACGGGAAACCAAGACCATGATACAAGCAGAAAAATACAAAAAACAGATTGGAAGATCTTACCAGTGGAAGATTGAAGAGAAGTAGCTTTGTACACCGGTCAAAAAAATTAATGATAACATATAAGGATGAATTACCAGACGTCACTAAGAAGGTCAATCCCAAACCCCTTCCAACCCCATGGGAACAACACCAAAACCTCAGAATAAGAACATTCCAGTATCTGAAAATGTGAAAAGCGAGCAGGAAATAGAAACACTGAAAATAGCCAGGCATGTTGTAAGAGGTGATTAAAGAAAGTTAGGCTTGAAACTGGCTACAACCAACCAGTAGAAACTATAAGCCACAGGAACTGAAAAAGAATGCCTCTATACCCAATGGTAGAAGAGAATTGATTGTCAGGTCAGAGTAACGGAGCAGCAAGATTTTCGGAGTGACTGAAGGGATGAAGGGAAAAGATGTAAAGAAGAAATGAGAAAAATAAACAATACTTAACTCCAAGGTAAAATCCTAGAAAACTGGCAAAAACAGGAGCTAAAAAGTTACAAACAAACATCACCACCGACCACAGAATTAGATACAAAACAATCTAAAATAACTGCAGACAGAAACAAAGATGAAGTGGTGGGTAACTGAAAAAGTTCTGACATGTCACAAGGTTAGCATCAACAACTTGTTTTACAATTGTAAGGTTGCAAGTCAAAATGTTACAGAAAGATCCTCAGAATACCCTGGACAGAGGAAAAGACAAATGTAGACATTCAGCAAGAGTTGAGCATAGAGGAGAACTGGTTTATCAATTCCATTTTGGCTAGAAAATGCAAATACTTTGGTCACATCAAGAGACACAATGGTCTTGAGAGGACGGTGATGGAAGGTATGGTGCCAGGCAAAAGAGGAAGGGGTAAACCAAGAAGATGATGGCACCAAGATATCCAGGAATGCCTGAGTATGACTGTGGCAGAGGCTGGAGTTTTGGCAAGAGAACGAGTTTCTTTCAGACAGACTATGATGGGAGTGACGTTCTACAAAGGACATGCTACATGATGATGAAGGTCACAAGCAAGACATGTAACCCTGAAAAAAACACCTGAACTTAACTTAACGTCTTTATACTGGTGTAGAAGACTCTTACAGAGCCTGCTGTGGGGTGTGACCGAGTACCCGGCGGTATAATGGAGCGGGCAGATTGGGATCATTAGCCTTTGTTGGCAGCCAATCTAAGAGAAGGTAAACTCTGACTCTAAACCCGGGTAGACGAAGCTCGTTACCCTGTTCAGGTAGTTCGCCTAGGAGAGGAGGAACTCTAATTTTAAACCCACAAGTCCCAGAAAGGGCTGGCTAGTCTTGGGATGATGAGAATATCATCTGATGTCTCGAGTAACTAGCATCTGCGGGCAATGACTCCACTGCCTTGTGGAAATCTCAGGAAAGGGTAGGGCTACGGAAGTAAACCCAGACAGAAATCCGGCGTGGAAGCACCTGGAGCGGATGGTTTCAAAAATTGCGAATTCATTCCGACAGCTCCTGCAGCTGAGCTGGTGCAAAATTGTCATGCTTTGCATTCCTTTGGATTACACCAGCGAGACCGAGAGGCGGATCCTGCAGTTTGGGCAGCACAGGGTCTCCATTTTCAGCGCCCAGGCTTGCACCCTGAAAGGCTACTCACAGGGTGCCACGGGCATGATCTGCAAAGACTGAGACGTCTATGAAAGAAGACTCTACAGAGTCTGTACACAACCAGTTTCTGCACAAAGTGACCACAGGCCATAAACATTCTGCAAGCGCTGCAACAGACACGAGGAGAAAACAGTAAAACACTTCTTTATTGATCATCCATTATTATCAGAATTGTGGAAGCAATAGAAGGACAAAGCATTGAACAGTTGACACAATTTCCATATTTGGGAAAATCAATTGCTTGCGTGTGGTAGAAACGCAGCGCATAAGTCTATGCTAGATATGGGTGAGAGAGAGCAAGGGAGTTGGCGCGAAAGGTGTCTAGGAATGGTGGTAATATTTAACTTACAATTGACACGTGTGCACCAAAAGTTTCGACTAGACTCGACGCCAGAGTTTTGCCTTTAAAGAAGTTTTATAGTTATAGTACGTCTTAGATCATAGACTTTTGGGGAGAGCTTCTTCTTCTTCTGCGCTCGTTCTCAATCTCCCGCTATCAAGTCCTGAACAGGGCTTTGCAATTAGCAGGATGTAGTCCAGAGAACGGAATGTGATGTGTCGCTAGTTTACAGCTTGACTGCGATATTTACACCTTTTGGTCCGACACATCCATCCTCGGTAGCAGTGCGGAGAGCATCTATTAGTGTATATAGTGTTATGAAAGCTATTTAATTCATTTTTAAGTTAAATTCCTTATATTTGGTGAAATTATGGAAGAACACAATTGTATATAAGAAGATCTTCTAACAAATTCATATTCAATGAACATAAGCTGTGTGAAAGTCATTCTAGGAACATTGATTTTATGGAGTATTCAATCTTAAGAATGTAACTTGCCTTGAATCATGAAACATGATACGCCACTGCAGACAATCTGAATTGAAGTCAGCAGCAGTTGTGGCCCCATGCTTCTATGGGAGCTAAAGCAAAAGAAGAACAAATTCAAAATATATAATATTTGTGTTATTTTGGTTCCCATTAGAAAGACTGTGCCTTACTTATGAGCGAAATTTATATTGATGTGAAACCTTCGCTGTTCCAACATATTGGATACCACTCATCATTAAAAGGGAAGGTCCAGTTGCTAAAGGTAAGATTGCTCCTCTAACAATTGTTATGTAATACTTTGCTTGCTTTATTTTTTTTTTAAGTACTTCTTCACAAACTCTTGTTACTATTGAAATACTGGTATTCAAATGGACAGATGAGTCCCTAATGTCAGCTCATTCCTGGAGAATGAACAAGGTGGATTCAGTGGTCTTGATATAAGATTTCCGCCTCGGGTGCCGGAGGTTGCAGGTTCAAATCACTGTGGAGACCGGGATTTTTTTCATGTGGATGTTCTGGTCAAAATTCCTTGTGGAAGCCTCGGGAGAGGGTAGGGCTTCAGGAGTAAACCCAGACAGAAAATCTGGGGTGGTAGCACCTAAGGCGAATGGTTTAAAAATTGCAAACACGTTCCTGCAGCTGAGCTGGTGCCAAATTGTCATGCTTTGCATTCCTTTGGATTACACCAGCGAGGCCTAGAGGATGTGGATCTTCTGGTATAAATTCCTCTGAGTTCAACTGAAGATCAGACTTCTGTGTTCAGTGTCGAGCACGTTAAAAAGTCTTTGGCAGTTGGACATAAAAAAGAGCCTTCTTAACGGCCGCTGCCCAGACAAAATTCAAGTTAAATATCTACTCAAGTTATTTGTACCTTCTCCCAGGTGGTTTGTTAAGAGCAGCTATAGATGGTGTCTAACTGGCTACGGATCTTCTTATCTCTAGTGTTTGAGTCTATTAAATGGATTCGCACATCGGTTTAACCACGCTCTAAGAAACTATTTGTATACAGACTCTGTTGAGTCTTCTAAACCAGTATAAAGACGTTAAGTTACATTAAGTTAAGTTAAAACTAAAGTTAAGTTAAGACACAGCTGATTATTATCAAACATGACACAACGTCATCTTATTTTCTCAGGACAAGAATTTCATTCTCAATTCAAAATCTGTCATGAATATGACAGTAAGGAAAAAAAACTTCAACCCTATACCCACAAGCATTGAAACTACAATCAAGATGTATAATGGAAAGACAATTGAAATGGCTTATACTGGGAAGGGGTTCTTCTGGGGCACAACACCTATAAAGGGCGATGTTATTGACTTCAAATATGACCCAGCAATTCAAATTTCCAGGTATGTATTGTAGATAAAATATTTGACCAATATTTGTAATTCATTTATTAAAATGTGTTTTACACACAAACTACAGCTATCCATTCTTAATCATGTATAATTTACTGAAATCCATAATTCTTCCAATGCAATCTACTGACATCCATTACTGTTTATATTTAATTTATCAATATCCATTATTATTCATAATTAATCTACTGACATCCATTCTTCCTTATATATACTGACATTCATTCTTCCTCTTATATACTGACATCCATTCTATATACTGACATCCATTCTTCATCATATATACTGACATCAATTCTACATACCGACATCCATTCTATATACTGACATCCATTCTATATACTGACATCCATTCTATATACCAACATCCATTCTATATACCGACATCCATTCTATATACTGACATCCATTCTATATACCGACATCCATTCTATATACCAACATCCATTCTATATACCGACATCCATTCTATATACTGACATCCATTCTATATACCGACATCCATTCTATATACTGACATCCATTCTATATACCAACATCCATTCTTCCTCCTATGTACCGACATCCATTCTTCCTCCTATGTACCGACATCCATTCTTCCTCCTATGTACTGACATCCATTCTTCCTCCTATGTACTGACATCCATTCTTCCTCCTATGTACTGACATCCATTCTTCCTCCTATGTACTGACATCCATTCTTCCTCCTATGTACTGACATCCATTCTTCCTCCTATGTACTGACATCCATTCTTCCTCCTATGTACTGACATCCATTCTTCCTCCTATGTACTGACATCCATTCTTCCTCCTATGTACTGACATCCATTCTTCTTCCTATGTACTGACATCCATTCTTCCTCCTATGTACTGACATCCATTCTTCCTCCTATGTACTGACATTCATTCTTCCTCCTATGTACTGACATCCATTCTTCCTCCTATGTACTGACATCCATTCTTCCTCCTATGTACTGACATCCATTCTTCCTCCTATGTACTGACATCCATTCTTCATCCTATGTACTGACATCCATTCTTCCTCCTATGTACTGACATCCATTCTTCCTCCTATATACTGACATCCATTCTTCCTCCTATGTACTGACATCCATTCTTCCTCCTATGTACTGACAGCCACTCTTCATCATATATACTGATATCCACTCTATGTACTGACATCCATTCTTCCTCCTATATACTGACATCCATTCTTCATCCTATATACAGACATACATTCTCCCTCCTATTTACTAACATTCACTCTATATACTGACATTTACTCAATATTCTGACATCCACTATATACTGACATCCATTCTTCCTCCTATGTACTGACATCCATTCTTCCTCCTATATACTGACATCCATTCTTCCTCCTATATACTGACATCCACTCTATACACTGACATCCACTCTTCCCCAGGTATAAACTAGTCAGTGGAAACAAACGCAACATGAACGACAAGTTTCCCCCTGATACCTCAGTTGAGGTGGTTTTTGTCAATAACAAAACAGCCCAACAGGTATTTAGTGCAAATATTGTTTAAATTAAAGTTGAATGCATGAAGAGAAGATGACTGCAGCAAAATAACACCACATGCCCATTCACAAATCCCACAAGGAAGCTTCAGGACTGACTACCCTTCTTCATCTTCTTGGTTCATTCTCAATTTCCCGCTACCAAGCCCTGAAAAGAACTTTGCAAGTAGTAGGATATTGTCCGGAGAATGGAATGCAACGACGCTTCTAAAATACCAAAAAGAAAAACCAATATAGTGACATAGAATCTTCGAACAATGTACCAGGCAGGGAAAACAGCGCACACAGCTAAAGAGATGAGAAACTACAACCTGGCAGGGCTATTTATGTGTAGAACAAAATGAGACTGGCAACTGGGGAAATGATAATTTATTCTGGAAGCTACGAAAAGGATGCCTAACTCCCAGAGAGAGTGACACTGATGCTTTCTAGAGAGACACAGAGGACACTCATAAAGTGGGAGGCTATTACTGTAACAGACCTCACTGTTTGCCCTGGCCGTTATTCTAACTTAGAACATTCTCACACTGATCCACATCATTCATGACCATACTCAATAAATGATATTTCACACAGAAGGTGGTATATTTATTATATAATACTCATACCAGAAAAATGAGTAGTGAAATTACAAACACAATACAATACATATCATCTTAACTAAGTATTCTATTATTATATATATGTTAATATACATATTATCTAAAGCGGAAATTTTAAGCATTAGCTCTTGATGGAATTCCCAACTATCTAAACCCAGTTCTATTGCCTTGCAATTACAATCACACACACCTCGCCTTAACTGCGTCCTCAACACACCTTATCAAATACTCTTCCGCACTCAAATCCCTTCAGGCGGGCCATCTGGACATACCTCGTTCACATTGTGTCCTGCTTACAACACAGCGTTCAGATTATCATTTAATACAAAACTCACACACCTACTTGAGCGATCCTGTTCTATCACTAACATTCGTGTAACAGTCTATCAATCGCTCCTCTATCTAAATCGGTGGTGCTAAATATACTATCTAAATTCAGTCTCTCTTTCTCGCTCTCATCTCTCTATCCCTCCTCTTCATCCAGCCTCCTGAGCTAAACTTTGTCTCGAGTTATATACACTCAAGCAAAGTCAGAGCTTGACCAATGGATCTCTGGCGATGGCTATATTCAGTCTTATTGGAACAAAACACTTTGCACACCTGTCACTCATTCTCTCGCAGCAAGCCCCGCTGCCAATCCGTCTGTCAATCATTCTCTCCCTACCCAAATCGGAAGGCCAGTGGTCAGCTCCTACCTGTCCACATTCTTTGCCCCAACTCTGTTCTCCTTTGTTGAGATGGTGAGTGACCTTGACACGCATTCAGGTACATTTGTTATCAGCAACCACATCACCCCTGTCCTAAACTCTCTGCTCCGGCGGGAACTGTTACATTACCAATAAAATCATGAGTGCAAGATTTAAAACTGGAAACAAAAATATCAGTATCAACATCATCCAGTGATATGCCCCAACTAACCAGGCCGAAGATGATAAGCAAAGGTTTTACTGCGAGCTGGAAGAGTTCATTGACACGCAGAAAAAGAAAGATCTCTTTATTTTTAATGGGTCACTTCAATGTTAAAGTGGGAGCAGAAAAACTTGGTTATGAACAGATTATGGGAAGACAAGGAATAGGACAGGTAAGTGAACATAGAGAATTGTTTGCAGAGCTATATGCACTAAACATAATTATAATTGGAGGAGCCATGTTTGTGCATAAAAGGCCACAAGGAGATCACCAGACCACGTAACGGGAAAAACCAGGTTGACCACATGCGTCAGTCAAGCATTTAGAAGCATACTAAAAGATGTAAGAGTAAAGCAAGGGGCAGCCATACTCAGATCACCACATGTTGCTGAGGATCTTGTGGCTGAAACTAAAAAAGTACCCAGTACAGAGCGCAAGGAGAAAAAAACATAATGTAAACCTCTTACAAGACCAGGATAGGAAGACAGAATATAGCATAACACTTAATAATGAATACCAAGTGCTACAAGAGCTATATGAGGACAAGGAGATGGATATTAACAGTGTGTGGGAACCGGCTAAAGAGATGGGGAATAAGACATGTGAAGAAACGATAAGATTCAAGAGAATCCTACACAAGGAATGGATCACAACAGAGACATTACATAAAATAGAAGAAAGGAAACAGAAGAAAGCTGTACTCAGCAATTGCCAAAACCAAATCAGCAAAGCAGAAGCACAGAGTAATTATACTGTTGCAGACAAAGAGGTTAAGACATGTATAAGGAAAAATAAAAAGGGAATATATTGACAAACTCGCAAAGGAGGCAGAAGAGGAAGCAAAGAGAGAAAATACTTGTATAAGAGATCTGTACTTATTAACACATAAAATGACAATTAGATACATACAAACAAACAAACCAATCAAAGGTAGAGAAGACACGATATTGACATCATTGGAGGAACAACATAAATGATAGGTTGAGTATTTCAAAGAAAGTCTAAACAGACCTCCACCACAAGAAACACCAAACATCCTACCAGGAGACCCTGAACTTGGACGACACCCACCAAATAAGATAGAAATCCAAACAACCATATCTAAACTAAAGAAAGGGAAAGCAGCAGGACCAAATGGAATAGCAGCAGGACCAAATGGAATAGCAGCAGAAGCTATAATGGCAGATAAAGATAAGGCCACTCACTGATACATTGCAAGGATTATTCAAGAAGATTTGGAAAGAGGAGGGAGTGCCAACATAATGGAAAGAAGGACATCTGATTAAACTGCCTAAGAAGGGAGAGCTGGCAGATTACAGCAATTATGAAGGGATTTTATTTCTGTCAGTGCCTGGCAAGATACTCAACAGAATCATTTTGGACAGATTAGAAGTAGATGTATACAATAACCTCAGAGAGAAACACACAGAATTTCCAAAAGGAAGATCATGTACAGATCATATAGCCACTCTACATCTTATAGTAGAAATAACTATTGAATAGAAATAATCCCTATGCGCAATTTGTATAGACTATGAAAATGATCCTGCCAATTTTCCTCTATGTTTCTGAGACATGGACAATTACAACTGACCTGCAGCAGAGAATACAGGCCTTGGGGATGAGATGTTTCTGTAGACTTCTAAATGTCACATACAAAGATCAAGTTACAAATGAGGAAATACAAGAAAGAATTACAACAGCAATAGGGCCTTTTCAAGACCTTGTGACAATAGTCAAATGACGGAAACTCACTTGGCACGGTCATATATCGAGATCAAACGGTTTTGCAAATATGATCCTGCATTGAAAGGTGCAAGGAATACAACGAAGAGGTCATCCCAAAAAGTGATGAGAGGGCAACATTTAAAAAATGGACCAATCTCCGACCACAGGAGAAACAGACAGCGGCCGCTGACAGAGAGAGGTGGCGTGGGGTTGTGGAGGTGTCCTCATGTGTGCCCCAACAACCTCACCGGTTACGCGATGACTTGTTGGAAAGGCTGCTGACATTCTAGGTCAAAGTACTCTATGGCAATCAATGAGACACTATGGAATACTATTGAAGTTCATAACCCTCATCTAGAAAATGTACGAAAATACAGTTAGTAGAGTGGTACATGAAGGAACACAGAATGACAGCTTCGATGTGCAAAAAAGGGTGAGACAAGAATGCCTTCTCTCACCTTTCCTGTTCTTGTTGGCTATAGATTGGATAATGCAGACATCAATCAAAGAAAATATTATATTGTGATAATAAGAGGACCTGTACTAATAGATAATCTGGTACTTTTGTCACACAGTCATAGCCAGATCCCAGGGAAACTTGGTAGAATGAAAGAACAATTGGCCAAATTGGGACTGACTGAATATCAACATGAAGAAATCCAAGCTTCTTAAACTCAACACTAACAGCAAGGAACCATTCATAATGGAGGGAGAGTCATTGGAAGAAGCTACTTTTACTCATTTTGGCAGCCCAATAGACACATCAGAAGGTACAGATGCAAATGTGAGGACCAGAATTGGAAAAGCAAGAGGGGTATTTCTAACACTAAACAATTAGAACGAACAAGGCCATGCAACAATGACTTGAATCCTTCATTTATAAATTCCTACAAAAGATCATGGGCATACAGTGGCAGGAGGAATGAAGACGGTGAATTTTGATGCGAGAATATATTTAAAATATGGTTAATGAGTAATGGTAAGACTTAAAATACTGTGCGAGATGAAAACAGGTTGAAGGATGTTAACTTCCTATGTCTGCACACTCACCCGTTTTTGATAATAGAAGGCAAAATATTTGGTTTGATATAATTGAAAAACACAGTACAATGATAAAACCACTGCACAGAACTTATCATAATATGGCCCACTATTGATGGCTTGCTATAGACATAGTATTATGAATCCACATTATTGCAGTCCAAATATAAAATACATCACAGCATAAATTGCTGTTAGAAGCTACTCATTCTGAGTTAACTCTTGAAGTTTATTTGGCAGCAGGTTACAGTGGCTCTTCCTACATCAGAGACATACCTGAGAAGGTGAGCTGGGTCTCTTGGCTGTAACACAATGCGAGGTTGCTCAGTAAATTCACCACTGTGGGGATGACAGTGTCCATCCCCACCTCATTGGCCAGATTGCTGGGCACAGCCGGTAAAAAAAAAAGCCTGGCAGGGACGTGAGGAGGGGATCTTGAGCAGTTTGTTTCGAATGCGTCTGATGCTAGTATTTTCTCACTCACAATTTTTAAGACAGAAGATTGTATTGGAGATGATGCTGTTAGTGACCAAAAACATGTGTGATTGTTAGTAAAACATGTTGGAACAAATTTCTAGATCACTTTGGCAGAGAATATTGATAGATCACTTTGGTGGAAAACATTGATAGATCACTTTGGCAGAAAACATTGATATAGCACTTTGGTGGAAAACATTGATAGATTACTTTGGTGGAAAACATTGATAGATAACTTTGGTAGAAAACAATTGTAGACCACATTGGCAGAAAACATTAGAAGAACACTTTGGTAGAAAACATTGGTAGAAAACAATTGTAGACCACATTGGCAGAAAACATTAGAAGAACACTTTGGTAGAAAACATTAGAAGCAAACATTGGTAGATCATTGTTAGAAAACATTGGTAGCAAACATTGTTTGACTACTATGGTAGAAAACATTGTTAGCAAACATTGGAAGCAAACATTAGTAGATCATTGGTAGAAAACATTTGTAGCAAACATTGGTAGATCATTGGAAGAAAACATTGGTAGAAAACATTGATAGAAATCATTGGTAGAAAACATTGGTAAAAAACATTGGTAGATCATTGATAGAAAACATTGGTAGATCCCTTTGGCAGAAAACATTGCTAGAAAAAATTGGTAGAATACTTTGGTATGTTACATTGATAGATAATTTTTATAGAAAACTTTTGTAGAAAACTGGTAACAATTTGTGGTAGAAAACATTAGTAGAAAGTATTGCTAGAAAACTTTGGTAGAAAGCTTCAGTAGAACTCTGTGGTAATAAATATTGATAGAATATCTGGGCAGAAAACATTGCTTGAAAACCATCATTTTAATTCTTTTTCCTCCTTTCAGAATCAAATGGTGTCAAAGTCAAAAAAGTTTCAAGTTGTTGGATACTTTAACGAAAAAGGCGTGGCTGAAGCTGAATTTTCCAACAACATAAATATAGGAGTTTTCAGAATTCATGTCCACTCAAACATGACAAACTGGGTTATCCTTTCATTGGTGAGATTCATAGAGTTCATCCGTTTGTATATGTCATTCTCCTTATCTCCTTTGCACATCGGACAATTCTAACTTTAAACATTTATATTTAAACAATCCTGGATGAGAAAGAACATTATGTTAATCATAAACAGCTAAAAAATCAAAGGACAATGTTCTTTATCATATAGCATATTGCTTGCTGAAGTCAGCTGTGTTGGACCAAGAGGTGCAAATATTGCAGTCAAGCTGTAAACTACAACACAACGCATTCCGTTCTACTACTTGAGCCCTTTTCAGGGTTTGGTAGCGGAAGATTAAGAACGAACGAAATCAAGCCAAGCCATATAGCATGTCCATTGCAAAATGTCGCTCTTATGACAGCCGATCTATAAGACACTCAATCCATCGTCTGCTTTCTCACCTCTGCCATTGTCAATCCCAGAGCCTATGTAATGCCCATTGCTTGACCTCTCCTCAGTATGCCTCTTTTGCAGGTACCAAATCCTGTAGTATTGTTTTTTCTAGGCCATTGTGATGTTTGATGTGGCCAAATTAAGTTCATTTCCTAGACATAATATTGTTTACTAGCCAGTTTTGTTCAATATCCAGTTACTGTCGGATTTCTGCATTTTTACTTTTTTGCAATCACTGGTATTTTGAGCACCCACCGATAACATTTTAGCTCGAAGAATTCAATCTTCTTCTATATAGGTTTGTCTGGTAGACCATGTCTTGTATCTGTATATTGTCTAGGTTTGTCTGGTTGACCATGTCTTGTATCTGTATATAGTCTAGGTTTGTCTAGTTGACCATGTCTTGTATCCATATATCACCTAGGTTTGTCTGGTTGACCATGTCTTGTATCCATATATCACCTAGGTTTGTCTGGTTGACCATGTCTTGTATCCATATATCACCTAGGTTTGTCTGGTTGACCATGTCTTGTATCCGTATATAGCCTAGGTTTGTCTGGTTGACCATGTCTTGTATCCATATATCACCTAGGTTTTTCTGGTTGACCATGTCTTGTATCCATATATCACCTAGGTTTGTCTGGTTGACCATGTCTAGTATCCGTATATTGCCTAGGTTTGTCTGGTTGACCATGTCTTGTATCCGTATATAGTCTAGGTTTGTCTGGTTGACCATGTCTTGTATCCGTATATAGTCTAGGTTTGTCTGGTTGACCGTGTCTTGTATCTGTTTATTGCCCTCGGAACGATGAAAGTCCTCATGATATTTATTTTTGTCATTTTGTTAGTGTTCTGTCATAAGTTTGTTATTTGAGTTCATCTCTATAGTGCCATGGCCATACATCTCGTATTTCTTCTATTTTGATCGTATCCTGAGTTGTTGCATATTGTCTAGCAGAGATTTTCAAAGCTCCTGACGTTCTGAACTTGTTCCTTCTCCAATGACATCTAATTAATACGCTTATCAATAAAAAAAACTATCAGATCCATGTAGAGCACAGGTATCCAACTAACTCAAATCATGTCCTGTCCCATGTTTTCAATATCAGTGTCTCAATGTCTTACTAATCCTATGCATTGAGCCTTTGAAAGATGACTCAATTGTGTGAGATTTATTTTATGCTTTCTCTGTCCTGTGTCATTAGCCCTCTTGACAATGAATCTATTGTCTTTATTTCTACTTTTTCTGTTTGTTCGTCTTCTTTCTACTTCTTCTTTTAGTTTCTCCTGACCACAGCTGGTAATATCGATACAGAGCTAAACGATTCTTCCTTCCTTCTATCTAATCTATCTTATCTAAATCTATCTTATCTAATCTATCTAATTTGATCTAATCGTATCTAATCTTATCTAATCGTATCTTATCTTATCAACTCTAATCTAATCTAATATTATCTTATCTATCTAATCTTATCTATCTAATCTTATCTATCCAATCTAATCTAATCAAATCTATCTAATCTAATCAAATCTATCTAATATAATCAAATCTATCAATCTATCTATCAAACTGATCTATCTGGTCAATTTGGTCTATCCTGATCTGTTTGGTCTATCCTGATCTGTCTGGTCTATCCTGATCTGGTCTATCCTATTCTGGTCTATTCTGATCCTATTTGCTCTGGTCTGGTCCTATTTGCTCTGGTCTATTCTGGTCTATTGTGGTCTGGTCTATTCTGGTCTATTCTTATGTATTATTTTCTGGTCTATTCTCATCTATTCTATTCTGGTCTGGTCTATTCTATTTTGGCCTGGTGTATTCTATTCTGGTCTGGTGTATTCTATTCTGGTCTGGTCTGGTCTATTCTATTCTGTTCTATTCTGGTCTGGTCTATTCTATTTTGGTCTGGTATATTCTGGTCTATTGTGATCTGGTCTGGGTCTATTATGGTCTGGTCTGGGTCAATTCTGGTCTGGTCTAGGTCTATTCTGGTATGGTCTGGGTCTATTCTGGTCTGGTCTGGGTCTATTCTGGTTCTGGGTCTAGTCTGGGTCGGCACTGTGCGTCCGATGTCGTGCGTCCGGTGCCGTCCGTCTGTCTGCTGCCTGCCTGTCTGTCGATCCATCCATCCATGCATTGTAATTGTCTCCAGATCCAACAATGATAGCTCAGTTTATTTCTAGAGCTTTCTTTTAGTCAGGTTTCAGTTGTAGGCATAATGTTTCTAGAATCTTCCTTCAGTTCTGTATCTGTAGAAATAATGTTTCTAGAAATTGTTTTTCAGTCATGTATCCTAAGTAGGCATATTGTTTCTAGAGATTTCTTTAAATTCTGTATCATATGTACACATATTTTCTAGAGATTTTTCCTTTCAAGTGTGAATCATATGTAGACATGATTTCTTGAACTTTTTTTCAGTCCTGTATCACATGTAGACATATTGTTTACTTAACATCTTTATACTGGTTCATAAGACTCTGCAGGGTCTGTATATAACCAGTTTCATTTACATTACCTTGCTCTAAAAGCTATGCGCATCTAATTTATTCTTAAATGCATTAATTATCCCTGCCTCCACTACCTCCCATGGCAATGCATTCCAAGCATTCACAACTCTCTGATTTAAAAAATATTTTCTAATATCTAATCTGGACCTCTCTTTAGTTAATCTATATCCTCTTGTTCTTGTGGGTAATTGTATTTTGAAAAAACTTGTTATTTGTTATAGTTTAATTTATCCGTTCCTCTGATCATTTTATAAACTTGTATTAAGTCACATGGCATTCTTATCTCTTCTAGACACCCTAGGCCCGTTTTCCCGAGTCTTTCCTCATAACTGTAATTATGGTATCCCATCATTAGCTCTGTCGCTCTTTTTTGTATCCTTTTTCCAGCATGTTTATATGTCCTCTGTGATAAGGACTCCACACCTGTACACAGTACTCCAATGTAGGTCTATATAATGCTTTATACAGTTTGACTATCACTTCCTTGCTCCTATGCTTAATATTTCTTTTTATCATATCTAACATTGCATTTGCCTTTTTCACTGCTACCTGAACTTGCTCACTCACCTTATCTGCATGATCTATTATTAACTCTAGGTCCCTTTCCTTACCTATCTTCCCAAATATTGTTCTCACCCATTCTGTAATTATGTTCCATATTGGATCTACCCATGTGGATGACTGTACAATTATCTACATAAACTCCATTTGCCATCTTACAGACCATTCTTGAATTTTATCTAAATGCGACTTCAATATATCCACTTCTGCTTAAACCGCCTCCGTGAATTCTAATAGATTTGTTAAGCACGATCTCCCGCTAGTAAACCCATGCTGACTATTTCTGATTAGATTAAACTTGTCTAAACGCATTACAGTGTTTTCTTTGATTATTGATTCTAACAATTTACAGACTATACTCGTTAAACTCACCGGTCTATAATTTGCTGGATATTTTATTTTATTTTTTTTTTTTTTTTTGGATTTTTTTTTGGCGTTCGCCTTATTTCTCTAATCCCCAAGGCGTTGCACTTGGTTTTTATTTTTGCGCCTATCGGCCCAATGCATCCGACTTCAGCATGCATTTTATGTAAGGGTCTGCTTCCTCCTGCATTTTCTAAGGGTTTGCTTCCCCGGGGTAACGGCCGGTGCTGTGATTGGGATCGAACCCAGCACCTTCGGATTGTGAGCCGTGCCACTTATCCACTAGGCCACGCCGTCCTCATTTGCTGGATATGATTTTTTGCCCTTTTTGAATAAGGGGATCACTCTTGCATCTTTCCAATCCCGTAGAACAATCCCTTTTACAAGTGATTTTCATTGCTTATTGTTGCTTTCAGTCTTGCATCATATGTAGACATATTGTTTCTAGAACTTTCTTTCAGATCTGCATCACAAATGGACATTGTTTCTAGAACTTTCTATCAGTCTTGTATCATATGTAGACATATTGTTTCTAGAACTTTCTTTCAGATCTGCATCACAAATGGACATTGTTTCTAGAACTTTCTATCAGTCTTGTATCATATGTAGACATATTGTTTCTAGAACTTTCTTTCAGATTTGCATCACAAATGGACGTTGTTTCTAGAACTTTCTATCTGTCTTGTATCATATGTATATATATTTTCTATAACTTACTCTCAGTTACGTATCATGTATAGACAACAACAACAACGAACATTTATAAATATCTTTTTTCAGATATCAATAACCCCGGTATAAGAAATTTGCTGCTACTGATAAACTGATTCACGTCACCATAGGGCAAACGCTATTTGAAGCTTCCACTTCATTGAACCATGCATGAGGGAAGATGAACAGAGACGATCACTGCAGACGAATGGTCTCAAACTCAGACTACCATGAGGGATGTAAGAAGTCACGTTTGATTGCTCGTTGGCTGCATGAAGGCGATATCGAAGCCTCGCCTCAATAAATCTGCATTTGTGCTTGATCAATTAAAATGTCGTCCCTTTACAGTAGATGTTTCAAACTCAAGCCACACTGACAAGTTATTGAATAAAGGGTCACATGAAGTCAAGTTTATGAACCAAGGGCTGCATGAAGTCAAGTTTATGGACCAAGGGCAAAAAATGAAGTCAAGGTAAAGAACTAAGAGCCACCTCAAGCCAAGTTTGTTAAGGTCACTTGAAAATCAGTTAATTGATTAAACGCCGCAATTAGTCAAGTTAACGGACTGAAAAATTGGGAATTCTATGTAACTCTGGAACAAAAAAGACAGCAGATGGCGAAACTAAAACAACAGCCTGGCACAAGGAAGTGTCCTAGCACCCATGCTATATAATATTTATACTAATGACCTACCATGGACACAGACACAAGGAAGTGTCCTAGCACCCATGCTATATAATATTTATACTAATGACCTACCATGGACACAGACACAAGGAAGTGTCCTAGCACCCATGCTATATAATATTTATACTAATGACCTACCATGGACACAGACACAAGGAAGTGTCCTAGCACCCATGCTATATAATATTTATACTAATGACCTACCATGGACACAGACACAAGGAAGTGTCCTAGCACCCATGCTATATAATATTTATACTAATGACCTACCATGGACACAGACACAAGGAAGTGTCCTAGCACCCGTGCTATATAATATTTATACTAATGACCTACCATGGACACAGACACAAGGAAGTGTCCTAGCACCCGTGCTATATAATATTTATACTAATGACCTACCATGGACACAGACACAAGGAAGTGTCCTAGCACCCGTGCTATATAATATTTATACTAATGACCTACCATGGACACAGACACAAGGAAGTGTCCTAGCACCCGTGCTATATAATATTTATACTAATGACCTACCATGGACACAGACACAAGGAAGTGTCCTAGCACCCGTGCTATATAATATTTATACTAATGACCTACCATGGACACAGACACAAGGAAGTGTCCTAGCACCCGTGCTATATAATATTTATACTAATGACCTACCATGGACACAGACACAAGGAAGTGTCCTAGCACCCGTGCTATATAATATTTATACTAATGACCTACCATGGACACAGACACAAGGAAGTGTCCTAGCACCCGTGCTATATAATATTTATACTAATGACCTACCATGGACACAGACACAAGGAAGTGTCCTAGCACCCATGCTATATAATATTTATACTAATGACCTACCATGGACACAGACACAAGGAAGTGTCCTAGCACCCATGCTATATAATATTTATACTAATGACCTACCATGGACACAGACACAAGGAAATTCATCTATGCTGATGACACAGCAGTTGCTGCCCAGGGAAAAGGGTTTGAGGAAATAGAAAGCAAACTCTGTCAAGTTCTCTCAATACCCTTGCAGAATACTACCACAAGAATCACCTTAAACTAAATCCCAGTAAAACCCAGGTATGTGCCTACAACCTCAGAAACAGAGAGGCAAAAAGAAAACTTCAGATTAGCTGGCAAGGGCAGGAGCTTGAACACTGCACGGCTCCCAAATATCTAGGCATGAAATTAGACCGCATATTGTCTTACATAACGCACTGTCCCGACACAAAGAGTAAGATACACGCAAGAAATAAAATCATCAGAAAACTGACTGGCACAACATGGGAGACACAGCCATCAGTCCTTCGGACATCTACACTTACCTTGCGTTTCTCCATAGCTGAATACGCTGCACCAGTCTGCAAAAAACTCTGCTCATGCGAAACTAGCTCATACAGTAATAAATGAGGCGGATTGGATAGTATCAGGTTGTCTAAAATCCAACCACATTGATAAAATATACCCCATAATTGGCATAGCACCCCCCGAGATCCGAGGAAACATCGCAGCAGAAACCAAACGAGAAAAACAGGAGCATGACCCAAGGCACTCCATGTTTTGACATCAGGTACAAAACACAAGACTGAAATCCAGACATAGCTTTCTAAAAACAACAAACCCCAAACATACAAACCCTGAAAGTCGCCGTATCAAGAGGTGGCACGAATTGGTGCAGGCCCCAGAGATGGAACTTCGTGAGGAACCTGCTCCTGGACATCATCTACCATACACAACATGGAAGTCGCTGAACAGACTCTGAACTGGTGTATCACGGTGTAAGAGGAATATGAAGCGATGGGGATACACAGATGATGACACATGTGATTGCGGTGCAATACAGGACCCAGACCAACAGATGAACTGCTCCAAATTCCAGGAAACATGCAAATAGGTGTGACATGCTGGAGGCAAATGACAAGGCAATCCATGTCGCTGAATACTGGATGCAAGATATATAATGTGGTGCTTGGGCACGAAAAGTAAAGTAAGTAACGGACTGAGGGCAGCACGAAGTTGTTAATAGTGTAAGGGCTGCATGAAAAGTTAACGGACTAAGGGCTACATGAAGTCAAGTTAATGTACTAAGGGCTGCATGAAGTCAAGTTAATGTACTAAGGGCTACATGAAGTCAAGTTAATGTACTAAGGGCTGCATGAAGTCAAGTTAATGTACTAAGGGTTGCATGAAGTCAAGTTAATGTACTAAAGGCTTTATGGAGTCAAGTTAATGGACTAAAGGCTGCATGAAATCAAGATAATCTACTAAAGGCTGCATGAAGTCAAGATAATGTACTAAAGGCTGCATGAAGTCAAGGTAATCTACCAAAGGCTGCATTAAGTCAAGTTAATGTACTAAAGGCTGCATTTCGTCAAGTTAATGTACTAAAGGCTGCTTGAAGTCAAGTTAATGTGCTAAAGGCTTTATGGAGTCAAGTTAATGTACTAAGGGCTGCTTGAAGTCAAGTTAACGGACTATGGGCTGCATCTAAGGATCACTCCCGCAATCCAACATGCATGAGTACATGATATAAACCAAACCAATTTTTCAGATGCTTGTCCTCTGTTGATCCGTTCCACGTCTGATTTCTGTACCATTCCCCATTTGAATATTTCACTTAATAAATATCTACTCTTCTTTCTTCCAATCAATCTGGTTTGTTTTTCTTGATTTTTTAAATTGTGAATTGTGTTTCTCTTCTAGAAATATTTACTTTGTTCGTTAAAGTTTAATTCTTTCAATGTGACAAGCCCTAACATCGGTTTGTCAGTAAGTCAAAGTTTGTCCCATAGTAGTTACACTTAGGGAATGAAGTAGTTGGAGACTTCAGTATACTCAGTCAAGGTTTGTCCCACAGTAGTTACACTT
Source organism: Ariolimax columbianus (assembly GCA_036924085.1). Classification (NCBI taxonomy): domain Eukaryota; kingdom Metazoa; phylum Mollusca; class Gastropoda; order Stylommatophora; family Arionidae; genus Ariolimax; species Ariolimax columbianus. Next base: position 25,523,924 of record JAVGWX010000018.1, read on the forward strand.
AGGGAATGAAGTAGTTGGAGACTTCAGTATACTCAGTCAAGGTTTTTCCCATAGTAGTTACACTTAGGGAATAAAGTAGTTGGAGACTTCAGTATACTCAGTCGAGGTTTGTCCCATAGTAGGTACACTTAGGGAATAAAGTAGTTGGAGACTTCAGTATACTCAGTCGAGGTTTGTCCCATAGTAGTTACACTTAGGGAATGAAGTAGTTGGAGACTTCAGTATACTCAGTCAAGGTTTTTCCCATAGTAGTTACACTTAGGGAATGAAGTAGTTGGAGACTTCAGTATACCCAGTCAAGGTTTGTCCCATAGTAGTTACACTTAGGGAATGAAGTAATTGGAGACTTCAGTATACTCAGTCAAGGTTTGTCCCACAGTAGTTACACTTAGGGAATGAAGTAGTTGGAGACTTCAGTATACTCAGTCAAGGTTTGTCCCATAGTAGTTACACTTAGGGAATGAATTAGTTGGAGACTTCAGTATACTCAGTCAAGGTTTGTCCCACAGTAGTTACACTTAGGGAATGAAGTAGTTGGAGACTTCAGTATACTCAGTCAAGGTTTGTCCCACAGTAGTTACACCTAGGGAATGAAGTAGTTGGAGACTTCAGTATACCCAGTAAAGGTTTGTCCCATAGTAGTTACACTTAGGGATTGAAGAAGTTGGAGAATTCAGTATACTCAGTCAATGTGTGTCACATAGTAGTTACACCTGCATGACAAGGAGTCCAACACAGTTCTTGTGAATGGGAGGCGCAGGGACTGGTTTTGCACTCTTGTCTGTGTGAGACAGGGTTGTTATATTTTAGCAATGGGGATAGTTTTAGACATCTTGACATTATCCTGTCTGGCTCGTTTATTGCTATGTCAACAAGTATTGCTTGTGCAGAGTGTCTCCAGACGGGTTGACGAGCACAGAAGCGGAACTTCGGGAATGGGTCAATAGGCTTGATACGAAGACGGCACTTGACATCAAAATTAACAGACAATGATGGAGGTCTATTGCAACCATTATTCTTCTTCTTCGTACGCTGTCAGACGTCAACCTGTATTTGTTCGAAGAAAGCAGCGGTCATCCTGAGGCTGTCGACACTGCCATAGAGCTTGTCTAGTGTTGCCACTGGTGATGGCCACATGTGCTTTCTCTGGTCCTCGTATATCGGGCAGTTTTGCAGCAGATGTTCAGCGGTCATTTTCCCTGTACCACAAGTGCATTCATCAGTGCCACCTATCTTCAGTTTTTTGAATAGGTGGTACCTCAGTCTGTTGTGGCCTGTGCGGAGTCTGAAGACCACGACCTGCTCTCTTCTGCTCAACTGGTAATAGGCATCATTTTTTGTGTAGCCAGTATCTTCTGTTTGCCATTTGGCCATGTATCTGGCCCTAATAAGCCTTTTGGACTCTTCGTAGGTCACACTAGAATCTGGTTGTGGTAATCTTGCACATTCTTTTGCCAGTCTGTCTGCCTCCTCGTTGCCTTTGATGTTACAGTGGGATGGAACCCACTGTACCACTACTCTTTTTGGTGTGGACTGCTGGCATAGTTGACAGAGTACTGCTCTTAAATCATTAAGTTCAGTACTTTTCTGGCTTTTTAATGCTGTAACTTCGGCATCTTTAAACAGGACTATCTGGCTTTCATTGCTTTCGTCTGTGAGCATTGCTTCTACTGCAGTCCTCAGTGCCTCTGCCTCCGCTCTGAAATTGCTTGAGAATTTTCCAGTTGCCACTGACAGTGTTATTTTTCTACCATTTGGTTGGCTCAGGAATACCCCTGCCCCTCCGTTCTGTGTTGTGTTTGTTACAGAACCGTCGGTGTATGCATGGGTCCAGTCCATGCTTGGGTAGTTTTCCGTTATGTACCTCAAGGTTATGTCTCTTCTTTCTTTTTCAGTCTGGCTGTTCTTGTTTCCAATACCTGGTATATTTTTTACCACTTCCGGAATGATATGCTGCTTCCAGGTGGGTTTTTGTACAGTAGGGATGGGCTTTGGTATTGTTACGGTGTTCATAGGGTCTTCACTCATCTTTGCTTTGGCTATTTCTGCAAAGTTTCTCCGCTTTCGTTTCCCATTTCCAAATCTATTTAGTCTCTGATGCATTGGATGGTCTGTCAGTCTTCTGAGTTTCTCTGCTTGCTGCTGGGCTCTGCAGTCTCTTCTGTCGGTCATGGATTGCAGATTTGTAATCTTTTCAAGTTCTACAATTGGCGTTGATTTCATGCCTCCTGTTATAAATCTTATGGCTTGGTAACCATTATTCGATTGGAGACCGCATTTGACATCAATAGAGAATGTTGGAGGTCTATTGCAACCATTATTCGATACGCAGACCGCACTTGACATCAACGTCAACAAAGATCACACAGACAAATATTTTATTTACATTCAGAAAAGATTTACAGCGAACATCAGAACATCAATGGGAGTAGGAATCACATGGGATTCGAACCACGGACCTCCAGAAAAAGATAGTGCGTAGCCACAAAACAGACAGACAGATAGTCAGGTGGACAGACCAGCAGGAAGTTCAGAGAGCCGATTTGAAGAGCCATTCGCTCTCTGGAAGAAGACCATGTTTTAGGGGAAGGAACATTAGGTTGAGGAGAACTCGTGCCAGTATCTTGCCAGCAACCGATAGGAGGGAGATTCCTCTGTGGTTGTTATAGGAATGGCGGGTTACCTTTCGCTTGAATAAGTGGACGATGGCAGCATCCTTCCGTTCTTGTGGGACAGTCCCAGTGGTCCATATTGTGTTGTGGGACAGTCTCAGTGGTCCATATTGTGTTGTGGGACAGTCCCAGTGGTCCATATTGTGTTGTACAACTCAGTCTGTGTTAGGACAAACAGCCTAATTTGTAGATTTCAGCCGATATCATGTCTGCACCTGGAGCCTTCCCATTTTATAGTTGGTTGATCGCAGCTCTGACCTTCTCGATATTTAGAGAAACGTCCAGTTCATTGTTCAGTGGTGTCTGAGGCAGGCGTTCTGTTGCCTCGTCGCAGATGGAGGACAGTTGGTTGAGGACCGTGCGGAAGTGTTCTGCCCAGTGTTCCAGTATTCTTGGTTTATCTGTCAGAAGCTCTGAGCGATCTGCATTCGGAATTGAAGTTCTATACAAGGGTTGAGGGCTATACACATTCTTTAAAGCATCATAGAAGTGTTTTGAGACGTTTCTGTCCGCATAAAGTTTAATTTCGTTTGCTTTGCTTCCCAACTACGTGGTCTGCATTTTCTATTCTCCAACCATTTTGTTCATCATCTTTGTGTTCATTGCACTCAGTAATGAGTACGTATATCTCTCATATTTCCCTTCCACTCAGTAATGAGTACACATATCTCTCATATTTCCCTTCCACTCAGTAATGAGTACATATATCTCTCATATTTCCCTTCCACTCAGTAATGAGTACGTATATCTCTCATATTTCCCTTCCACTCAGTAATGAGTACGTATATCTCTCATATTTCCCTTCCACTCAGTAATGAGTACATATATCTCTCATATTTCCCTTCCACTCAGTAATGAGTACATATATCTCTCATATTTCCATTCCACTCAGTAATGAGTGAGTTTATCTCTCCTATTTATACTTTGTGAGTTACATCTTTGGATGTCCATATTAGTCATCAGTTGGTGAAAACAGATTTTAGACATTCCAATTCTCTTGACTTCTACTTTGCATCTTCCATCCTCTGTTATTGTATATCCAAGACAAGTGAAGCTCATGGCCTGCTCTAGTATTTGCTTTCTAACTGGAATCCTGGTATTCGATCAGGTAAAGTTGACTGATGCCAGGTAGCTAACGCCTGCTTGAGTCCGTGTCTGGACCACAGGCAATTTGAGAAATAGTTGTTGGTACAAGGATAATATCCTACTATCCACATGCTAACAGACTTTCCCCGTTCGTTAATTTTCTACTATTCACATGTTAACGGACCAACACCGAACTTTAATGTCCAACTTATTATCTTAAAATTCACATGTCAGCAAAACAACACTAGTTATACTGTCCTACATTGAATCTTTCTTTCCACATGATAATAGATGTAGGCCAACACCGAATGTTACAGTACTGAATAGTATCATACTTTCCCCATATTTACTGACTAACACAAAAATTGTTGTGTCCTACATATCATCTTGCTGTTACCCTGTTAGCAGACAGACACTAATCTTTATTCCCCTACATAGTATCTTAATATCCACGTTTCAATAGATGTTAAATGACACAGCTCTTTCCTGTTCTACAAAGTATCTTATGGGAAAAAGTACAAAGTATCTTACTGTTTCCATTGTAACAGACCAACACCCGTGTTTAAGGCTTTACAGAATATCTTACAGTCCATTTGTCAACAGATGTAGAACAAATTTGAGCTATACTATCGCACATAGAATCTTTCTATTCAAATGTTAACATACCAACATTGAGCTATATTTTCTACACATTATCTTACTGTCCCCATGCCAATAGACCAAAACTGATCTTTAATGTCCTAAATAGTATCTCACTATCTAAATGATAAAAGATTTATACTGACAGCGAGGTTTGTAGTCATATATAGTATCTTGCTGTGAATATATTAACAGACAAACCACCAAGCTTTGAGGTATCTTCCTTTCCAGATGTTAACAGACGGGCACTGACATCTTTTGTACCACATAGCGTGTTACTGCCTTCATGTTGACAGACTAACCTTGTTCATTAATATCCTGCATAGTATTTTTCTATCCACATGGCATCAGATGTAGGCTAACACCAAGCTTTACAGTCGTACATGGTATAATACTATGCATACCTTAACTTAACTTAACGTCTTTATACTGGTTTAGAAGACTCTGCAGAGTCTGTATACAACCAGTTACATTTACATTACCTTGCTCTAAAAGCTATGTGCATCCAATCTATTCTTAAAGGCATTAACTATCCCTGCCTCCACTACCTCCCTTGGCAATGCATTCTAATCATTCACAACTCTCTGACTAAAAAAATACTTCATAATATCTAATCTGGACCTCTCCTTAGTCAACTTGTAGCTGTGCCCTCTTGTTCTTGTTGGTGACTGTATTTAAAAAAACTTGTTATAGTCTAATTTATCCATTCCTCTGATCATCTCATAAACCTGTATTAAGTCACCACGAATTCTTCTCTCTTCTAGACACTGTAGGCCGCTTTTTTTTAGTCTTTCCTCATAACTGTAATTCTGGAATCCCACTATCAGCTGTGTCGTTTTTTTTTTTGTATTCTTTCCAGCATGTTTAAATCCCCTCTCTGATAAGGACTCCACACCTGTACACAATACTCCAATCTAGGTCTAACTAATGTTTTATACAGTTTGACTTTCACTTTCTTGCTCCTATGTTTAATATTTCTTTTTATCATCCCTAACATTGCATTTGCCTTTTTTACTGCTACCTTAACTTGCTACCTCACCTTACATGTATGATCTATTATAACCCCTAGGTCCCTTTCCTTATCTATCTAATATTGTTTTCTCCCATTCTGTAATTATGTTCCATATTGGATCTACCCATGTGGATGACTATATTTATCTACATTAAACTCCATTTGCCAGATTACAGACCATTCTCGAATTTTATTTAAATCCGACCTCAATATATCCACTTCTGCTTTAGATGAGACACTACTGCATAGTTTTGTGTCATCAGCTAATTTTGCAATCATGGATCCCATATCAATGTCCAAATCATTTATATATATCAAGAACAAAATTGTTCCCAAAACCGAGCCCTGTGGCACACCACTTTTCACTTCACACTACTCAGAGTACTCCTTATTTATACCCACCCTTTGCATTCCTCCCATTAACCAATTTTCAATCCATTTGGCAACTTCCCCACCTATTCCATGTGATTTTAACTTTCGAAATAATCTTTGATGGGGTACTCTATCAAAGGCATTTGCAAAATCTAGATAAATAACGTCCACTGACTCCCCTTTATCTATTATTTTGGTAACCTTCTCAGTGAATTCTAATATATTTGTTAACTTAACTTAACTTAACTTAACGTCTTTATTCTGTAATTATGTTCCATATTGGATCTACCCATGTGGATGACTGTACATTTATCTACATTAAGCATGATCTCCCTCTGGTAAACCCATGCTGACTATTTCTAATTAGATTAAATCTGTCTAAATGCATTACAATGTTTTCTTTGATTATTGACTAACAATTTACAGACTATGCTCGTTAAACTCACTGGTCTATAATTTGCTGGATGTGCTTTTTTGCCCTTTTTGAATAAGGGGATCACTCCTGCATCTTTCCAATCCCGTGGAACAATCCCTTTTGTTAGTGATTGAGAACATAATATAGCCAATGGTTTTGCTAATTGGTCTCTAATTTCAAACAGCAATTTTGGATGAATACCATCTTGACCTGGACATTTATCCACTTTTAACCCCTCCAATTGTTTTTAAACCATTTCCTCTGTAATACAGATTGATCTCAATCCCGCTGTATCCAGATATTTGAGAAATATCTATAGTCTCTGGGATCTTGGAGCAATCCTCTATTGTGTAGACTGTGCCAAAGTACTGATTGAGTAGATTAGCTGCCTACCTATTCTCACTTATTATTTTTCCTGTGAGAGGGCCTACTTTATCTTTCGATCTCTGTTTATTTCTAACATAAGAGAAGAAGCTTTTACTATCAGTCTTGATCCTCTGAGCAAGTTTCTTTTCGAAGCCTATTTTTGCTGTTTTATTCACTTTCTGAGATATGTATTGCTTGTCCAAATATTTTTAATATGTTTCTTTTGATTTACCTGCCTCTATATATTTTTTCCATGCTTTATTTTTAGCTCTTCTACATTTAACTACAATTCTAGTTATCCACTGTTTAGGCTTGGGGTTTACCTCCCTACATGGAACACATTCCTCTTTTAGCATTTTGAGAACTATTTTAAAACTCTCCCACTCCTGTTCAACATCTGTTCCTCCGACAATATCTTCCAAGATTATGTGGTTCGCTGCCTCTTTCATCCTCTTAACATCTGTCTTAGATTGGTTACATGTTCGCGTTTTTATGTTTACTTCTTTCCCTGCAATAAGATCCCAACCAATGATTTGATTGTCACTTGAGCCAAACAGTTCCCCAACAGTAACATTTTCAATCATATTTTCCTGTGTAGTAAAAACTAGGTCAAGTATGTTTTTGCCTCTGGTGGCGGCTTCTACATGTTGAATTAAAAAATTGTCAGTTATGCACTTAACAAAAGATTTTGGCTCTACAAGTGCATCTGCCATATCTCATTTTATTTCTGTAAAGTTGAAATCCCCCATTAATAATAATTTCCCTTCACTTGCCTTTGATATGCTACTAATCAGCTCCTCATCTACCTCCTTTTGACTTGATGGACATCTATAGCATACTCCAATCACTGTTTTTTCACCCCCACTTTCTATTTCTCCCCATACACTTTCATTTTTGTTACCACATGATAAATCATCTTTGATTGTTATATTAACAGAATTTATACAGTATAATAAAACACCACCTCCCTTAGCCTTGTCTACAACTACCCTATCTTTCCTTAACATTGTATATCCCTCTATTTCAAGTTTACTATCTGCACTGTCCTCATATGTCCATGATTCTGTTAACCCTATTATATCTGGTTTTTCTTCTTCTACATACAGTTCCAATTCTTCTCTTTTATTTACTATGCTTCTCACATTTGCATAAAAACATTTTAGTTTGTATTTTTGTTGTTTTTTCCACTTTTTGCTTTTGCTGTATCATTTTAATGTTTGCTTTTCCACTACTTATTTCCCACTTCCCTGACCCAAACTCTCCCCATTGACTACATCCTCTATAGCACTGTATTGTAGGCCTATCTTTAGTCTCAAACTTCATTGCCTTACTAGTTTAAATTGCTAACACATTAACAGACCAACACGTAGCTTTAATTCCTAAATTGCATTTTACAATCCACATGTCAACAGACCGACACCTCACTTTCTTAATATCCACATGTTAACATAACACCGAGCTTTTATGTTTTACGTAGTATCTTACTATCCACATTTTAACATACCAACACTGAGCTTTACGGTTGTACATAGTATCTTAGTATCAACATCTTAACAGACCAACACCAAGCTTTACTAGTATTTTACTATCCGCATGTTTACAAACTGACCCTGGGAATTAAAGTTCTAGATAGCAACATGCTATCCACATGTTAACAATCCAACTCTGAGATCTAATGTTACAAAATTATTTTACAATCTACATGATAACAGATTTACACACACCAAGCTTTAATTGTCCAGGAAAGTATCATAATATCCCCACGTTAGCTAATGGACATTGTGTATTAATGTTTTATATAGTATTTTACTATTCATATGTTAACAGACTAACAACAAGCTTTAATGTTCTACATAGTATTGTACTATCCAGATGTTAAAGACCAATCTAGAACAGTAATATTCTACATAGTATTGTACTATCCAGATGTTAAACACCAATCTAGAACAGTAATATTCTACATAGTATCGTACTATCCAGATGTTAAAGACCAATCTAGAACAGTAATATTCTACATAGTATTGTACTATCCAGATGTTAAACACCAATCTAGAACAGTAATATTCTACATAGTATCGTACTATCCAGATGTTAAAGACCAATCTAGAACATTAATGTCCTACTTAGTATCTTACTACTCACATGTTAACAAACCAATACCAAATTTGAATGTCCTACAAAATATCTTACAATCCACATGTCAACAGATGCAGACCAACACAGAGATTTAGTGTCCTACATAATATATTGCAACCCAGATGCTAACAGTATCTTACTATCCTTGGGTTAACATACCAACATCGAGCTTTACTTCCCATTATTGCATTGTATGATCCACATGGTAACACACTAACAACAAGCTTTCATGTCCTGCATATTTTATTAAAACGTGCGTATCGGGAGATTGACACCAAGCTGGCATGTGCTACATAGTATCTTACTTTCTAAATATTTACAGACAGAACCGAGGTATTACTGTCCTACATAAAATCTTACTAACCACATGTTAACATACTGACACTGTTTATTAATGTCCTAGATGTTATCTTACAGTCCACATGTTGACGAAGGGACACCAAGTTTTGCTGTCTTACATTTTATTTTACTATTCACATGTTAAAAGAAAGGCATTGAACACTATTGTCCTCCATAGTATCTTACTATACACATGTTAACAGACTGAGAATGAGCTTTAATATCTTCCAAATTATCTTACTGACCCTTTGTCAACAGAATTACGATAAGCTTTAATGCCCTACATAGTATCTTACTATCCACATGGCAGCAGATGTAGGTTGACATTGAGCTCTACAGTCCTACAAATTATCATGATATTCATATATTAACATACTAACACCAACCGTAAATACCATACATTTCATTTTACTATCCAAATGTTAACAAACTGACAACCAGATTTAATGTCCTAAATAGCATTTAAGTGTCTCCATGTTAACAGACCGACACAGATCTTTGTTGTCCTACAAAGTATCTTAATAAAAATGCATGTCAACACATGTGAAATGACACGGAATGATACTGCTCTACAAAGCATCCTACTATTCACATGTTAACAGACTGACAACATGTTTTAATGTCCTACACGTTATCTTACTGCCCCCTGTCAACAGACCAACACCGAGCTTTGCTGTCCTACAAATTATTTTACTATCCACATCTTAGCAGACCAACAGTAAGCTTCACTTTTCTAGATTGTATTGCACGCTTCGCACGTCAACACACCAATAGCAAGCTTTCATGTCCAACATATTGTCTTTATCTCAGCATCTTAGCAGACCAACATCGAGCTAGAATGTTCTACATAGAATCTTACAATAAACATTCTAACAGATGAAACTCAAGCATTAGTTCTTACATTTAATTTTATTATCCACATCTCAGGTGATGGACCCTGCAAAGTAATGTCCTACATTTTTTAAATAATCACACGTTAACAGACAGAGAGACGAAGCTTTAACTTCTACATACAATCTTAATATACACATTTTAGCAGATCAGTCATGCAAAGTAGTGTTCTACATTTTATCTTACTGTCCAAATGTTAACAGACACATACTGGGCTTTAATGAGCTACGTAGTAATCTTACTATTCACAAAGATAGATACAAAATATCAGAAATTAGTATATACACAAATGCAAAAAGATATATGCATATAAGACATAAGCAGTAGACCAGACCCATTTTACCAACTCAAAAAAACCAACAAACTACTTTATTTTGCCTGAAAACTGGTCACTCAAGATTACTAGAACATCTATACCGATCACAGATCTCACACACAGATGAGTGCCATTTGGAAAATAGGACCAGAATCCTGGGCATATTCTACAGAAATGCCAACTTAATAGTGAAATGAGATGCCAAACCTTGCCAAACGGTGCGGAACTTAGCCAAAGCAGTGTGGCAGTCGCTCTGACCTGGTGAAGACTACATACTTCATCAAGACAACTGGCCTTCGCATATAGCAGGACCAAAGGACACTGAACGCAAAGAATAAAAAAATTATTCACGTGTTAGGATACCAAAATGGAACTTTAATGTCCTACATATTATCTTGTTATCCATACGTCAACAGATCAACACTGACATTTAATGGTAAACATATTATCTTACTTTTCACATGTTGGCAGTAAGATACTGAGCTTTAATGTTCTACATAGAATCTTACTATTCACAAATTAACAGATGCAAACTAACACAGAGCTTTACTGTCCTATGCAGTATTTTACTATCACATGTTAGTAGACAGATACTTACTTACTTAGTCGCTCCTCTTCTACCATGAGGTGTAGAGGTTTGCCAAAGAGAACGCCACATTGCTCTATCCGGCGTCTTTTTCCTGGCCTCTTTTTAATCCAGCCCTCTATCACTTAGGGACTGTCGTATGTTGTCTTCCCAACGTACTTTGGGACATCCTCGGGGTCTGCGTCCTTGGCTTTTGATCTCCCATGACCGCTTTGGTATCCGATCTTCTTCCATTCTACAGACATGGCCAAACCACTGTAGTTGGGACTGCTCCACTCGTGTCTGCAGGGGTTGAACTTCAAGATTGATACGTATTGTCTGGTTACGGATCTTGTCCCTTTTCGTTACCTGAACTGCCTTTCTTAGGTACCTCAGTTCTGAAGTTTGTAATTGCCTTTCTAGGGCTGTAGTCATTGCCCGTGACTCACATCCATATGTCATGAGAGGCACATAGGTCGAGCGGTATACATTCATCTTTGTGTTCCTGCTTATTTCTCTTCTACTGAGGAAACCTCCGTTTATTGCATGGAACAGTCTACATGCTGCTGCCCTTCGTGCAGTTAACTCCTCTTTGATTCCTCCCCTGCTGTCTATAACCACTCCTAGATATTTAAAGTTGCTGACCTGCTCTAGTGCTCGTGTTCCCAGGGTTAACTGATGTCTCCTTTCATCTCTGGCGATCACCATGGTTTTTGTTTTGGAGTTGCTGATGTGCATTCCTCTCTTCTTCAACTCTTCTTCCCAGACCTGCAAGTTGATCTGGAGATGTGCTTCGGTTTTCGTGATCAGGGCCACATCGTCTGCAAATGCTAGTTCCGATATGTAACTTGGTCTCATCTTCCAGTACCCTACTTCATACTTTTTTGTCCGTTCCTTGCATGCTTTGATGACTTCATCCATGAGGAGTATGAAAAGGTACGGTGATAGAATGTCCCCCTGTCTTACTCCGCTAGTGGTCTTGAACTCCCCTGACTTTTGATTTGATGTCCGCACATAATTTCTGCATGTTTTATAGAAACTCTGTATGGCAGAGATCAGGGGTCCTGGGATGTTCTTCCTTGTCAGGCACTCCCAGAGTTTGTCCCAAGGAACTTTATCAAATGCTTTCTCCAAATCCAAAAAGCAGAGATGCATCTCTTTATCATATTCAAGAGCCTTTTCACTTAGCTGTCTGAGTGTAAAGATAAGGTCTTGAGTACTTCTGTTTGCCCTAAACCCACATTGAGTTTCATCCATATATTGCTCTGCTAGACTTCTTAATCGCCGTTCTAGAATCCTAGAGTAGACTTTCCCTGGGACACTGAGAAGGGAAATATCTCTGTGATTTTCACATTGTCGATTGTCGCCCTTTTTAAATATTGGTATTATTATTGCAACCTCCCAGTCTCTTGGTATCTTCTTGTGGCGCCAAGCTGCCTTGAGAATCTTCATGAATAGCATCTCTCCTGCCGCTCCCATGTATTTAACCATTTCTGGTGTTATACCATCATGTCCTGCTGCTTTACCAATCTTACTTTTCTCCAATGCTGCCTTTAGTTCTTCCATTGTGAAATTATCGTTTCTCTCCATGGCTCCCTCTTCTTGAATTGGGACTGTTACTTCCAGAGCTTAGTTTTCCTCCACTCCAAGGCGATCTGAGAAATATTCTTTCCATCTGTTAATTACCTCTTCTGGGGCAGTCAACAGCGCACCTTGTTTATCTTTAACAAATTTCAGGGGGCGTTCCTTTTCCTTCCTCATGTTCTTTAAGGTCCTGTAGAACAGTTTCTGGTTTTCTCCAGCATTATTTTCCAGTTTCTCTCCAAATTCTTCCCAGGATCTCTTTTTGGCCTTGACCACAGTCTTCTTTGCTTCTGTTCTAAAATTTACATATTTTTTATATTTCTTTGTTTGTTCTTCTGTATTCCTAGCCCCTAGGTATTGCTTCCATGCCTTTTTCTTTTCTCGTATTATTGTTTTCACTTCTTCTGTCCACCATGGTGTACTCTTTCTCTTCCACCCTTCTTTGGTTTGACCGCATGACTCTGCTGCAGCCTCTTTGAGGATGTCTTTGAATTTTACCCAAAGCATTTCCATATCTTCTTCAGATTCCTCTATCCTTTCTATTGCTGTTATTATGAGCCCTTAGTATCTCCTCTTAACATCTGGTTCTCGTAGTTTGTAAGCCTTAATTTTATTTTCTCCTCATGTATTATGTTTCATGCTTGCTGATGGGTGTTGCCTAGCTGGATAGTGTTTTTCAATTTCTCTCTTTATTTTAACTAGGTAGTGGTCGCTACCTATCTCTGGTCCTCTGAACACTCTAGCATCCTTTACATACTTGAAATCAGTTTTCCTCACTATTGCATAGTCAATTATGGATCTTTCATTTCTTGCCGGCTCGCATCTTGTGTAGGCATGGATACGCTTGTGTGGAAACCTTGTATTTGTAATAACAAGGTTTTGTTCTCTGCAGAATCTGAGCAGTCGTTTTCCATTGTCATTTAAGACATCTTCTCCATACCTACCGATCACTCCATCCCATCTAGAATAGTCGTTTCCAACTCTTGCGTTGAAGTCTCCAAGGAGAAGTATTTCATTATGGCAATCGTCAATGGTCCTTTGAAGGAGCTCATAAAATTCATCTTTTATGTCAGTGCTCTCATCTTCGTTTGGTGACGATATCCATTTGACTATCCTTCTCAGGTATACTTAGAACCATCAGTCGTTCTGAAATGAACTTCCATCCTTTAATGGTTGCTCATGGGAACTCCGCTGTAGTATAGCATGTTGCCATCATGGTCCAGAACGCCCTATCCCTTTTTCTTTGTTTCTGTAAGTGCCAGGACTGTCAATTTTGCTATCTTCATCTCCTCTATTAGTTCTTGTTCTTTTCCGTTTATACTTCGTACATTCCATGTTCCGTAAATCGTGGTCCTTATTTCTCGCCTGTTCGTCGCCGTTGAGGTCAGTCCGGTTTTCTCTATGTTTTGACTTGTAATCATTTTTTTTAAGACAAACAGGTGATTAGCCTGTTGTGTCTTTGCATGGTGGAGGGGCTGCCTCCTTACAGCCTCCATGCCGGCCGACCCGTTTTTGTCCACGGCTGCTTATTTATTCGCAGCTAACCTCCAAATTAGGAGGCCTTTCAGCAATCCGCAACCCTGCTGACGCGCCTGGAAGTAGGTAGGTGCCTCCCCCAGGTAGTTGACAGATACCGAGCTTTTATGTTTCACACAGGCAAAGGCCACCGTCCATCGTAGTTGATGATGGCATAATTAATTTTGCTAGCTCTATTTTTAGTAAGGATTAACTGCGCTACTTTTTAATCCTCCCTCTCTCATTTCGAACCGCCCAACCCCAGTAGCAGGTCAAGGACAAGACAACAAGGAAGCGACTCCGAGATGCAAGGGACTCCGCATCAAGCACCCGTGAAAAAAACGGCGGAGTCCAGAGAAGAACCCATTCCACCTGATCACAAGACCGACGGCTTAACCACTTCGCTATGGAATCTCCAGAAATCTATGTTTCACACAGTATCTTTCAATCAATATGTTAACCACAATAACATTGAAGACTCTAAAAACTATTGGGTGGTTAGCCCATTCTAGTATTTCAAAACAAGCACAGCTCCTATTGAGTATGTAGTATCTTAATGACTGCACCAACAACAACAGAACCAAACAAAGCAGTTCTGCAAACAATGCTATAGCTTTATTTCTAAAAGCCTATAGAAATATCATGTAAGATGCATTATCAAGTGTTAGAAATCCGTCTATACTGTAGGGCTTTGCACAGTCATACAAACACGCATACACACACATGCAGAAAGAAATGGTGTGTGCAAAAAGGAACGTTTAGTATAGTAAACAACGGTATGTGTTACTTACTGGGCCTCTTCATTTCGTATTTGTTAAAAGTGACAATAGTGTCATTACTCGAATATACCATATGTGTACAACGGGACAGCAACGTGTAATTTTATCAATACATGGAATATAGGAATGTGTATTTAATAGGTGTTTGTTTACATTCATGAATATGACAACATTGGCGTGTTTTGAAAGAAAAGAAATAAACAACCACATACTGGAATAAGGTTCAATTTGATCGAGAAATAGTATAAAAAGAAAGACTACGTAAGTTTGCTTACATCTCATTACATCCGAGGCTGGAAGAATACATGTAGGAACACATAAGCATTCAATATAAGCACCTTACAGCTAACTATAAACAACTCTTAGTACAGGAACTTCGAATAGCGAGATAATAGTTTCACTGATAAAAAGTGAACTGATTTCACTTGGTTTACCTCGTCACAAGTACCATTTTCGGCAAAGGGAATTAATAAAAATTACAATAAAATACATTATTTAATATTTTTTTTATTAAAAAAGGAAAAAAAAAACCTAGCACAAACCTAGCATACGTACATACAGACGCACACATGCATCCAAGCACTGGCTTATGCATCCTGATATCGCCCAATGAACTACGATATGGGGTGGAAAATGGTACGCCTCCGCCAGTAGAAACTAGTGAGGTAAACATCTAAGCAACAACAACATTAGCAGCTACAGGAGCAGTCAGTGTTGTCTTCTGCCAGTTACTTGCCTAGTCCGCTCCATGACTTCGACGCCTTACTGTCAAGGTCCAAGGTTCAGCTGTCACAATCGTCGCCCGGGGTCGCGAGCGGTTCCTCCCCATATGTCTTGTACGAGGACGAAAGCAAGCGTGAGAAATTTGGTCGGGTGGATAATTAACACCTATCGCCTTCAGTGTACAGATGTCAATGTACACGTCCATGTGGTTCTGGTGTAGGGCCATAGCTCACTTGTTCTAGGTTTGTAACCTGGATAAAGAGGGGAGACGCCCAAGTCAGAACTTCTCACGTAAATGTTTTATGATGGGATAGCCATTATTTATTTATTTATTTTTGCAATTTAATTGGTTGCGTCCCCTGCTATGTATTTTTTTTTTAAATTGTTAGTATCAGTAAAAGGTTTTGTGTCTGCAACTAATACCATAGGCTTAAAAAGAAAACACTTGTAAGAAATCTTTGAACATACTGTCATAAAGGAATAATTATTCTATGATATAAGCTGAAGAAAAAGTGTGAATTCCATGGAGAGATGTTAAGGGTAGCATTATAAGAGCACTGTATATATATAAAGCCTAGGGTGTGACCTTGTTAGATTGACTGCTTCTCTCGCTAAGATACACGGTTTGATCTACGGTTACATGTTAGAGCCAACCCAGCTGTAAATGTGTACCTGGTTTACTGTTATGAAAAATATGGCAGAGGGACAGGAACTGGTCCTCACAAAAGCTAAAGTTTGTGGTTTGATTCAAGGTTTGCCTTTCTGGATTCTATTGACGAAGTCACGCCTTTTTCCACCCCAGACCGTAGTCCTTTGGGCAATATCAGAAAGTTTTGGCCCGCTTATGTATTCGTGTGTGTAAGCGAACAATGAAGTATGTAGTACCTTTTCGCTGACGGTAATGACGGATATGGAACTAAATGTACCTATCTGTGTCAAGACAGCGAGTAAAGGAACTGGCTAAACACATCTCACAAATGCTGAGACCACTTAAAGTAAAGTTTCTACCACTTCATCTCCAACTGCAGTGTTTGTATTATTTTATACATTCGTTAATATGAACAGTGAATTGGCAATGTTTACATTCTTACACCCCTTTTGTTGGGCGGATAGCCTTTCCGGTTGGTAGTTTTTCAGGTCATGTTATTGTTCGCGAGCTTCACTTCCTGGTATTTTGTGTTGTCCCTTAACTGGCATTGGCGGTGAACTTTGGAATGTCTTATATTACCACAACAATTCATATTTGCTACGCATTCCTTGGTAGTCTGCATTGGTTGTTGAGAGTACAGAGAAACACGAAGATCAACAAAGAGAAATAGAGAGCGAAAGAGGAAGAATAGACAGAGAGAGAGAGAGAGATGTATATTATTAATGACTGGTAATGGGTGGAGGTGTTAAAAAAAGATGTAAGGTAAATGATTGTGGTGAGAAAATACAAAGGTAATCTAGTAGAACTCACTGCTGTCGAGGATGAAGTGTTAGTTGTTGAATGCCCACAACAAGTAGGATTTCTCTTTTGTGCGCCCTGAAAAGGACGTTTTGTGGCGGGTACCTCACATCCGAAACGTGCTGATAAAGGTGGACCAGGGTCGTCCAGGCTGCTGTACTATGCTTGGCTTCATCTACGTGTCGCTCACTACTAGGGGATCACGTCGATCCCCCACCTCGTTAGCCAGGCTGCTCCAGCCCGTTTCCAGGAAAGACTGCGTTGAAGTCGAGGTAAAGGTCTTGGCCAGTATATTTTGCCTGACCCTGACCAACATGTCTGATCAGTATGTTGTGCCTGATCAAACGTTAGTCTTTCTTCCTAATGAAGTATTAGAGATTTCACCCGTACTCGCCGCATTTCCTTCACTGACACTCGGCGAGGTGCCGGTTCATTTATTCCTAGGTTATCATTTGAATGAGTTAGTGCGCAAGATACATGTGAATAAGTCTATACGGATATCATTATATACATGCCATGATATGGGTTAGAGTCTGTGACTTGATCCAAGTGAAGAAAACAATTTTTGTAATCGTTACTCCTTGTATAGTTTAGAGCAATGAAAAGGCCGACGTGTAGCTCATGGCTGCTCAATACATTCCGGACAAAAGTCGTCCTTGTTTTGAGTTCGTATAAAGTCTGTTGTCTTATAGGCATTATAATATCGAAGGGGAAGATATGGACACATTTTTCGAGTGTCTCTGAATGGCCCTGTGTGTTGATATTCATTGGATCGTTACGTCCTGTCATGGACGTAGCACATACATCTGAGTCGGTCATCTCATCATTCCTCGGTCAGTCATGCCAACGCATCTGTAGTGACGGCACGTTCTGCATTACCAGCTACCTGGGATTTCGTCCTAAAGGGACAGAAGTGTAATGTTCGCTGGCCATCATCTCATCATCATACACGAGGATAATTTATAGAAAACAAACAAGAAGGAAGGAGACCAGAATGCATGTAATATATGAAGTGTGGTTGGATTAGTGCAGTCCAGAGCTGGGTCTGTTGATATATTTACATGACTCTACCTGCGCTATCCTCATTAGTTTACCAATCACATGACTCTACCTGTGATATCCTCATTAGTTTGCCAATCACATGACTCTACCTGCGCTATCCTCATTAGTTTGCCAATCACATGACTCTACCTGCGCTATCCTCATTAGTTTGCCAATCACATGACTCTACCTGCGCTATCCTCATTAGTTTACCAATCACATGACTCTACCTGCGCTATCCTCATTAGTTTGCCAATCTCCAAGGACCTGTCTGATTTGGTTAATTAATACTCGCGCCGCCATAGCGCCTGAGATCATTAGGGCGGGCAAGCTCTCCAGACTCTGCACATTACGCGTGTACGTGGAGATCTCTGTGTAATATGGGGCATGAATAATATCCTCACCATACTGCTTACTTTCCGTATCCAACAGCCTCACAAAGTTTTGGACCAGAAACCAGCCACAATGAGATCCGCCAAATTGGGCCAAGATGCAGCAATGCATGAGCTGACAGCAGCCAGCGACTCATAGCTGGTTCTTTGCTTCAGGGTCAGCGACCCATAGCTGACCAAGACATTATTCTGTCTCCACATAGCGGCCATGGAAACTAGTGTAGACTGACCAAGAGATGGGGGTTGCAGTGGGAAGGCTAAGCCAGCTGAAACGTGTCATGTCGAAAGGGGCATGTATCGAAGGCTGACTGTAAACTACAACACGGCGTCACAGAGTCCTTTTCATGACCAACATTGAAAAAGTCGAAGAAAAAGAAGAAGCAGATCCGCCAAAGTACATGGTTCTTGCATTCTTTGACAATTGTTTAGGGTCTTGGATGACTCCGCATACGCACACATCATCGTCCGCATATCCCCATTTTATCAATTCGATCCATACCTTGACGTTCTAGTTTTTAATCTGTTAATGTATCTGCACATATAGTATGACCTGTCGCAAGTTTTTCTTTGATCTTCAACAATTCCTGGTCATATCTTTGACGCTATTTTTTCCTGCAATTTTGCTCAGATCTCATGTCTGTAAAAAGGTACAGCTTTAAGGAAACTTGTCCTTGATTTCATACTGTACAAAACAATATAATAGTAAGCTTAGGCGACCAGGGCCCGTCGTGTTGAATGACCATATCTATGCCCACGCCTGATGGTTGCGCATATTGTGGGCTGGGACTTCCCGTGAAAGGCGAACAATGTGACCGAAGAGGGAGAGGCGACGGCGATCAATAGTTGAGTACGTCGAGCTACTTCACTGTTTTAAATCATGTCGTGCAGTAGATCCTGAGACCTCAAGACGGTGCAGGTATCGCTGTAGCAGTGTCCAGGTCTCGAAACAGTACAGGAGAATGGAGTCGATGAAAAAGGAGTAAATACGAAACTTAGTTTCCACGGAGAGCCTTTGCTGAGATCAGGCTCTGCGGAGCGAGTACATGGATGGAGCTGGTAAGTCCAACC
Organism: Ariolimax columbianus; assembly: GCA_036924085.1. Classification (NCBI taxonomy): domain Eukaryota; kingdom Metazoa; phylum Mollusca; class Gastropoda; order Stylommatophora; family Arionidae; genus Ariolimax; species Ariolimax columbianus. The sequence continues at coordinate 25,543,282 of JAVGWX010000018.1, forward strand.
TATGGTGATGTCGTGACGGCTGCATGTGTCAGAGGACTGCCTGTGCCCAGGTAGACGAAGTCCTCGGTGACTGCAACAGGGTTGTCGTTCACGGTGACGTTCAACGCCGAGGGGCCCCTGCTGAGGTTTTGGATTTTCGTCTTCGTCCAGGAGATGTGGAAGCCTAGGTGGTTAGCCGACCGATCCAGTGCTTCTAGGAGACCTACCAGGGTCTGAAAATCGTGGCCTGGTGTGACGACGTCATCAATGTAGACGAGATCGGTTAACAGAAATTCGTCGACAAGGACCCCTGGGTTGTGTACAGAAGAATGTGTGAGGATCCAGTCCATGGCACAGCAGAAAATCGCAGGAACGATGACCCAGTTCTGTCAGAAACCGGATGATGTGGAGAACTCTTCTGTAAAATCCCGCCCGAGCTTAATTTTGGCGCTGGTGTGACTGTGAAGCTCCTCAGTTAGGCTCAACAGGGTGCCTGGGATACCCACGCATTGAAGCGGCTTTCACAGGACGTGTTTGTCGACATAATTGAAGGCCGGCAGTAGGTCAACGTAAGCGACGTGAAGAGGGTGGTTAAACTCGCGGGGCAGTTATGTGAGGAGGCGGAGCGCGAGAATGGCATCAATGGTGGAGAGAGAGGCGGTGAAATCTGACTGTTGGGGGCGACGGTGCCCCGTTAACAGGGGCTGCAGACCGAAGAGGAGCACATGCGCGAAGACTTTGCCGGGGACGGACATTTGGGTAATAGGCCTGGAATTGCCGCATTCCAGACGGGAGTCCTCTCCCCTGTACATGGGAATTACTATTCAGTTGTGCCATGCCACAGGCACTTGGCCAGTGTTCCACGCCGTTGCGAATAGTTGGTGCAGGGTGGGGGACGTCGGGTCCAAGGCGTGCTTTAATAGCCTCAGCGGAATATTGTCGGGGCTGGCGGCTCTGCCATCTTTCAGTTTTGTCTATGGATGCCTTAACCCCAGCAATGGTAGGGGCGTCTGGGTTGGTGTTGCTGTGAGAGACTCACGGAGTAGATCAGGCGAGGTCTTGGCGAGAGGATAGTTCAATGCTATTTTGTAATGTTCTAATAATTTGCTAGCTATTTCATCTCTTGAGGTGCAAAGAGATCCATTAGACTCATTCAGGCACTTGGGGGGGGGGGGAGGTGTTGGAGAGACGTTGGGAGAAGTCAGAGCTGAGATCTTTTATCGAGCGGTATGTCGACCTCATGTCATTGTGCATTGTGCAGGTCCCTCCTCGGCGCTGTCAGCTAAAGTGGTGCAATGATGTTCAAGGTCCTTTTCGGCGGCAGCGTTGAGTTTGTTTTGTAGGCGGCGTCTTTCAGGGTGGTAGCCCATGGCCCTCGTCGAACTATTTTCATCTAGGATTGCTAGGGTGGACACTGTCAACCAGAGTTTCCGGATAGTCTTCCTGTGTTCATAGACTGTGTCGGTAACTTAGTGGATGGCCTGGGCGAGGATGGACCAGGCATATTTAGGATCATATGGAAGGGTTCCCAGAGCGGTGAATTTGCTGTCTATAGATACGGCATATTGGACTGCCAGACTAGGCTTGGTACGCAGGGATTCCGTGTCGCATCTGATGCTGTCTTTTTGTCGTATCTTAACAGGACGGCCACACTAGCCACGAGTAGATGATGTTCAGTGCTGACAGGGTCCTCGGCTGCGATATGATGAGACCTGGGTTCCTAGTCAAGATTTGATCCAGCTCCTTTCTGGTCCTGTGCTCGTTTGATATCAATGTGAACCAGTGGGATGCGTTCCGCATGAACAAAAAGAGGCACAGAAGGAGAGGAATCTGAACGTGTTGTTGTTCGGCGTTCCACTGCCGTATTGACCCACGATGGACTCTAGCACCCCCCTCTCTCCACCCCTTTGTCGGTTCCGGGGTGACAAGCTCGTCGTGTGGGGGGGGGGGGAGAGAAGGGAACTGTTTAGGTAGAGGAGTTTAGTTGGGAGCAAAAGAAGATTCTTCTGAGGCTATATCCGTTTCAGTGTCGTGGTCTAACGGTCTGTCTGAAATGGGGTGGCAGGTGGAAAGGTTATCTTTGAGAGGCCTTTTAGGGCGAGGGCGGCGCCAGTATGGAGCGATTTACCAGTGGTGTAAAGGAAGAGCGTATCTCCGGCTGTGAATTATATCCAAATGGGATCAAGATGCTGAGCAGCGCATGAGATGCAGTTGTCAGCGACCTAAAGCTGACTGCTAGCGCCAGGGCCAGCGAACCAAAGCTGCCAAGACCCTTCTACGCCTCTACGCGGTGATCCTGGATAACAGGCTGCAGTATGGCAGACTGGCTAAGGAGAAGGGATCGAAGAGGGAATGCTAACCCGGTACTCAAAAAATGCTTGCTGAAGTCGGATGTGTTGGGCCGAAAGGTGCAAATATCGCAGTCAAGCTGTAAACTACAACACACCGCATTCCGTTCTCTGGACTGCATTCTGCTACTTAAGCCCTTTCAGTGTTTGGTATTGGGAGATTGAGAATGAACGAAGCCAAGCCAAATCCAAATGGGGCGGGGAGTAAATGTCAGCGATTGCATAAACGTGTCCCTTTGGTGCTGGCTTAAGGCACCCTGATACAATACGGCATGCCTCATTTACCGACACATCGACATGCCATGCGAATGCTGACTAGTTCCTCACTAACGCGGCGAATTCTGCTGCAGAAATACACATTGCTAGGACCGATGTGCGCAACACCGCTGGTGATGCTCCCCAATGCGTGTTTGTTATTTCATGCTTTAACTTTTTTTTTCAATGCCTAACAGTGCTCCTTGTAGAACAATGTGCTATCCATTGTAATTCTTATAATAATAATAGTAATATAATAATAATAATAGTAATATAATAATAATAATAGTTGTTCATCGTTAGCGAAGATGGCGACATCATCAGACTGTCCTCATCCTGTAGATGTAGCTTGCGCTGAATTTGGATTATAGTGAAAAAGAAACTGCGCTAGACATCAATCTCACTCTCTCGTTTTCAGTTACCGGGAACCAGCGGCAAGACATATAATCAAGATAACTGGAAGTAGCTCAAGATGCAGACATTCAGGTCATCCCAAAGTGATCAAACAGACCAATGAAAAAACATCACAGAGATCAAACAGACCAATGAAAAAACATCACAGAGATCAAACAGACCAATGAGAAAACATCACAGAGATCAAACAGACCAATGATAAAACATCACAAAGATCAAACAGACCAATGATAAAACATCACAAAGATCAATCAGACCAATGATAAAACATCACAAAGATCAAACAGACCAATGAGAAAACATCCCCATGAGATCAAACAGACCAATGAGAAAACATCCCCATGAGATCAAACAGACCAATGAGAAAACATCCCCATGAGATCAAACAGACCAATGAGAAAAACATCACAAGGTGATAATGATAACTTTGAATTTTATTACCAAAATGCTGTAGTGTCGCTGAAAATATAACATGAATAATAGCAACAACAAAGGTGACTTAAATAAAGTCCTCGGATAATGTGATCAGAACAACAAAACTAATGTGTTCATTAAACATGACAAAAGATGGACACCAAGTTATTCATTTTTACATATTAACAAAAACATTCTATCATAATAAATTACAAAGACAAGTCATTCTCAAATAGTTAGCAACACTTTACACAACATTGAATCAAATATATTTTATATGTGACATCAAGTTAATCTGATGGTACATGACATGTAAGTAAAACTGATGGTATGAGAAATGAAAGTATAGTTGATGAACTAAGATATGTAAGTAAAACTGATGGTATGAGAAATGAAAGTATAGTTGATGAACTAAGATATGTAAGTAAAACTGATGGTATGAGAAATGAAAGTATAGTTCATGAACTAAGATATGTAAGTAAAACTGATGGTATGAGAAATGAAAGTATAGTTGATGAACTAAGATATGTAAGTAAACTTGATGGTATGAGAAATGAAAGTATAGTTGATGAACTAAGATATGTAAGTAAAACTGATGGTATGAGAAATGAAAGTATAGTTGATGAACTAAGATATGTAAGTAAACTTGATGGTATGAGAAATGAAAGTATAGTTGATGAACTAAGATATGTAAGTAAAACTGATGGTATGAGAAATGAAAGTATAGTTGATGAACTAAGATATGTAAGTAAAACTGATGGTATGAGAAATGAAAGTATAGTTGATGAACTAAGATATGTAAGTAAACTTGATGGTATGAGAAATGAAAGTATAGTTGATGAACTAAGATATGTAAGTAAAACTGATGGTATGAGAAATGAAAGTATAGTTGATGAACTAAGATATGTAAGTAAAACTGATGGTATGAGAAATGAAAGTATAGTTGATGAACTAAGATATGTAAGTAAAACTGATGGTATGAGAAATGAAAGTATAGTTGATGAACTAAGATATGTAAGTAAAACTGATGGTATGAGAAATGAAAGTATAGTTGATGAACTAAGATATGTAAGTAAAACTGATGGTATGAGAAATGAAAGTATAGTTGATGAACTAAGATATGTAAGTAAAACTGATGGTATGAGAAATGAAAGTATAGTTGATGAACTAAGATATGTAAGTAAACTTGATGGTATGAGAAATGAAAGTATAGTTGATGAACTAAGATATGTAAGTAAAACTGATGGTATGAGAAATGAAAGTATAGTTGATGAACTAAGATATGTAAGTAAACTTGATGGTATGAGACATAAAAGTAAAGTTTATAGTATGAAACATTATTAGAGCAAGGTAGGCCTGCAGCCTGTCAGGTGTCATCTATGCCGCTCTGCTAACCACATAACCAAGACCTGATGTTATAGCCACACAGCTCCCTGTTTGCGACATATTCTCTGTGGGGCAAGAATCCTTAGAATAATTTGAGTAGATTTTTAACTTTGAATTTTGCAGAAGCAGCAGCCATTAAGTCTAGGTATTTCGATTTCCAACTGCTAATGTATTTTTAACGTGCGCGCCACTACACACAAGTAAAAGTAAGTAAAAATGATTCTATGAGACATGAAAGTAAGTAAAATTTATTGTATGAGACAAAAGTATGTAATATTAATTGTATGAGACATGAAAGTAACTAAATTGAATGGCATAAAACATGAAAGTAAGTAAAATTGAATGGCATAAAACATAAAAGTAAGTAAAACTGATGGCATGAATGAAAATCATGGTATGAGACATGACAGTAAAACTGATGGTATGAGACATGAAAATGATGGTATGAGATATGAAAATGATGGTATGAGATATGAAACTGATGGTATGAGATATGAAAATGATGGTATGAGATATGAAAATGATGGTATGAGACATGAAACTGATGGTATGAGATATGAAAATGATGGTATGAGATATGAAAATGATGGTATGAGACATGAAACTGATGGTATGAGATATGAAACTGATGGTATGAGATATGAAAATGATGGTATGAGATATGAAAATGATGGTATGAGATATGAAAATGATGGTATGAGATATGAAAATGATGGTATGAGATATGAAAATGATGGTATGAGACATGAAACTGATGGTATGAGATATGAAAATGATGGTATGAGATATGAAAATGATGGTATGAGACATGAAACTGATGGTATGAGATATGAAAATGATGGTATGAGATATGAAAATGATGGTATGAGATATGAAAATGATGGTATGAGATATGAAAATGATGGTATGAGACATGAAACTGATGGTATGAGATATGAAAATGATGGTATGAGATATGAAAATGATGGTATGAGATATGAAAATGATGGTATGAGATATGAAAATGATGGTATGAGATATGAAAATGATGGTATGAGATATGAAAATGATGGTATGAGATATGAAAATGATGGTATGAGATATGAAAATGATGGTATGAGACATGAAACTGATGGTATGAGATATGAAAATGATGGTATGAGATATGAAAATGATGGTATGAGACATGAAACTGATGGTATGAGATATGAAAATGATGGTATGAGATATGAAAATGATGGTATGAGATATGAAAATGATGGTATGAGATATGAAAATGATGGTATGAGATATGAAAATGATGGTATGAGATATGAAAATGATGGTATGAGATATGAAAATGATGGTATGAGATATGAAAATGATGGTATGAGATATGAAAATGATGGTATGAGATATGAAAATGATGGTATGAGATATGAAAATGATGGTATGAGATATGAAAATGATGGTATGAGACATGAAACTGATGGTATGAGATATGAAAATGATGGTATGAGATATGAAAATGATGGTATGAGATATGAAAATGATGGTATGAGATATGAAAATGATGGTATGAGATATGAAAATGATGGTATGAGATATGAAAATGATGGTATGAGATATGAAAATGATGGTATGAGATATGAAAATGATGGTATGAGATATGAAAATGATGGTATGAGATATGAAAATGATGGTATGAGATATGAAAATGATGGTATGAGACATGAAACTGATGGTATGAGATATGAAAATGATGGTATGAGATATGAAACTGATGGTATGAGATATGAAAATGATGGTATGAGATATGAAAATGATGGTATGAGATATGAAAATGATGGTATGAGATATGAAAATGATGGTATGAGATATGAAAATGATGGTATGAGACATGAAACTGATGGTATGAGATATGAAAATGATGGTATGAGACATGAAACTGATGGTATGAGATATGAAAATGATGGTATGAGATATGAAAATGATGGTATGAGACATGAAACTGATGGTATGAGATATGAAAATGATGGTATGAGATATGAAAATGATGGTATGAGATATGAAAATGATGGTATGAGATATGAAAATGATGGTATGAGATATGAAAATGATGGTATGAGACATGAAACTGATGGTATGAGATATGAAAATGATGGTATGAGATATGAAAATGATGGTATGAGATATGAAAATGATGGTATGAGATATGAAAATGATGGTATGAGACATGAAAATGATGGTATGAGATATGAAAATGATGGTATGAGACATGAAACTGATGGTATGAGATATGAAAATGATGGTATGAGATATGAAAATGATGGTATGAGATATGAAAATGATGGTATGAGACATGACAGTCAGTATGACTGTTCGTCTTCTAGAATACTTATACACATATAACTACATACGCCCGCTAACGAGATTGAGACATGATGTGTATGGTACCCCAGGGCGAATGAAAGATATGGATTCAAGTAGCTTTTGACCCGATGGTTTGCCGGGGTTTCTGTGTATGACAAAGACATGAATAGCACCACTGCCTCACAGAGAGCATGTCGTAAGAGGCGACTAACTGTGTGACATGGCATAACACCGGCCATGGTTAGGTGGTTTGTTTAGAGCAGCATAGATGGCGCCTAACAGACTGCGGGTCTACTTTTCTCTAGTGTTTGAGTCTTTTAAGATGAACTCGCACATCGGTTAACCACCCAATGCAGCGGAGTGATGAGTTGCTCAAGCCTAGCCCGCTTAGCAGGAAATCCTTCTCGTGACTATATCCAGCTCATACTAGAGCTGGGACCTTCACAGGGGCATTTGTCCCTGATCCAAGTCAGTAATGCTTATGTTACAACTCAGTGCCTTTCCTTGCAACTGCAGAAATGAAACCAACCCCTTTTATGAAGAAAACTTACTAGAGTTATTTTCTTGGATATGTTAACTCTTTCCAGTCCAAACAGCAGTTTAAACTACTAACTGGACTGGAAAGGGTTAAACTGCTGGCTGGATTGCAAAGTGCTAAACTGCTGGCTGGATTATAAAAGGTTAAACTGCTGGTTGGACTGGAAAGGGTTAAACTGCTGGTTGGACTGGAAAGGGTTAAACTGCTGGTTGGACTGGAAAGGGTTAAGAGACTGTCAAAACAGACATTCATTTTGGATGTAGGTCGTATATTTATAATCTTGAGAGGGGACTGCGTGGTCTAGTGGTTAAGTGACATGTCTCACAATCCAAGGTGCTGGATTCGTTCCCCAATCACAGCACCGGCCGTTACCCCGGGGAAGCAAACCCTTAGAAAATGCAGGACAAAGCAGACTCTTACATCAAATGCATGCCGAAGTTGGATGCACTGGCCGACAAGTGCAAAATAAAAACATAGTGCTACGCACACCACCTTGGGGAATAGAGAAATTAGGCCTTCGCACACATAAAAAACAAATATAATCTTGTTACATTATGAATCAAGCAAGGCTTTTAAAATGGGTGAACATTAATTGATATGAACTGTCCATGTAGGAATAATAATATTGGACAATGAACCTTTGTAAAATGTTTTTATGGACTGAAAAATATGTTTTAATCATTATTTTGTTCCATGCTTCAGTGGTTAGAGTGCTGGCTTCTCGTGACAAAGAGGCAGAGTTTGCTCCCGCGTATTGACACTTAAGTCTACGCATCTGTAAAATTGTACCTGATTCTTCTTCTGCGTTCGCCCCCCCTCCCTTCCAAGCAGTTCTCCCTGAATACAGGCTGTTTCATGGCAGGCTGACTAGCGAGGTAGAAATCGGAACTGTGATCCCCATAGGAGTCTCATTACACAATACATCCAGGAGGATCCTGGTCCACCTTCTCAAGTACTCCTCAGAATGTGAGGAGAACCACTGTAACCACCAAAGAAAGTCATCAAGAGTACCTAACTCAAGTATGAGTGGCATTAGCAGCAACAACAAATAAATAAGTTATCTACAATATAAGACAGAAAATACATGTGTCCGTTTGTCCGTCTTGCTAAAAACGCAGTAACTGTAAGCTCTAGCGGTGTGAAATTATCAGAGATCATTCTTTCAAGCAGTTCTAGGTCAATGCAACTATTTTCAGCTCTACGAGTTGTTCCCTTCCCGAGTTATTTAACATTTAAATCCTGCAAAGGTGCATGACATTATTTGGACAACTAGGAACATCAAAAGCGAGGAACAACGTGAGGAACATCACGGAAATACCAGGCTAGGTACAAACAGATACACACACGCATCCAAGCACTGGTTTATGCGTCTTAATATCGCCCAAATTGACTGCGGTCTGGGTCGGAATAGGCGCGCCTCCGCCAGTAGAAACTAGTGAGGCAAACACATAACGAAAGGATAATTAGAAGCGAGGAACAACGGGAGGAACATCACGGAAACACCAGGTTAGGTACAAACAGATACACACACGCATCCAAGCACTGGTTTATGCGTCTTAATATCGCCCAAATTGACTACGGTCTGGGGTGGAATAGGCGCGCCTCCGTCAGTAGAAACTAGTGAGGCAAACACATAAAATAAAAAAAATGTAAAAAAAAAAGGTGCATGACAGCAAGATTAGCCTTGCTAGCCCTTGTACAACCCTCTTTAGTTACCTTTTAAAACATGCTTGAATGGACTCAACCGTATCATTTTACTCAAATATAGCATAGTGCATCCAATATCCTTGATATCCACTCAGGAAGCCTGTACCATAGCATTAATGTGTTTTTACAGTGTTAGTTTCTGTATTTTTTTGTTTTTTTGTTTAGGTTGCCAGTGCCACACACAACCTTGCTTAGACACCTTGTACTTCTTCTTCTTCTTCTTATTTGTTCGCAGTCAGACAGTAACCATTATTTTTTCGAAAAAAGCGGCGGTCATCCTGAGGCTGTCGCCGCTGCCATAGAGCTTGTCTTGCAGTTCCACTGGTGATGGCCACATCTGCTCTCTCTGATCCTCGTATGTCGGGCAGTTCTGCAGCAGATGTTCAGCGGTCATTTTACCGGTACCGCACGGGCATTCGTCGGTACACCCTATCTTCAATTTGTTGAATAGCTGGTACCTCAGTCTATTGTGGCCAGTGCGAAGTCTGAAGACAACGACCTGCTCTCTTCGGTTCAACTGGTAATAGGCATCGTTTTTGGTGTAACCAGTATGTTCGGTTTGCCATTTGGTCATGTATCTGGCTTTGATAAGCCGTTTTGACTCTTCGTAAGTCATACTAGTATCTGTTTGTGGTAGTCTTGCACCTTCTTTTGCCAGTCTGTCTGCCTCCTCGTTGCCTTGGATGTTGCAGTGTGATGGGAACCACTGTACCACTACCCTTTTTGGTGCGGACTGCTGGCACAGTTTGCAGAGTGCTGCTCTTAGGTCATTAAGCTCAGTGTTTTTCTGGCTTTTTAGCGCTGTGACTACGGCGAGAGCATCTGTAAGCAGGACTGTATGGCTTTCATTTTCTTTATGAGACACCTTGTACAATATGCTTTCAGTGATTCGTCATCCATGCCACATTGCTCCAATAGAAACATGTACACCCACTGCAGTAGCTATTCTTTCAGGAAGCCTGTACCCATACTTTGTTTAGGTTGCCATGCACAACCTTCATTAGATACCTTTTACAGGATACAGTGATCCTATTCTTCCAGCCTCTATAATGGATCCTAGGATGCAAAGAGAGGATAAATGCAAGGTTACAAGTGGACATACGCTCTGTTCCCTTTGAGATTGTGTCACCATGATCAAAAGTTTCCAACTCTGAGTTGGGTGACAAAGTATGCTTGTTTGAAGGCAGTCTGCAATGTCCCCATGATCGACAGCTTTCAATTCTGAATTATTGAGACAAAGAATATTCGCTTGAAGATAGTCTGTATGTAAAGTGAAATTCTAAGAATTCCTACCACGTATGCTGTTAAAGGTGATTAAGAAATCTCAAAATCTCATGCAAGGGGTTGGTGGCAACCACACCATGTATAATAAATTACTGCAGAAACCACGACAAATAAGGAGAATCATCACAGCTAGTAAAATATATATAAACAGAGTAATAACAAAAGGTCTATCTACATATATTTCTGATAGTTTGTATATTTGTGTGTGTATATATATATATATATGTTTATCAGAAGACTCCATAGCTTACCAACAGAACAAAACATCAAGCTGATTTTCACTGAACATTCTATGGCCAGTTACTAGATTGGATGCGTACAGCTTCTAGAGCAAGATGATGTAATTGGAACTGGTTGTATACAGACTCTGCAGAGACTTCTAAACCAGTATAAAGACGTTAAGTTAAGTTATAACTTATTTAATCTTTACAAGGCATTTGGTTTTCCGACGTGCCTTATAAAAAATATGTTTCCCTATGGACGACACTGTGCGAAACAAAATGACAGCAACCAGTAATATTGTGTATAAACATCCAGGTTAGCGCCAGGGAAACGGCTGAACATGCGTATTTGAATGTAAATAGACATCACTTCCTTTTTGTCCATTTTTCAAATCAGAGATGTGCTTGTGCATATTTATAAAAAATGTTGAATCGATATCTGCTCTATATATTTCACTCGATTCGAAGCTTATCCCATTATTGAGAGGGATGAAGTTAAGTTGTTGCAACTGATTTTTCTCAGGTAGATCTGTTTAGTTTGTTTATGTAGATATAATAAATATGTTTGTAGTGAAACTAACAGATATGCCGACCTTGTCAAGAACACTACTGGTGCTTTGTAGCAATTTCATGAATTAACTAAACAAGTGGCTACCCCAAAAATAAATAAGTCTAAAATGTTTGTGCTGTTTTTTAACATTTTCACCTTCATCTTCTTGTATATCAGAAACTAACATGCACATTTCAAAAACAATAACACCAACAAGTTCTTTATTATTTAGTTTCTGCACACAATCAAATCATTTCTATAGACCGACAAATAAAAAAGTTACAGGCTCTCAAAGTCAACAATAGTAAAAATAGTGACGTGCTGAAAAATAATACCATCGCAGATGAAATTTGCGTCAATTTCTAATGTAGGATGGCTATGGTTAAAGTTGCAATATCGTTCCTTTCATGAGTTATGGGCATATCATTATATGGTTGCATGAAAAATACTGTTTACCTATAAATACTGACACGATGAACTGTTTGTTCTTTATACAACAGGTCCAGCGATCTGAATCAAGGAGTGAGGAGATGGAAGGGGAGTAGGTGGGCTAAGGGAAGAGATGATGAGGGCAGGTTTAGAAGTAGTAAAGATGGAGGGATGGGTGGGTTGATGGGGAAGAGTTTGATGTGGATGAGTTTGAGGATGAGAATTGATAGGCGAGGGAACGGGTTGGTTGACTTACATAACTCAGGTCAGGTCAGGTCATCGCATGACTGAGGAGGTCGTTGGGGCTGACATGAAGAAAATCCCACAACCCCACGCCATCCCTCTCTGTCAGCAGCCGCTGCCTGCACCTCCTCTTGTAGAAGATTGGTCCATTCTTCTATGTTTTCCTCCCACCTCTTTTTGAGACAAAATCTTCATCCTCTTCCTTGCACCTCTCTGTACAGGATCGTATTTGCAAGACCATTTGATCTCAAAATGTGTCCGAACCAAACGCGTTTCCATCTTTTGACAGTTGCCAAGAAGTCTTCAAAAGGCCCTATTGCTGTTATAATTCTATCTTGTATTTCCTCATTTGTAACTCGATTTTTGTACATGACATTTAGAAGTCTTTGGAAACATCTCATCTCGAAGGATTGTACTACAGATCAGCTATAATTGTCCATGTCTCACAAGCAAAGAGGAATATTGACAGGACCAATGTACGCATTAATCTGATCTTCGTGCATACGGTTTACCATTTATCTTGCCAGATTTTGTTAAGTCATGCAAGCGTCTCTATTGTCTGTGCTATTCTGGCCAACATCTCACACTTTGATCCTTTATAACTGACAATCTAATCCAGATATTTAAAACGGTCAACCACTTCAAGTTCCTGGCCAGTAGCTTTTATCTGACTGTTGAAGTCCTTAGCATTGTTGGTCATTAATTTTGTCTTTCCAGCGTTAATCTCCATACCATAGTCAAGAGCTGTTTCTTTTAGCCTTCTGACCCATTCCCAGTTCTGCTTCTGAGCCCGCCAACTTGTCGATGACATCTACAAAACGAAGGCTGGTAATCGTTCGGTCCCCTATGTATGACAGTACCAACATGATCTCCAACTGCCTCACTCATAATTCCCTCAAGGAATATATTGAAAAGTGTTGGGGAGAGTGTACAGCCCTGTCTCACACCGATCAATGTGCGAAACCAGTCCCCACGCCTCCCATTCACAAGAACTGCGCTGGACGCCTTGTTTTACAGGTGTTCACAGAACTTTATAATATTTCTGTTAATTTTATACATCCTCATGGTTGCTCATCGCGTTGTGCCATACCCTATCAAATGTCTTCTTGAAATCAACAAACACACATTATTCAATTTTTACTGATGTTCCAGATATTTCTCGTTTAGCAGTCTTAAATGAAATATCTGTGCGGTAGTGCTTCTTCCCTGTCTGAACCCTGCCTGCTCCTCAGCAATGCCCTCGACAGATTGAAACCCCAAGCGAAGAACATCATTGCTAAGAGGAGAACATCAGTACATAACTATCCTGGGCAATACAGCTAGGACTTTAGTTGCAAGTTGGACATGAAAAAAGGAAGGCCAAATGTAGTGGTTCTATGATATTAATTCCCATACATCTTTCATTCATACTGCAAAGCAAATTGATTACCTGGAAAGACCAGAATCAATTCCACAGTGAATATTATAACTCTTCTAGTTCATTTGTCATTCCCATTGGAGTACAGGGCCACCTATACAATTGGCATCCTGTCAGACATCTGCTGGTATCTGCAGTGATTTGTTTCAGGTGTTGAGGTTGCTAATCCCGTGAACAAATTGAGAACAACAAACTAACTCCAACTTGGCAAATGATACTTTCATAAGTACTTTTGGGGAGGATGACTAACGTCTGGTCAGGCACAACAGACATATTTGTCAAGGTCAGGAAAAATATACTGGCCAGGGACTCCCACCTCGACTTCCACGGCCCTCCCTGGAAATGGACTGTTCCTCTTAGCAGTCTGGCTAATGAGATAGGGGATCAACGTGATCCCCATAGTGCTGAGCAGCTCGCAGATGAAGCCAAGCATAGTACAACAGCCTGGAGGACCCTGGTCCACCTCCATCAGCATGTTCGGGAAGTGAGGAAAGCTACTACAACCTGCCCCTAAACGTCCTTTTCAAGGCGCACAAAAGAGTAAACCTACTCATTGCTGCCATTCACAACAACAAGATTAGTATTTTAACCCTGTCACAGTCAAAGATGACAATTATAATGCTCAACAAGTACAACCAAAACAATAAAAAAGGTTCCAGTGTTTATTTACTGAAACAATAACACAAGAACAGTCAGCAGTCCCACAAACTCTGGCTCTCATCAAAAACAATTTCCTCATTGCTAAAATCCACTGGAGGAATTTATTGAGAGAATAAGAGTAAATTGTTGAGAATAAAAGTTGATTGTTGAGAATAAATATTATTACTGAGAATAGAAATTGATTGCTGAGAACATTGGTTACCTGCTAAGAAAAAAAATCGATTGTTGAGAATAAAGATTGATTTTTGAGAATAAAGATTGATTGTTGAAAATATAGGTTCATTGTTGACAATATAGGTTCATTGTTGAGAATTAAGATTGATTGCGGAGAATAAAGCTTGATTGCTGAGAATAAAAATTGATTGCTGAGAATAAAGATTGATTGCTGAGAATAAAAATTGATTGCTGAGAATAAAGCTTGATTGCTGAGAATAAAAATTGATTGCTGAGATTAAAGACTAATTGCTGAGAATAAAGATTGATTGTTGAGAATAGAAGTTGATTGTCTGACAATTGCAGTGCAGGCTAAGTTGTAAATGTTACATCTGATTTGAAAAACCTTAAATATTAGCGAGGTTCAAACACCTGTCTTCAGATTAAAAGGTATTCTAATGACTCAGCCATTCACTCCTCTACCCTGTTGAAATTATAACCCCATTGTCCACATTCAATCCCATATATTTAGCAGTGAGCAGTAACAGGTTTCTCAACATATGAGAGCAGATTTACCTCACAGATAAAACAGGTAGACATACTCACAATGGTTAACTATTTGGCACAATGTGTACAGCTGTACTAGAAGTATGTACTGTGTATGTATTTATTACACAGTTGTACATTAAACAAAGAAGTCACATCAATTAGCACATTTAAAATAGCTCTTCAAAAATTAGACTTCCTATGTGATCAGTGGTAAATATGCCTTATAGTAAGTAGCATGTCCTTTGCAGAACGTCGAACTTACAACCGCCAACCTATGTGGCTGTTGTAAGTTTCTTGGCAGGTGTGCAGTATGGTAGGCTGCTAACACTTTCCACGTGTAGAGAAGCAATCATACCAAGAAAAAAATTCTGAACTTGCCAAACTGGAGATGTCGGGTTTCGTGCCCGGTGTTGGGATGTGAAACCGAGTGAGATTCATCTCTAGGCCATGCTGCCTTATGTAACCATTATATAAATGAAATTGTACACAAATCAACACCACAAGAATGCACAGAGTGCTTTGATACAGACTTCCTATTGCAGTTATCTGCAGTTGTCTCCCTATGCTTCGTACAGAATGCTACATTAGTGCTGTCTATTCTTTTGTACGAATGTGAGAGCTGGACACTTACTGCGGATATGGAAAGAAGGATACTAGCTTTTGAATATAAATGCTACAGGAAGATTGTGTGCATCTCTTATAAAGAACATAATACAAATGATTATGTGTCTGGTAAAAAAAATTGTCTGGCAGGTCAACATGAACCTCTTCTGCTAGTAGTGAAATGTTGAAAACTTACATGGTTTTGCCATGTAACGAGACAACTTCATCTGAAAAATATAATATTGCAGGGAACATTTGAAAGGAAAGGAGGCCAAAGAAAATCCTGGGTTGATAACATCACAGGACATGATTTTTTAATATTAATTCACAGTGCAGGGTATAGAAAATTATGGAGGACTTTTGCGTGTTGATTTACCCACCATGGCACACCTACTACCTTAATGAGTTAAGGGTTTATTGATTGATTGATTGCTTGACAAACCAAAAATGGAACATGCAGAAGTAATTAGACAATTTCTTTATCTGTAATCCTGATATTCAATGTGACATATTTTGTGCCTGATGCTAGGCAGCCAAAAGCTGATTATGACAACTTCATTAAAGGAAAGTTGGCATATACCTCATGAATTATCCTTCCATACAATATCAGAGTGGTGGTAATGAAATTACATTAACTTAACTTAACATCTTTATACTGGTTTAGAAGACTCTACAGAGTCTGCAAACAACCAGTTCCTTGGAGGATGTGGTTTAACCGATGTGCAAGTCCATCTTAATAGACTCAAACACTAGAGCTAAGTAGACCCGCAACCAGTTAGGCGCCATCTATTGCTGCTCTTAACAAACCACATGATTAAAATTCTTCTTGTTCTGCAAAGTTCTAACCTTCAGGTGACAAATGTACGAGAAGTTCAATCACAGTCTTTTTGTTTATATTAGGGCATATGGGCCATGAAAACATAGTAAGCATCCAAGCTTCTAGTCTCGTGCAGCTCTTGAAGGCTATACACAATACACCTTGAAAATGTCTGCACTCTGAAAAAACCATCAGGACTGACTGCTAACAACTTGGGTTAAGATGAACATATATACATGATCGAAATTCTAAAAATATGAATTAGGTCAAAGATGTTTCTTTCACAAGTACAGCAGGCATCCCTCGCACTTGCGATCAAGGTAGTCCCATAAGAGGCACTGATATGGGAAATGAAGTGTTAGAGACTTCATTGTACTAAGTTTCAGTTCTGTCTTTCTGAGGATACACAGGGATTTACTGTACATCTCTACCTTGGAAAAAAAAGTTATATTTAGCTAACCAAACAGCATTAAAATAAATACCTCTAAAAAAAATGCACTGTAACCACCTTTTTTTCTAGAAAAAAAAACCACTGCTTAGGCCTCAACATTTTTCAAAGTTGAGGTGCCATTTCTCCTCCTTGCTGCATTTCCTTTCTTAACAGTATGCCTGGTACCAATTTACAGCTCACTCCACTGGTGTATATTCAAACCCAGTACCTTTGACATAACAAGTGAGTGCTCTACCACTCTCACGCTGGCCCTTGGACTCTTCAATTGACACTTTACCCATGGATATAAGTTAACTTAATCTCACTTCATTATACTGGTTTAGAAGACTTTACAGAGTTCTGTTCATACCACAACTCTGTTAGAAGCCTACAAGTTTCACTCAGTTAATAACTCCTTGCAATGCCAATGTGCATAGACACTTGGCACGTATAGATTCCAGGTTTAGAATCAAAACTTATACGACATATTTGCTGTTTAAAATAATTTCTAGCCTAATACTCCAAAATGGCATCATAGCGAGTAGATAAGTCAGTCCAGGACATCGAGGAAAAGGTGCTGGCTTTGGACAGGGTAGATTTTTTAAAATTTTTATTTGCTTTTTTTCTCTATTTTCCAAGGTTGCACTACGTTTTTATTTGGTGACTGTCAGCCCAGTGCATCCATTTCGGCATGCATTTTATGTACGGATCTGTTTCCTCCTGTATTTTCTAAGGGTCTGCTTCCCCAGGGTAACGGCTAGTGCTATGATTGGGGAACAAACCCAACACCTTCGGATTATGAGCCGTATCATTTAACGACTAGCCCACGCCGCCCCCGGATCGGGAATATAAGGCACAAGTTCCCAACCTTTTTCATGTTGCAACCCAATTTTAACTTTACTTTAAGCAAAGCAACCCACGACCCTGATACAATTAAAAGTCTTTCTAAATAGAGTAAAAGAAAATACATTGAAAATATATTTTTCCGTATAATATAATTCTATTTAATTTTAATTTACACCATATTTCTGGATTACTCAATCGACAACTGATTTGGTGGCAGAAACATACGATTTTTTACTATATTTTGTGAAATTCAATTATATACAGTGATTTTTTTGTTTTCCAAAAACTGTTTATGTAAATACTCTGGGGTCCACGCGTTGATGTATGTGACTATGGGTCACTTCAGTGTATCCATTGTTAACACAAAATATTAAACTACACATATTTTTGTGGGTTATATTCGATATTTAAAAATTATATTATTAAAACTTAATTTACTGATTAAAGATGAAAATCTGCTTTAAAATAAATATTTTTTTAGTTTACCATTACAGCCGATGATCCCACAGAAAACTCTTCGTGACCCCATTTGGGGTCATGACTCACGGGTTAGGAACCCGTGCAATAAGGACACTAGTTGACATCATTACAAGACAGTCTCTGTTCTGGAATCCCCAGGGCAAGAGATGTAGAGGCAGACCAAAACACACATGGAGAAGTGAGCTCAAGAAAAGCATGAAGGAAACAAAAAGACATGAACAGAGTTCGAACAGATGATCCATGACAGCACATGCTCCACAGGCAGCTGAAAGGTTTTGATTGACAGACTGAAGACAATGATGATAAGAAGCACAAAAGTGTTACTCTTGAGTTTTCAAGCCTCTTGACCATGATAAGAATTAACGTCAAGTGGCAATGACATTAAGCTTGGCAGGATCAACAATTACCATGAACAGATAAGAAACTTGAAAGTTGACAAAGACAACATCTCTCTTATCAGACAATCAATCAAAAACATTTAACTCTTTGTGGAGTGGAGGAAGACGTCCGGTCAGGCATAATGTACTGATCAGACTTGTTAGTCAGGGTCAGGTAAAATATACTGGCCAAGACCCTCACCTCGGCTTCCTAGTAGCCCTCCCTGGAAATGGGCTGTTGTCATGGCAGCCTGGCTAATGAGGTGAGGTGATCCCCGTAATAGTGAGCGACACGCAGATGAAGCTAAGCATAGCACAACCTCCTGGAGGATCCCGGTCCACCTTCATCAGCACGCTCGGGATGTGAGGAAAACTGCTGCAACCCACCACTTAACATCCTTTTCAGGGCGCACAAAAGAGTAACCTACTCATTGTGGGCATTCACAAACAACAACTCCCTATGGAGCATAGATCCTCAACAAATACTTTCCAAGTCCTGTCATATGCCATCGATTCCAGCTCCCCCAATGCCTCCTGTCATATTCAGTGTTTGTCTCAACTTCCTATCTCCATGAGTGTTTAGGTCTGCTCTTACTTCTCTTGCCCTGAGGATTCCAGAATATTGACTGCCTTGTAATGTTATAAGATAGTTTCCGTAATGTGTGTCCTATCCATTATCAATGTCTTCTCTTTACGTCTAGTCCCACTGGCATCTGTCTGGTTCTTTCCCGCAGTTCTATATCAGTGACTTTATCATACCATTTTATTCCCTAAATTCAGCGCAAGCATCCATTGATGAAAGCTTGAACCTCTTTAGTTGTACTTTTCTTTGTTCCCTATGTCACAGAGCCATACAATAGGACGGACTTGACATTAGAGTAGAAGATCTCTATTTTTGTGGCGGACTTAATTTCTTTCAATTTCCACAAATTCCCTGGAGCAATAAACGTCCCTTTTGTATTCTTAATCTGATATATCTCTATCAGAACCTTTAACCTTGAATTTATTGCTACCAAGATATATGGATGAATCTACCTCTTGAATATACCTTGTCAGACAGTATAAACTGATTGTCATTTTAGGAGCTTTAATTCTCATAATCTGTGTTTTTTTCTCTCTGTACCCTCATACTTAATTTCAGGGACCATTCAGCAAGTAAGTTTATTTTATTTTGCATTTGTTTGTGAGACAGAAGCGTCAAGTCATCAACAAAATCCAGACCATCAATTCCAGGCAAATTTATAACTTCTTCATTCTGGTTTAAAAGGCTCTGCAGAGGCTGTATGCAACTAGTTTCTTCTACTCAATTTGATCTAAAAATAATCGAGTGCATCAAATCTATTTTTGAATGCATAAACTGACCCTGACCCCACTAATTCCTGTGGTAATACATTCTAAATAAGCATTCATCATTTTATGACTAAACAATATGTCCTAATATTTAATTTAAACCTATCTTTAATTAATTTATAGCTGCACGCTCTTGTAATCAGCTATATTTTGAAGAAAAAAATTGTTCCAGTCTAATTTATCCTTTTCATTGATTAACTTTTAAACCTGTATTAAATTGCCTCAAATGCTTCTCTTTTCTAAAAACTGTAGGCCAGTGTTTCTGAGTCTCACTATCAGTTTTGTTGCTCTTCTTTGTATCCATTCCAGCATGATTATATCTCCTCTACAATTAGGACTTCACACCAGAACACAGTACTACAATCTAGGTCTAACTAATGCTTTATGTTTAATGTTTCCTTTTATCATACCAACATTAAATTTGCCTTTTTCATTGTTACCTGGACTTGCTCACTCACCTGTATGATCTATTATAACCCCTAGGTCCCTTTTCAATTCTATCTTCCTAATATTATTCTCTCCCATGCCGTATTTATCTTTGATATTGGATCTACCTATGTGGATGACTGTACATATATCTAAATTAAACTCCATCTGCCAGCACTCAGACAACTCTTGAATTTTATCTAAATCTGACCTCATGATATCCGCCTCTGCACAGTTTTATGTCATACGTGAATTTTGCTATCATTATCCAAATCTTTATATATATCGGGGACAAAATTAGTTCCAACACCGAGTCCTGTGGAACTCTTCTTTTTTACCTCGCACCACTCAGAGTACTCATTTATGCCTATTTTATGCCTTCTTCCCACTAACCAATTTGCTATCCATTTGACAACTTCACCACCTGTTCCATGTGATTTCAACTTTCTAATGCCACAACATTAGGGGCTGCTGTGGTCAAAAGGTTAAGCACTCGCCTCTCACAGTGATGAACAGAAACGGTGGGCGATCGAATCCCGCAAGTTTCAAGTGACCCCTGGTCTCACGGGAGGTAAGACCAGAGTGCCTGCATCCTGAGTTACCTCCAGTCATCTCAACTAATAGTCTTGCCACTGATCCAAGATAACTCGGAACAAAAGAGTGAGATTGATGACCAGCGCATATTCTTCCGCACTATAATCTAAATATAGGGCACATCACATTAGATAAAACCGCTTGATGCTGTGGCCATCATCGCTTGCGATGGGCAATAACTCCTCCTCTCGGCACACCACAAATATTAGAATATATAATTACAATTGACACACATGGAGTGTTAAGTTAGTATATGTGAATTACAGAGCAAATACAAATAACATACTACATACCGTTTGGTTTTTGTTCAATATGTTTAATAAATATATATACAGTTAATAATTAACTATTTCGATTTTTATTTGTTACTTACCTAATTTCAATACAACTTCCAAGACCATGGAAACAAATTAAATTTAGTTCTAATAATTTGTATTTCTATATTTAGTTTAGTGTTCGAGAGAGAGAGAGAGAGAGAGAGAGAGAGAGAGAGAGAGAGAGAGAGAGAGAGAGAGAGAGAGAGAGAATTACTGACAGTCCAAATTACCTACTTCACATAGATAACTCCCATGTTCATTGCTGTATAGTAACATAATCTGCTTATTTATTGAGTAAGACTATTTATAAATGGACATGACCCAAGCCCAGCTTCTGGGTCATAAAGAGATATATAAATAATGGATAATTCAATGTGTGGTGAAATTTGAAAGCCGTTTGTTGCAAGGCTGAGACAGATGAATTTGTTCAGGATTGGTGTGAATTAAATGTGAATATTGAATAAAAGCTTGGCTCTGACAGTGAATTTTTTGAAAGTAAAAGTAGTAATGATTTTGGTGAAGCAACATATATTGAGCAGACGTGTGAAAAACTGACTAAACAAATTAAGCGGCATTATCCACCACATTATAACATGATTAGCAAAGAAGGGACCAAAACAAAGAATAACAACACAAAACAACAACTCTACAGACAGACAACCCATAAGAGCAGCAGACAAGGAAACTTTACTGAACACATAGGTCATAGGAAATACAGGAAGAGAGGTCTTCAGACATATGACAACCCCTATTTGAAATCAGGAGGGATCAGAGCGCTATTTTCCTAAGAACCTAACAAATACCACTCAGAAAGCCACTGAACAGAATCTAACCACAGCATTCTTCAGAGTGTCGGCCGTACACACACCCATGCAAAACCGTCAATCATCATCTCTTTGAATGGGCTGGGCTCAATGATGTTAAGAAAATGCTTTTTCCTCCAAAGTCAGATAAATTGAAAATGTTACACAATACTAAACAGCTAACAAACACGTGCAGATACCGTTATATGACATTGAGCCTAAGGGCAGGAGCTCGAGTGATGTGGCTCCATAAGAACAACATATACTATTACTTGTCTGTGTCTATATATATATATATATGTTATGAATAGCTCATGCAACAAATAATTCAATTCTGTGTCTTTACATCTTAATCGACCTGTACTTCTACAAAGATGGATGCCCTTGTGCATGTCCCAGTTCTAGCATAAGCTGGATGTAGTCGGGAGGATTTCTTGCTTAGTGGGTTAAGCTTGAGCAGCTTATTACTCTGCTGCGTTTGGGACAAGTGCTGCGGAGGGTGGTTTACCAACGTGTGTCCATCTTAATAGACTGAAACACTAGAGTAAAGTAGACCTGCATCCTGTTAGGTGCCATCTATGCTGCTTTTTAACAAACCACCTAACCATGGCCGGTGTTATGCCATGTCACACAGTCTTAACATCTATTAATTATAATTTTACCTCAATTTCTTTAGTTTTAATCATTTTGTTTTATTGTTTAAAAAAACAACCCATTAACTATTTAACAATCTAGTAAATTAGGTTGGACAGTTAAGATTAATGAACACAAAAGGTACAAAATTCAAATTTAACACAATCAAAAAAGTGGGCTAGAAAAGTTGTGGGGAGAGTGTACATATCATATAACTACAAACAATATATCAGAATTACGTAGTAAACTTGGAAATCTAGTGAAAGTTTATGTGACAAAGTGAGATAGAGTGAGACAAGCAAAAGACAGAAAGAAAGATGGACAGAGAGGGTATGAGAGTGAGGAAGACAAGAGAGTCATAACACGGTTAAGAAACAAAACAAGAACAAAATTCAAATATAATACAAAAAAGTGAATTGAAAGAGTTATGGGGACGCTGTACATATCAAATGGCTACAGTACAAACTAAGAATTACACAGTTAACTTCCACAAGCTCTTCTGATCACTTGGGAAAAAAATTGAGCTATTTCACTATTTTTTTCCTGTATTATACATGGGTGGTTTCCATAAATTTCTTTCAAGCTTAGGAGGACACCTCACACATAAAAGACATTTGTCCTGTGTGAATGGTAGGATCAGCAAACCTTATGAGTTGGAAGATTTTCTACCACAAAGGGGTACATGATAAACACATGGATTCAATTGATGCGTAATGTCATTTTATGTCCAACAGATTAAAAGATTGGTAGGATTTCACCATTATCAAACAAAGAAAATATGTACACCATTATAATGTATTGACACGTTGAAATTTGATGGATCCTGGTAATAATAGCTGCCCATCGCAAGCAAAGATGGCGACAGCATCAGACTTGTGCTGCGAGGTGTGTTCTCATATGATTGCAAAGACCAATCCTGGCATGGCAGACTCTGCCAGTCGAGGCATAAACGTGAGGAGTCAGCCGTGGAGTCAATTGTGTGTTCTCTTCATTCAGGTGAATGCTTTCTTTAAGCCTCGGCGATAAAGTTTCGCTGTGATCTGAGCATCATGTGATGCTAGTGCGCAAGGAGGAACAGTTCTGTGCATCTCCCAGGAGATGACATCATTGTTGAAGTTTTTCAGAGACACTTTCAATGAGTCTCTATAGCGTTTCTTGTTCCCTGATGAGCTTCTGCCTGTTCTGAGGTCACCATACAGCAGCTACTTGGGGAGGTGCTCGAGCAGCAGCGGTCAGCGATCCAAAGACCCTTCTACACCTCCACGCAGTGATCCTGGACAACAGACTGTAATAGGGCAGACTGGCTAAGAAGAAGGGATCGAAGAGGGAAGGCTAACCCAGTGCCCAAAAATGTCTGCTTAAGTCGAATCTGTCAGACTAAAAAGTGAAAGTATCGCAGTCAAACTGTAAACTACAACACAACTCATTTCACTCTCTGGACAACATTCTGCTACTTGCAAAGCCCTCTTCAAGACTCGGTAGCGCGAGTTTGAGAGAATGAATGACGAAGAAGAAGAAGTGGAGGTGCTCATTGGGTATGTGAACAACATGTCCTGTCCATCCTATCTGGGATTTCTTTTACAGAAGCAAATGGATGCTCAACATGTTTAACGTGCTAAGAATTTCAGAGTTAGGTACTTTGTCCTGCCAGCTGATCTTGAGCAGCCTATGCAGGCAGCTCATGTGAAAACAATTGAGCTGTCTGGCATATCTGGTATACACTGGCTCTGTTTCACAATCATGCAGCAGAGTGGTTAATACTACAGCATGATACACGTTTACCTTTGTGGCGAGATTGATGCCTTGTCAGTTCCAGGCATATGCTTGCCTTCGCAATCCTGCTGCTGACCCAAATACCATCACCAAACCCGTCACACTATAACTCCAAAAGGAAGGAAATAGAGTCACGGCTAAAGCAAATCGGTGGAGAACTATGGGAGCTGAAATTAAAATCATGAACCAGAGGCGTGGAACTGTAACGAGGTTTGCAGTCGACCATGTAAGGTGGAAGAAGTATGTCAAAGGTGCTTTATGTGTGATAGTCGTGGACTGCATAACAGTCCCTATTCATGAAGGCAAAGCAGACTTTAGATGTATTCAAAGAGCTTTGAAGAATCTCTAGTGTCTCTTGAGTTTGAGAGATGACATTCGGCAATCATATGAGTTTCCGTAACATAATTAGTTATCTATATTTTCGATACATGGTTTAAAAAATGATTCAAAAGCCAAAAAAATAACTTTAACATTTATCAATTTACAAAGTTTCTGCAAAACAATGTTCCCCTTAAACATTTACTGTTGTTTCCTGTGTCTCTACCTCATGGAGGAAGAGCAGCTTGTGTGCCCTTATAACCCAGCAGGATCTCCCAAGCCGAACAGACAGAAGTGTAGGTTGAGACAAAATATGTTAACCAGCATCTGTTCAAATCAGATGCACTGAGCCATAATCCTATTCAAACAATGCAACATAATTTTTGTTAGAAGTGTACAAAGAGGAAGAAAAGAAATAGACCCCAGACAGGCTGCTCAACAATCATTAACATACATTACCACTCATCCATTTTTCTCAACTTGACACTGACTTCAAAACATAAAACAGCTCAAAAAGATTCATTAAACAACCACAGCCATGAACACCTCAAACAGCCCCCCTCATCAACCACAAAACACATGCAGGCTATTTTCTCAAATTGACACTGAATGTAAAAGAGTGAACAGATCAGCAAAATTAGCTCGCTCAACAACACTAGACTAAGTTTAAATCTACGACTCAAGTCCACAGTCTATGATACAAGTTCATAGAATCTCAAATTTACAGAATCTAGGTAAAGTCTACAGATTCTATGACTCAAGTCTACTGCATCTAGGTAAAGTCTACAGATTCTATGACTCAAGTCTACAGAATCTAGGTAAAGTCTACACAGTCAATGACTCAAGAACGTCAATGACTCAAGTCTACAGAATCTATGACTCAAGACTGTTTTATGACTCAAGTCTACAAAGTTAATAACTCAAGTCTACAAAGTTAATAACTCAAGTCTACAAAGTTAATGACTCAAGTCTACAAAGTCTATGATTAAAGTCTACTGAAGCTACACAACAACATGGCACTTTGAATACACATGAATAACGACTAAAATATTTCAATAATGAGTCTCATCTTAACCGTTGTTGGCCCCTGGTTTTTCCTTATAACTTTTAAACCAATGAAAATAATTCAATCAAATTTGACACGGTTTATTGTGAACCAGTTTGACAACGACGAGGAACTCCGTCGTACTGGCAATTTTCAGAAGGATGAAGCCACATGCCACACCTCAAATGTGAGCATGGCTGAAAATGCTTTCGTCTTTGAAGATCCTGTAATTTCTAAGGGACTTTGGGCCACTAAGGTCATCTGCCCTTACACCAACCTGATTTTTCCTAAGAAGCACACTGAAAGGGAAAGTGTATCACCGCAACAAGTCAAGAAATCTCATGGGACTGTAGGAAAATATTTGGCAGGAAATTAAGATTGTAACTCCTGATGTGTTGGTGAATACCTTCTGTAAGATGGAGAAGCACGAGCAGACATGCCTTGTTGCTAATGGCAACGACTTTCAACATTTGCTATAAGCCTATTGTGCTTCTCACAGGTCAAAGTATGTCCATGTACACATGTATTGAACTTTGTTCATTGGTTTAAAAGTTTTAAGGCAAAACCAATGGCTGGTAGTGAGAGGGACATCCTGTTTTATATTAAGGAGGACTGACATCACTGTAGTCCTAGGTGCTCATTCTATTTCAACAGATGGCACATGGATACGGATGGTTCCTGTCAACTAAGAACAAATTGTTGTTATGTTGTTATTATCCCATAGCTGCTGAGCAAGCCTGCTCTTGGCATCCCAAAATGCCATTCTAATATAGATACAGGTCTTCTTTAGTTGTGTCACTGCTCCGTACAGTGTGTTGGTAATTGTCTGCAGTGCTTGTAAGAATCTTTCCCTCATGTCAGCAAGCGCCTTGCACTCAATGATAGATGTCAAACTGTTTCATCAGGATGAGAGCAATGGCTGTCTGAGGGCAGGTGCTGGGGATTGGTGCGGTTCAAGTGGCTATTGGCTCTGGTATGCCCTGTTCGGAACTGAAAGATGAGACTTTGACTTCTTCTATGTAGTTTATTTATGGCATCGTTACTGTTTGGCTATGACAGTTCGCTAAATACACTGCGACCTGTACTAAGAACAAATAACAACTACTCAATGCAGGATATCACAAATCAAAATGACACAAACATGATCTAATGAAACCACCATTTCAAACACATTTACAGAAATAAAATTGAAGGTGATGAATTTTGAAGTCATCATCATTATTGACATTCTTTAAGTGCTTACAATGTCCGAAAGATCCAGGTTCCAAACAAGGGGGCGGCTGAGAGGAATGTGGACAGATTATGTAAAGACGATTTTCCAGCGACGCGTGTTGACGATGTAAGACGCGACACATCTGGCCTGGGAGAGACGTCCATCAGGGTACTAGTGTAACTAACTATGACAAGAAATAGAGGCAAATGGTTTCTTTTGTTACATTTTTTCTCCCCAGTTCGCCTCGTTTTCTTAAGGTGGAATTCGGTTCACTATATTTTGTTCTGTATGTCCCAGATATTCAGGGAGAAACCTAATCATATATAACCAGACAAACCCTAGATTGGAACAAACAAGGGAAGAGGAAGGTGAAGAGGTTAAATGTGAGGTGAAAAACAGAAAGCAGAGGCCATGGTCATTAGAGTATCATGGAAGGGGTTTTTGATGGTCCAAAATAGGAATTGGTGGATAGTCACAGTTGCAGCTCTATGGAGTCTAATGGGGGCAGTGATGATAAGGGTATAGCATATACGGATGTCAGGGATGAAGTGTTAGTGAATTCATTGTACGAGACCTATGCTTTCATGAGGTGGCGTATTCAGTTCCATTCCTCGCTTTCTATCCTTCCTGTTGAGAGATGAACGCTTTCAAAGCGATGAACGGAAGAAGTGGGCGATTGAATCTCGCAAGTTCCAAGTGACCCCTGGTCTCAAAGAAGGCAAGACCAGAGTGTCTGTCTCCTGAGTTACCTTTCAGCTGTCTGATTGTTTTGTCACTGGTCCGAGGTAACGTGAAGCGAGAGAGTAAGGTTGATGATCAGTACAGTTCGTTCCTCACTTTAATCCACATAATAATAATAATAATAATAATAGCTGACATCATCTTTGTCACAGATTTCCCTGTTGGGTATGGGTGCACATGTGGCTGACCAGGCCAATGCGGGCACGAAAAATTCTGCTACATAACAGGCACACGAGATCTGTAGAAGGTGATGGTGTTCTCGCTGTTCGTGATTTCAGAGGTCTAGCGACTGCTTTGGGCTTTCACAACATGGTGATTTTCGCTGGTAGCTACACCTGCTTTGACTGCGCTTCTCCAGTCAGATCTGTTTTGCACAAGACATTCCTAAGTGGTGATATTTATCTGGCAACTTTTCAGTGAGCCCCTCAGACTGTCTTTAAAATGTTTTTTTTTGGGCGCCCTTTCTCGCGCCATCCCTATCTCAGCTTGCCATAGAGAAGCTTCTTTGGGAGCCGTTCGTCTGACATATGTACGAAGTGTCCAGCCCATCCTAGTCGTGCTTTTTCTAGCAGTACACTGATGCTGGGCATGTCAGCCCTCAAGACAACATCAATGTCGTTGACATGATCTTGCCATCGGATGTGAAGTATTCACCTCAGGCAACCTGTGTGGAAGTGGTTAACCTCCTTGCATGTCCAGAGTATACAGCCCAGCTTTCGCAGGTGTAGAGTAGGGTTGGAATGATGGTGGCACGGTAGGCTGAGTTTCGACTTGATGCTAATGCCACGACATTCCCACACCATCAAGCACATTCTACCAAAGGCTATGCTGGCTCTTGCTATTCTGCTTGCCACCTCATCATCGAGACTGTGTGCTGCCCAGATACGTGAATTTATCTTCGACAAATGCTGACTGTAGTTTTTGGTTTTGTGTACAGCATACCTGGTGCTGGTTGGTACATGACCTCATAATAATCCACATTCAGAGCAAGTTACATCATCAAGACAAAGAAACCGCTTGTTAATGCCACCATCATCGCTTACGATGGGCAACTAACTAACAGTTAACTTGATATCCATTTACAGCCGAGCCAACTATAACGCACTGATAATGACAACCAAACCCAGTACCTTCGCAATGAGAGACAAGCATTCTCCTGATCACAATGCTCAAAGTAATGACAGACAAATCAAATCATACAGTACATCACAGATGCTACAATTTTGTCATTTTAATTAAAATTTGAAACAATTGTAAATTGCTGTAACTAAAGCACCATGCTGGCTTTGAGCTGGGAACAAGTGGAAAAAAAATAAATTATAATAACTAGAGATACTGACGTAAAAGTGCAGATACAATTATATAACATTAGACCAAAGGGTGAGAGTTTGGATGCTGCTGGATCGGCAGCAACAACAACAAAATAACTTGAGATGCACTGAATAAGAATTTGTACTATTCAGGTGAATACGAATAGAGGATGTTTACTATTCAGCCTGATACAAACATGAATGGTTAGTGAATGTACGGCATAGAAAGTTGTTATCAACCAACATTTCCTACAATTAAACAGTTCAGTTCAGTTAAAGTATCATTGTATCGAAGTTCGATAGGTCTGCAGAGTATCTCTCGCCATAATGGTGCAATTTGGCAGGCTTTTTCCAGTCCATTGTCTGGTGTTATCCATCCACTTATAATGTTGTCCACCTTTTGGACGACTGTCTTCCACCCTACCTTAATTAAAAAGTAATCAACATAAACGTATGAGATTTGAAAGTGTTACAAAAATGGGGAAAACAAATATGTTACGCCACTAACTAATCTCTAATCAGTTTATAAATTCAGTTAAAAAACAAATTGCGCCATTCAAAAGTCATTGATACATTTGGTGTTAATCGGCTGGCTGTCTATCCTGTCCAGTCAGCTGATGTAACCTGCCACACAATAGAGGAAATGTGCGCATCGAAAGAAGCCGCGTGGTGCCGAATTGAAACTGAGTTTTCCATCTTTTCGGGAATAAAATTATCATGACCTATCCATATTCGATTAAAGAGTACTATGCAATCAAAATATGAATAGCTCATTGAATGTACTATTCAGTGCCAAATTGAATATTCAGTGCCAAATTGAATATTCAGTGCCAAATTGAATATTCAGCGCTAATTACAACATAAATAAAACAAGGTCAGTTTACACAAGAAAAAGAGGCGCAGATACAACATCATCATGTGGAACTACAGGTTCCTTACTAGGGAGGAAAGAATAGGTATACTGATCCTTATATGTATGTTGCAAAAGGTGACTATAGATAGCTTTGCATGCAGAGACAACCTCATCATGTCTAACAAAGTACCACAGAAACGACTGTTACAAGAGCATTACAATTTTTGATTTGATCCAGGCATCCCGCAAAGAGGCCAGCTGTAGAAGTGACCCCATGCTCATTCTGGAGAGAGTAAGAACATGTCATGATGATGACGACATATACAAAAACAGCAACCATTGTCACGACCAAAAGGTCTTCATCAATAACTAATAACACAAAAAATATATAGAGAATATAAATGATAAAGATAGTAACGATTAGAAAAACGATATAATAATCTGGATACAAGTGAAATCCTACAAGGATTCCTGAGCAGGAATAAGATCCTGCAATGAAAGAAAAACTAAAGAAAACAGAAATGCATAGGAAATAAAGGACAAAAATAAATGGGTCTGAAATTAAAGTAAAAGGGTAGGAAATTAGCAGGAGTAAGATCCTATGTTGAAGGACAAAATAAAGTAGTAAGAAATTATTAGGAATAAAAATGTTATCCGACACTGGTTAGTGAAAAAAATGAGAAAAAGAAATGGCATCAGTACAATGATGAACGATTTTTTGTAAATTAACAGACAACTTTGTACATATTATAGACATTTATAACATTGGAACAAATGTTTCATGACGAGAGTACATTTCTTGTTTCAACTAAAGAGCTACTAAGGAGTCCGATCAAGTCAAATATCAATCTCAACAAGGCCTGTGAGATGTGGTGCTCCTTAAACAACTCAGAATGGGACTTCTCTGCAACAACAAGGACAGCAACTCATCATCCCATTCACAAAATACCAAAGGGATGGCAACTGTTTCTGCAGGACCAAGAAATGATAGAGGTAGGCCCTTAGCAATTCTGCTGTTCAGGGAAAATGTGTTCTTCTTCTTCTTCTTCTTCTGCGTACACAGTCAGACAGTAACCATTATTTTCTCGAAAAAAGCGGCGGTCATCCTGAGACTCTCGCCACTACCATAGAGCTTGTCTTGCAGTTCCACTGGCAATGGCCACATCTGCTCTCTCTGATCCTCGTATGTCGGGCAGTTCTGCAGCAGATGTTCAGTGGTCATTTTACCAGTACCGCACGGGCATTCGTCGGTACACCCTATCTTCAATTTGTTGAAGAGGTGGTACCTCAGTCTGTTGTGGCCAGTGCGAAGTCTGAAGACAACGACCTGCTCTCTTCGGTTCAACTGGTAATAGGCATCGTTTTTGGTGTAACCAGTATGTTCGGTTTCCCATTTGGACATGTACCTGGCTTTGATAAGCCGTTTTGACTCTTCGTACGTCATACTGGTATCTATTTGTGGTAGCCTTGCACCTTCTTTTGCCAGTCTGTCTGCCTCCTCGTTGCCTTGGATGTTGCAGTGTGACGGAACCCACTGTACCACTACCCTTTTTGGTGCGGACTGTTGGCACAGTTTGCAGAGTGCTGCTCTTAAGTCATTAAGCTCAGTGTTTTTCTGGCTTTTTAGCGCTGTGACTACTTCGAGAGCATCTGTCAGCAGGACTATATGGCTCTCATTTTCACTGTGTGTTACCATTTCTTCCGCTGCCGCCCTCAGTGCCTCTGCCTCTGCTCTGAAATTGCTCGTGTACTTACCAGTAGCGAATGACAGTGTTATTTTTCTGCCATTTGGTAGGTTCAGGAATGCTCCTGCCCCTCCGTTCTGTGTAGTGTTTGTTACAGAGCCGTCGGTGTATGCATGGGTCCAGTCCATGCTTGGGTAGCTTTTCGTTATGAAGCTTAGGGTAGTATCTCTCCTTTCATTTTCGGTCTGGCAGTTTTTGTTTGCAATACCTGGTATATTTTCTACCACCTCTGGAAATATATCCTGCCTCCAAGTAGGTTTTCGTACAGTAGTGATGGGTTTTGGTGTTGTTAGTGCGTTTATGGGATCTTCGTGCATCTTTGCTTTGGCTATTTCTGCAAAGTTTCTCCGCTTTAGTTTCCCAGTTCCCAAATTGTTTAGCCTCTGGTACATTGGATGGTCCGTCAGTCTTCGGAGTTTCTCTGACTGCAGCTGGGCTCTGCAGTCTCTTCTGTCGGTCATGGATTGCAGTTTTGTAATCTTTTCAAGTTCTACAATTGGCGTTGACTTCATGCCACCAGTTATGATTCTCATAGCTTGGTTTTGAAGTTTGTTAACTTTATCGAAGTTCGCCTTCGCTGCTGTTGTCCAAGCCGCGATGCCATACTCGAGAACTGGTCTCACTCTTCCAGTGTACAGTTTCTTTAGTATGCCTTCGTCTGCTCCCCAGCTTGTGCCAGCAAGTTTCCTCATGATCGCCATTCTTTCTCTGGCTTTCATTCGGTTTCTCTCAATCTGACTTTTCCATGTCATGCGCCGATCAAATGTGACTCCCAGATAGGTTGGGTTGTCGTTTGGCTGCAGGATTTTGCCATTTAGGCTTAGTTTGGTACTTTGGGGTTTTAATGAGAGCGAGAATATTGTGCACGTGGTTTTCTCCTCGTTTATTTTGACCAGCCATGAGTTCGCCCACTCTTCCAGCGATGTTAGGGCCGTTTGCATCCGATTTCTTGCTATGGTGAGATTCTTTTCAGAGGTCCACATAGCCAGATCGTCTGCAAACATTGAGCTATGGACTCTTCTTGGTATATTCTCTGTAATATTGTTTATATATACCAGGAAGAGTGTGGGTGACAGTACTCCCCCTTGGGGTACTCCCTGCTCGAGTGTCACCTTTTTGCTCATCTGCCCTTGTACTTGGACTCTGGCCGTTCTTTGTTTGAGGTAGTGGTTGATCCACTTGTACATCTTCCCACAAACATCACTTCTTCTTAGCTTGGAAAATGTGTTCAAATTCATTGTATGAAATTTCAGCTCTTTCTGTAGCATTGTAATCATTTCTGACTCACTGTACAAAATTTCAGCTATTTCTGTAGCATTGTAATCATTTCTGACTCACTGTACGAAATTTCAGCTCTTTCTGTAGCAGTATCATTTCTGACTCACTGTACGAAATTTCAGCTCTTTCTGTAGCAGTATCATTTCTGACTCACTGTACGAAATTTCAGCTATTTCTGTAGCAGTGTAATCATTTCTGACTCACTGTATGAAATCTCAACTCTTTCTGTAGCATTGTAATCATTTCTGACCCACTGTACAAAATTTCAGCTCTTTCTGTAGCATTGTAATCATTTCTGACTCACTGTACGAAATTTCAGCTCTTTCTGTAGCAGTATCATTTCTGACTCACTGTTCGAAATTTCAGCTCTTTCTGTAGCATTGTAATCATTTCTGACTCACTGTACGAAATTTCAGCTCTTTCTGTAGCATTGTAATCATTTCTGACTCACTGTACGAAATTTCAGCTATTTCTGTAGCAGTATCATTTCTGACTCACTGTATGAAATCTCAACTCTTTCTGTAGCAGTGTGATAATTTGTGATTCACTGTATGAAATCTCAGCTCTTTCTGTAGTAGTGTGATAATTTGTGATTCACTGTATGAAATCTCAACTTTTTCTGTGGCAGTGTGATAATTTATGACTCGCTCTATGAAATCTCAGCCTTTTCTGTATCTGTGTGATCATTTCTGATTCACTGTACGAAATCTCAGCTTTTTCTGTGGCAGTGTGATTATCCAATTTCTTGCCACTTCACCATCCCTAACTGAAAGTTAGGTAAATGTTTACAGCTGCATAGACTAGAACGTTATCGAGACCAAAGATTGACCCTAGTCTGTTTGCCACAAATGACAAGAACTCTAGCCACTATGTACTACATTTATATTTTACAAGTAATACAGAATCAATATTGGCTAATGTTATTTATGATAATAATAGTCAAAATGATCTATCTAACTAGAGAAACCGAAGACATAAACATCGAATGGACCATCTTTAAAGCAACCATGACAAATACAATCAACATGAAATGTGGAACACAAAAAACGTGGGATAACGTTAAGAATGAAAACAAACAACTCGGTGGAATGCTGAAGTTAATGAGTCAATACAGACCGCAAAGAAGAAATTCTACAAAACATGGCTAACGTCCCAGACAGGGGATAATTATAATACTCATCAAATTCAGTTCAGTCGCAATCTTCACATAGAATACCGGCTGCAATGAATCTTCAGCATCCTGCGTCTCTTGACATGATTGATGCAATCTGTCAGACTATGCCATGGCCGCCTTTTGATGTTATCCTTCTACTTCCAGCACTGTTGACCTCTGGCATGGGGAACTCAGACGCTCGTACAGTCCGGCACAACATACTGACCAGGACGTCGTGTCAGGGCCAATACACTGACCAAGACCACAATCTCTTCCATGTAGTGTTGTCTGGAAACATGCTGTTTTCAAGGCAGTATGGCTGGCGAGATGTGGATTGATGTGATCCCTATAGTAGTGAGCGCCACACAGATGAAGCCAAGCATGGCACAACCACCTGGCAGACCGCGGCCCACCTTCATCAGCATGTTCGGGATGTAAGGAAAGCTACTACAACCTGCCACTTAACGTCCTTTTCAGGGCGCACAAAAGAGTAAACTTACTCATTGTGGGCATTCAACAACAATAACCTCTGGCATGTTTGTCTTGTCCTTCACCTTACCTTCCAGTATGTTTTCAGTCAGGTGTTATAATTTTTTGATGTAATCAAAATATCTGAACTGCCAGACTCCGATTTCGTTCATCAATTCTCTTTGCGCCCCTAATTTCTCCAAGACGTACTAATTTGTTTTCTTTTCTTTCCATAAGATGTGCTCCTGTCTTCTATATATGAACATTTTAATTACATCTCTGCTCCAACTATTTATTAATTTTCTACGTTTCTGAGCCAATGAGTATACAATACGCCTGTTCTTCATTCTTCTGTCGTCACACTTTCTACCAGGTTGTAGGCCAGTGTCGTGGTATGAATTTGTCTTTCGTCTCTCTCGTGGGCTGAGTAACATTTTTCTCTATTTATGACATGTTTCGTTTACACTGTCTATCCACCTTTTCCTCGGTCTAGCTGTCGCCGTTTTCCTGATGTTCTCCTGTAGAAGGTTGCATTCTCACAATGTGGTCAAACCAATTCAATCTCTGTTCACTTATTTTTAATTTGTGAGTGACTTGTTTGAATGTCCTTATTTGACTCATGTTGGTGAAAATAGATTTAGCCATTCCTATTCTCTTCTTGATTTCCATTATTTTAATTCCAAGATAGGTGAAGCTCTTCGTCTGTTCCAGTGTTTGATTTTCTATTGTTACTTGTAGAGTAGGTTTTGATTCTACCTTGCTATTATTATAGTTTTATCAGTACTATGACCATTCCATATACTTGTTTTTATTTTAATCATCAATACCTATAGTTCCTGTTCACTTTCTGCCAGCATTTTAATCATCAATACCTATAGTTCCTGTTCACTTTCTGCCAGCATTTTAATCATCAATACCTATAGTTCCTGTTCACTTTCTGCCAGCATTTTAATCATCAATACCTATAGTTCCTGTTCAATTTCTGCCAGCAGAAATATGTTGTATCAGAGGTATCTAAATGTTCTGAGGTTGTGCTACTAGTTCCCTTCTTTAGCAACTTATCTTTCCCAGCAATAAGTTAAGTACTCATTATTGCTGGGTAGATTGGAGTGTGTTGTGACTCCCCTTGGAACATAGGGTCACAAATGATGCCCTTCATATCTTCTTGAGATTCACCCATGAGACCCCCCCAATTGAATTTTGACCTCCTCAACTATTCGCCACTATATATTCCTTGGCCTTCCCCCTTGTCTCACACCTTGTAGGCTCAAATCCAGCGCATGTTGGTTATGCTGTCCGGCCTTCTTCTGAGTGTGTGCCCTATCAATCACCACTTTCTCTCCCAAATTTCCTGTAGCACTGGTTGTTGCTGTGTTCTTTCTCACAGATCTGTATTTGTTATTATCTCTGCTCATCTAATACGAAGTAAGCAATGAAGGCATTTGTTAACAAAGGTCTGTAGTCTGGATCTGATACCCACGCCATGTCTTAGAGCTGAATAGCAGGACCAAATTTTTGTTCTGGTTAAACAGCCTAATCTTATTCTCCATGAACAATGTTGCTTGAGCGAAGAGAGTTGAAAGCAAATCTGGCCTTATTAACCCTGACATTAACATCTTAGTTTTGTTGCGCAGTCTTTATCAATTATGATAATATGAATATAATCCCTTTAGCTGTGAGCTGTTAGCACTTGACAGCCCAATGCCTCCCCCCCCCAAAAAAAACCGTCTTCCTCAGTTATTGTAGTGATGTGTAGAGTGTTTTTTTGTATGGTGTGGATGTGTTGGGAGCAGCCAGATTCACAGATCTGCTAGCCCCGGGCACAGAGTTAAGAGGTGCTCAACTGGTTAATCGTGGTCATGACAGAATCTGCAATTTGGTTCACGTCGTGTGTCACTTCTATTCAGATGTTTGTTGTCTTATCGAAATTATTAGGTCAAATTTTCCACTTCTTCAATCATCTAATCATTAATCTTTATTAACTCATTCCATGCCATTCGCCGCACACTGCGTCGCAGCGCACTTTTGCAGCCGATTCGCCGTATACTGGATCATGTAAGTAGTTTCATTAATGTTCGTCTTTTTAGTTTTACTATGACATACTTCAGTATCTATTTTTATCCTTCCAGTTTACTATAATAACATCGTCAGTTTTGATTTGCGGGTTTGATACGGTGTGGACCTTTTTATTATTGATTTGACTTGTATCTGAAGTTTTTTTGCTGCTAAATGTAAACAAACAAGAATGGAACCAGCCCCTTCAGCTAATCATCGTCCCACCCGTGTGACAGCCGATCAAGCAAAGATTTTGATAGAACAATCTATGAATGAAACTGACAGTAGTGATGTAGAAGTAGATGATGATATTGATGATCAGAACAGTTACAGTGAATTGGTAGATGGTCACTATTACGATGATCAAGACCCTGCTGCCACGCCCACAGCTAGTTCGTCATCAAAATGGTTTTGATACTGAGCCCCTGACGCTAAATGCCCGAGATCTAATATAAATCTAGTAGCTGGAAAAGGTAAAGGAGGAAATGTGAACTCTGCAACTAGATCTAGAAGTGCCCCAGCGGAAAGAGATGAGTGGCATGAAGTCAGAGATGGTTCCACAAAAAATGCTTTCCGATTTCTTCTTAAGCAAGAGCCAGGTGTGTCTCCTAAGTCAGGTCTTACAGTGCAGTCAACAGCAATTGAATGCTTTTCAGCACTGTTTGATCCAGAAGTCAAGACCTTACTTATCACTTCTATAAATGCATATGCTCGGAAGAAAATTACTATCAACACTCCTTCTCTTCGTCGCTCAGCGTACTCCCGTTAGGTTGACATTACTTCCCATGAGCTTGATAAATTTCTTGATGTAATTATCATGAGCGGCATTGATAAATGGGCAGAGATTCCCGACTACTGGTCTTTGGCGCCTGAATTGTACCCACCATGGTACCACTCAATGTTTCCTCGTAACCGCCTTCAGGATGTATTCTATACAATGATGCATGTAAATGACAAAAGTGCTGAAGGCAAAGATAAAATAGAGCCCATTCATGAATCTACTCCTGAGAAAGTACCAAGCAGCATTCTACCCCTATCAGGATTTGAGAATAGATGAGATGGTGATAGGGTTTAAAGACAGATGGAAGTTCAAGCAGTATAATGCTGCAAAACCACAGAAGTACCACATAAAAACGTTTGGCCTTTGCGACTCGGCAACGGGATATGTGAACAACATACTTACTTATTTTGGCACTGAAACATCTTACATGCAGACCCTACAATCAAGTCATTCTGTCAAAGTTTTCAGCACATTGTTATCTTACGTTGGCCCAGGACATAAGATTTTTGCAGATCACTTCTACACGATGCATGTTCTAGTTGATTATCTTCTTGAGCATTGTCAGTATTGAACTGGCACACTTAATGTCAATCGTGTTGGCTTTGCTCTGGAGTTGAAGACCCTCAATCTTCCGACCCTGAGATTGAACTTTGGATTT
The DNA here is from genome assembly GCA_036924085.1 of Ariolimax columbianus. NCBI lineage: Eukaryota > Metazoa > Mollusca > Gastropoda > Stylommatophora > Arionidae > Ariolimax > Ariolimax columbianus. Next base: position 25,581,227 of record JAVGWX010000018.1, read on the forward strand.
CAAAATCAGCATGAAACTATGATGTGTGTTGGATTTATTTCGAGACAGAAAGGCAAAGAAGAGTGTCTTCATGGTCAGCACAGATACGGTTGTTGAGACAACACGGGTCAAGGATGTTGACAAGCCGTCAATGATTCAGAAGTACAACATGAGCATGAATGGGTGTGATACTTTGAATCAGAAGGTCACCTATTATTGCACCTTTGAAAGGAAAACAAAATGGTGGAAGAAGGTGTTTGGTTGGCTGCTTGAAGTCACTCAAGTCAACGCCTTGATTCTTCACACTTTGAATCGTGAAGCTGGCTCTAAGTGATTGAGCCTGAAGAAGTTCAAGCGAAAACCTGTGACTCAGCTCACACATTGTGCTGCTGCCACAACTCCTGAAGCAGGTGATGCTTCAAGAAAGCATAAAGCATAACATCATTTACTGCATGTTAGCAGTCACAGTGTGCAGTGCATATAGTTTTTAAATTTGTGTATGTGTTCGTCAAAATTTTCAACATTGACACCATCTTTAGTAAATGTGTCATATCATCACTTCTGTTGGATGTATTACCTTCAAAATTGGCATGGACTTCACTAATTATTATAAGCAAAAAATGGATGGACATTGCAGATGTTGAGATAATGACAAGTAAGGGTACCATCATATGTCACTGAATATTTATATTTTTTTTCTTCACTGGCTGTAATATTTTCTACTGTTTCTTCTAAAGTACTTTATGTATTGCTGTGCAACCCTCTTTATATAATAGATTGTCCTTTGCCTTCAAATTGATTTATAATTAGATACAGATTTATTTATTTATTAAACTTATTGTCATTTTAAAAACATAACCTGTGGTTCTTTATTCCTCCCTTTATTTGACTGCGTACAGCTGAGAAAACAATTGTGTGTGGAAAGAGTTAAGTCTCTTTATTTGTTATTTGTTCTCATTTCATTTGTTCTGTGCACACTAATTTGCAATCCCACCTTTGCTGCTTCATATGTTAGTATGTGTATCGGTCCTTTTATGTCATGCTGCATATGTGACAGCATGCATAATTCAAGTGTCCATTTTTGCTGGGTATTCCAGGGAATAAACCTCCTCCTCATCTGACATTTTGTTTAAGATATAAAATATAAGGCTGAATCTCTATATGCTTCCTATTCTCTCAGCTACCAGAGTGATCTTGGAGAACTTTGGCAGTCATGCTCTATGACGAGGTGATCCTCACCATTACCATTGCAATCTTCGAAGCATGCCTTAGCAGCTGACCCAACTAGGTCATGCATATATTGTATGTACTTCCCTCTCCGCATGACTTTGACATTTAGGTATCTGCCGCACACGCAGTGATGATTTATAAGGCTGAGGAGTTAAAGCTGCATGTTCTGGCAGTCAACATGCAGTGTGCAGGTTTCGTATTAATTTTACCCTGATAGAAAACAAAAATGTGGGTCCTGCTGAGGTTCGACCCCACATATCTTGATTACAAGAAAGATATCATAACTGTTCTATATTTATTTATCTGCGTGACTTTATGGTAGAAAACCATTCGTCAAAAGGTGTCTACGTAGGATAATGAGCATCTGCTGGCAAGATAAAGTGAGGAATGAAGATCTATAGGAAAAGAGCCAACAACAATCAGTGCAGGAACAGATCAAATATAGGAAATGGAGTTTGATAGGACCCACTCTATGGAAAGCGTCATCAAAGGTGGTCAGACAGGCGCTGACATGCAATTCACAGGGGAAGATAATGAGAGGAAGACTAAGAAAAATCTGGAGAAATGACTGAAAATTAATTTCAATCACTGTACCTTAATTGGAGAAGGACAGAAAGATAAGCTAAAGATCAAACTTGCTGGAGGTGGGTTGTCAATGGCCTATGTATGAATGAAATGTCAGGTATTGATTGATATATATTGCATGACTTATGATAGCAAACAGTACACGCATATCTGCATGATTTATGTCAGAAACTGCAGGCACACATATGCATCTTTCAGGTTTAATCTAAGACTAAGCACGAAACATTACGAGGACATACACGCCGCAATCTTCATAAAATCTCAAAACTGTTACTACAACTTAATTTACAACATAACCATCCAAGTCACATGAGAATAAGCATACAATAATAGTCACAATCTCCATACCACTGCTACATACCACAATATTCACAATCACAACACCGGTGCTACATACCACAATATTCACAATCTCCACACCGGTGCTACATACGACAATATTCACAATTTCCATACCGGTGCTACATACCACAATATTCACAATCTCCATACCACTGCTACATACCATAATTACCACACCAGTGCTACATACTACAATATTCACACTCTCCATACCACTGCTACATACCATAATTTCCATACCAGTGCTACATACCACAATATTCACAATCTCCATACCACTGCTACATACCATAATTACCACACCAGTGCTACATACTACAATATTCACACTCTCCATACCACTGCTACATACCATAATTTCCATACCGGTGCTACATACCACAATATTCACAATCTCCATACCACTGCTACATACCATAATTACCACACCAGTGCTACATACTACAATATTCACAATCTCCATACCACTGCTACATACCATAATTTCCATACCAGTGCTACATACTACAATATTCACAATCTCCATACCACTGCTACATACCATAATTTCCATACCAGTGCTACATACTACAATATTCACAATCTCTATATCAGTGCTAAATACCACAATTTCCATACCAGTGCTACATACTACAATATTCACAATCTCTATATCAGTGCTAAATACCACAATTTCCATACCAGTGCTACATACTACAATATTCACAATCTCTATATCAGTGCTAAATACCACAATTTCCATACCAGTGCTACATACTACAATATTCACAATCTCCATACCAGTGCTCATCATCATCAGGTGACCTGCCAGCTGGCGTTAGCAATCATGAACCTCCATCTATTTTTATCACATAAGTGGTTTACCAACGCTGTTGTTGATTTTCGCCCATGTCATACTCTTAGGCTGTCCAGCATCTTCTCTCTCAGCCTTCCTCTGTCTCTCTTTCCCGCTATCTTTTTCGTTCTCACAACGTGCTCCAAAGGATGACCGTCTTGTTCTGATCCTTGCAATAGCTTGTGTTTGTGCATTATTCTGTAAAACCACAACTCCGTTGCCTCCAATGTGCTACATTCCACAAAATTCACAATCTCCATATTGGTGACACAACTTAATTACGACATGACCATCTAGGACACTTGAAAATAAACATACCATAATATTCATAAACCCATACTACTGCTACATACCATAATATTCACAATCTCTATACCACTGCTACATACCACAATATTCACAATCTCCATATCACTGCTAAATACCACAATCTTCACAATCCCATACCACTGCTTCATACCACAATATTCACAATCCAATACCACTGCTACATACCCTATTATTCACAATCCCAATACCAGTGTTGCACGCCAAAATATTCACAATCTCATACCAGAGTTACAGCGTAAATACAACATGACCATCCTAGCCTTAAGACTATATCAAATTGTACATCCGGTGAGAATAACAGAATATATAACCCAGGAAATGGAAACCACTGAAGTAATGTACAGTATGTCATCCAGTAATCATGTTTTCAAGTGCCCTCCAGTGGGAGAGTGTAATCATGCGGAGCAATTAACCACGTCTCAGACATGAAGTTTGATGAGTCTACTGCCATGCCCAACTACTGAGTTGAAGATAAGCAGCTGATTGACTGAATCAATGAATGTATGTATGACGTATTGAGTGGGCAAATGAACACCAGAGAAGGGTTGGACATCTCTAGAGCCCCTTGATGCCTCTCTCCAATACTAGAGTATGACGCAGCAGTTGCTACAACCAGATTCTCCGCTCTTGTCTTTCTTCAGTTGTCCTAGGAAGGAAATAAAACCGCAGGTTAACAATTTTAGCCAGATACTAATCAAAATCTGTGTGGTCATTGTTATGGTCAATGCATGCCTCTCTAATGTTTCATTAACACTGTAAACCAATCTTTTTCTTGGTCTTTCTATTACTCTGAAGCACTGCTGTCTGGTATTATCGACTTGTGCAATGGGTATGTGATTTGTTCTTCTTCTTCTTCTTCTTCTTCGTACGCTGTTTACAGCGATGTTTACGTTGCACTGTTTTATTTTGTTAAGCCTGTGGCTCAGTGCATCCGATTTCAACAGGTGTTTCTGTAGGGTTGCCCTCCTTAGCCTTTGGCTGTCCCCAGCCTAACTGCAAGGCAGCAGTTGTTTTTGGTCAGAGTTGTCTCTCTTAGGAAGTTGTCTTGCAGGACTGTCGAGTCTTTCCTACTCGTGTCTATAGGGTTTGGCAATGATATGATGGACTATGTACTAGTTTGTACTATCCCGGAAGAGAGGCAGTCCAGTGTGACTTTGTCCCAGGATCGTCACGTCCTGCCAGAAACGTAGCATATGTATGTGAGTGAGGTATCTCTTTGCTCCCTTTATTTTCTCGGCTCATCTGCAGTGATGGTACGCCTAGCATTCCCCGCCACCCGGGAGGTTGTCACAACAGGGCAGGAGGTGCAATGTCCGCTGGACTGCATCTCTTCTGCGTCCATTGGGATGACTGATAGCAGACAGAGGCAAAGAGCGAGGCAGGAGTGCATTTTACCAGGTGCATTTCTGCGGCTCGACCGGGCCAGGCTGAGACGCAAGCCCCAGCCATGTCGTAGCCTCCCATCACAGCGGTGCTGAGATTTAGGGCGGGATTCTGGCTTAGAGGCGTTCGGCTGTAGTCCCTCAGATGTTAGCTTATCAGCCAAGCACGTGGACCAAATGTCAGCGACCTGTGATTCCTCTCGAAATAGTGCATTTGACCAGGGGACAAGCCTGGTCATTGCACGGAGATGTTGTTCGCTTGGTGTGCGGACATGTCTCATGGTCAAGGGTTGTCTCAGCAGTTCGCAGTGAGGTAGCTGATCTACTGCTTAGGGCACCCCGACCGAGAACTAAGTCTTCTACAAATGGTTTCATACCTCATCGCCGTATGGGGTGAATATCGAGCAGCTTCCCGCCCGCTTTGATCGGCGGACGGCAGAGACCTCATTCTGCGGCTCGACCGGGCGGGGCTGGAGCGGGAGCCCCAGGTCCCCACCATGTCGAAGCCTCCCTTTGCAATCGTGCTGAGTTTTTGGCTTAGAGGCGTTTGGCCGTAATCCCTCACCTTGTAGCCTCGCGCCGTTGGCTTATCAGCCTAATACGTGAGCCAAATGTCTGCGGCTCCTCTCGAGTTGAGCAGGATTACCGTAGCAACGCCCTGTCATTAGTAGGGTAAAACTGACCTGTCTTCCGAGGGTCTATTTCCAGCACCCGTTCAATATTAGACCGGGCGTATCAATAGAGGACTTTTTAGTTTGTCAATGGCCAAGTTTCTGGAACCTGCGATTTCTGCAGGGAAGACCAGATTACCATAGCAGATGCTCTTTCATTAGGGGGTTAAGAGACTGACCTGTCTTCCGTGGGTATAATACCAGCACATGTTCACTATTAGACCCCACGAAGGTGCTCTCGATTTGACAGTCATTCTACAGTATTGGCGTGTTAAGTCAATTTAAGCCGCAGGCTCCACTCCTGGTAGTGCTCTTCCGTCAATTCCTTTATCAAACACTGAATGCAGACCAACCAAGCCACAGAGGGCATAACAACAGGTTTCCAAGGATCTAAATCCAGCACCCGTTCCATATTAGTTAGACCCAAGGAAAGTGGTCTCGGCATGTCAGTCATTTCAGTGTTGGCTGTGTTGAGTCAAATTAAGCCGCAGGCTCCACTCCTGGTGGTGCCCTTCCGTCAATTCCTTTAAGTTTCAGCTTTGCAACCATACTTCCCCCGGAACCCAAACACTTTGGTTTCCCGGAAGCTGCCCGCAGAGTCATCGAAGCAACTCCTGCGGATCGCTAGTCGGCATCGTTTATGGTCAGAACTACGACGGTATCTGATCGTCTTCGCGCCTCTGACTTTCGTTCTTGATTAATGAAAACATTCTTGACAAATGCTTTCGCAGTAGCTCGTCTTGCGGCGATCCAAGAATTTCACCTCTAACGCCGCAATACGAATGCCCCCGTTTGTCCCTGTTAATCATTACCTCCGGTTCCGAAAACCAACAAAATAGAACCGAGGTCCTATTCCATTATTCCATGCACCATTATTCAGGCAGCCGAGGCCTGCTTTGAACACTCAAATTTTTTCAAAGTAAACGAGCCGGCCACCCAGGACGCTCAGCGAAGAGCACCCGTGGGAGAGAGCCGGCAGACGGTAGGGCAGAAGACAACGGGCAGTGAACCGGCGCGAGCCGGACCGCCCGCCTGCGCCTGAGATCCAACTACGAGCTTTTTAACTGCAACAACTTTAATATACGCTATTGGAGCTGGAATTACCGCGGCTGCTGGCACCAGACTTGCCCTCCAATAGATCCTCGTTAAAGGGTTTAAAGTGTACTCATTCCAATCACGGGGCCTCGAAAGAGTCCCGTATTGTTATTTTTCGTCACTACCTCCCCGTGCCGGGAGTGGGTAAGTTGTGCGCCTGCTGCCTTCCTTGGATGTGGTAGCCGTTTCTCATGCTCCCTCTCCCTGTCTGGTATTATCGACTTGTGCAATGGGTATGTGATTTGTTCCAAACTATGTAATCATCTATCTTTATGCATATTATCTTCTTCTTCTTCAGTAAATTGATGCTGTGCTTTTAGTCCGGTGAGATTCACGAAAGAGTGTGTTTCAGGTCTTTGCCGGTCCCCAACAGCTTGCCGAGCATGGTCGGTTACACGAGTCAGACTGCCTGCTTTGGTCTATATAAGTAGGGCATTCGTCCAGGATATGTTCTGGCGTTTGCTTGGGTGCTCCACAATCACATGTCTCTGAGACCCATTCTGTGGAGGTGGGCCTTGAGTCTGCAATGTCCCGTACTGAGTCTGAAAATCTTTGTCTGCCCATCTCTGACAAGTTTGTCTATGCTGTCATTTTCTGACTTGTATTTTTTGTACTGGTCTCTCCATTCCGTTCTCCTGGATCGTTTGATGAGTGTCTTTGCTTCTTTGATGGTGAGTCTTATGCATATTATCAAGTAAGTAAGTACGTATATTGTCTCAGCTAAGATGGGACGGGAAATATTGCTCACATGCCAGATTATAGTGAGCTCATCAGAAGGGCAGAAGAAACTCTACAGAGAAAGTGTCTCTGAAATGCTTCAATACTGATGTCACCTCCTGGGAGATGCTTGCACAAGACTGTACCCCATGGCAAACTAGTATCAACATAGTTGCTCAGATCGCAGAGAGTATAGCCATCACAAAGATTAGAGAAAGTGTGCTGCCCAAATAAACAATACTCACTATGATTTGACAGTCGACTCCACTCATGTGTGCCATTCCAGGATTGGTCTTTACAGCCATCAAAGCACACATTTCGCAGCAATAATCTGATGATGTCATCATCTTCGCATGCTATGGGCAACTATTATTACATGACATCACTATAGAAAACTATATCAACTGGCTGCCACAGCAAACAGGCCAAAATTAAGGCAAACAGCAAAACCAGCTTCAGGGTATCAAATACCAAATTCACCAAAGCATGTAAATCAACACACTTCAGATCAACTTACCATGGATTGCCAAAGCATGTAAATCAACACACTTCAGATCAACTTACCATGGATTGCCAATAAATCTTAACGGTGCCAAAGACTTGAGGATGACAGTTGACCTACATGAAAGTGATCTTATCCTGATGTCCTTAAAGAGGTCTCAAATGCAATCTGATACAAAGCTGCAATCATCTTCTTCTTCTTCTTAGCTGTTCGTTCTCAAACATCTGCTACCTAGCCCTGAAATGTGCTTTGCAAGTGGCTGCAACCATTATCATCTTACCTTATCATCATGAGCAACACTCTATCAAAATGGCCAAACAATAAGAATAACTACCCATCGCAAATGAAGATGACAACAACATCATACTTATACTGCGAGGTGTGATCTTATATGACTGTAAAGTACAATCCTCGCACAGCAGAGACTCTGCTGCACTTGAGACATCTATGTGAGTAGTCTGCTATGGGGCCCTGTGCATTGTTCTTTCAGGTACTTTGATTTCTCTGAGCCTTGACAATGATGTGTCGCTCTGCGATCAGTGCACCTTGTGTGATGCTAGCATGCCAGATGAAATGGTTCTATGCAAGCATCTTCCAGGAGGTAACGTCAATGTTGAATCTTTTCAGAAGCATGTTTGAGGTCTCTGTAGTATTTCTTCTCTTCTTCCCCTCAAATAGGAACAAGTGTCACATGTAGAACAAGTGTCACATGTAGGAACAAGTGTCACATGTAGGAACAAGTGTTACATTCTTAGAAGGAGAGCCTTCCTAATACTTACTCCCAAAGTACCACTAGTGTGGTTAAATAAAGATGATCGCTGATAAAGGAGTGGTGCATAAAATGGGGGTGATTGTTAATAAAGGCGTCCCATTTTAAATGAGAATGATTGCTGATAAAGAAGTGTGTTAAATGTGGGTGACTGTTGATAAATGTCTGATGTGTTGAATGAGGGTGATTGTTGATAAATGAGTGATCTGTTAAATGGGGGTGACTGTTGATAAATGAGTGAAGTGTTAAATGGGGGTGACTGTTGATAAAGATCTGATGTGTTAAATGGGGGTGATTGTTGATAAAGGTCTGATGTGTTAAATGGGGGTGACTTGATAAAGGTCTGATGTGTTAAATGGGGGTGACTGTTGATAAAGGTCTGATGTGTTAAATGGGGGTGACTGTTGATAAATGAGATGAGTTAAATGGGGGATGACTGTTGATAAATGAGTGATGTGTTAAATGGGGGTGACTGTTGATAAATGAGTGATGTGTTTAATGGGGGTGACTGTTGATAAATGAGATGTGTTAAATGGGGGTGACTGTTGATGAAGGAGTGATGTGTTAAATGGGGGTGACTGTTGATAAAGGAGTGATGTGTTAAATGGGGGTGACTTGATAAAGGAGTGATATGTTAAATGGGGGTGACTGTTGATAAATGAGTGATGTGTTAAATGGGCGTGACTGTTGATAAAGGAGTGATGTGTTAAATGAGGATGACTGTTGATAAATGAGTGATGTGTTGAATGGGGGTAATTGCTGATAGACATGTGAGAGTTCTGCGTGACATGTCTTTTCTGTCATGAAATGCAATCTACCTTGATTGTTAGGCTCAGGCAGATTCTCCCTTGCCACAAGATGCATCACAGTGGTCTTCCCAGTTGGTAATTGAAGGGCTGCAGGACATAACAAGTTAATACATTAACAGGCAACACTAACAATGAAACTACATACTTCTACTAATGTTGGTGTTTTCTTCCCATGTACCAAGACGTGTCAATGGTGGTGTGGGCTGCAATGTTAGACATCTCAGTAGGCTCACTACTAGAGGGATCAAAGTGTTAGTCTCCACCTCATTGGCTAGGCTGTGTTAGTATCCATGTGCACTGCACAGAGTGAACGTGCAGCAGGGTCTTGGTAGTATGTTTTTATGGATAGAAGCATGATCGGAAAGCCCAGAGCAGTGGGAATATCAATACCAGCTTCAGACCATGTTTTATGTAACAGGACTTCCCACACTCACAATTCCCGAGCCATGATGTCTGTGGTTCTCATCGATGATGATGGACAAAAACTGTTTCTATAATATATCAAGTAAGTAGCATGTCCTTTGCAGAACTGTCTGCCAAAATGGATACGGTGGGATTCAAACCGGGTGCGTTGGGATTGTGATTATATATATATATAAAACTTGCTTACCTGATGACCAAATCCTCAGCGGCAGTTTTACGGCTGCGGGTCCCAACTTTGTCTCCAATGATCTGTATTCAGTGGGTAAGCTTTCCTTCTGATATATCATGGGTAATGTAGTGGAGTACAATTGAGTCTGACCAACGTGTTTGAAGTCTATCTTGTGGCCCTTTTCCTCCTCTGTGTACTAGATACTAGAGTTGATAGCATGCTCTAACATTCTTCTTTTTTTTCGAGGCATTTGGCCAGCTCACAGATGTTTTGTCTTGTTTGCGTGAACAACTGCATCATTCGCCAATGACAGTTGCCATAGGCTAAAATTGTGGAGATCCTGCATGCAATGGTTGCGGAGAGCTAAGCTGACCATGCAACTCGAGATAGAGAGGCCAGGGTCACTTGCAGTTTGTTCCATTGCTTTTGTAAATGTCTATGCTTCAGCAGTAGAGCACATTGTAGGGAGCCCAGTGGAGTTGGAGACAGGCAGCTACTCAGGACTGTCTGGATAGACGAGAAGGGTGTCCAGGCAATGGGCAGACATCTTGTTAGTTCTGGGTCTAGATTATTTGGCATGATGGAGATGTGCCTAAGATAGCTGCATTCCTCGATGTTCTTCAAGTTCTTCCAATCGAGGATGACTGGGTCAAAATGGGCGAAACAGTTGTGCATGACTTTGGTCTTGGAGATATTTATTTCAAGTTCTGCTCTCTTTCCCCCTTTGCTGAGCATCTGCAATATGTGGTTGGCTTCTGCAGCTCTGCCAATGCAGTATGTCGCTCGTAAATTGAAGATGATTTGCCATCAACACCGATTCAAAAGCCCTCCTCCGTGTATTGACTAATGACAGATTCCAAGTACACCGTTAAAAGGTTTGGTGAAACAGGATGTACTAATGGACCCTTGTATTGGACCCACAACTGGGTGCTGGATTGGATGAAAGAGCGTAGTACAGTTTGTGTAGCAGTTGGCAAGAACTTTGATGTAGCCAGGGGAATCAAGATGCCGAGCAGCACATGAGCTGCACTGGTCAGCAACCTATAGCTGACTGTTCCGTCAGGGCCAGCGAACCAGAGCTGCCAAGACCCTTCTAGACCTTCACATGGTGATCCTGGATAACAATCTGCAACAGAGCAGACTGGCTAAGGAGGTCTGAAGGAGGGAAGGCTAACCCAGTACTAAAAAAATGCCTGCTGAAGTCAGATGTATTGGATCAAAAGGTGCAAATATCGCAGTCAAGCTGTAAACTACGACACAATGCATTCTGTTCTCTGGACTACATCATGCTACTTGCAAAGCCCTTTTCAGGGCTTGGAAGCGGGAGATTGAGAACGAATGAAGAAGAAGAAGATGTAGCCAGGATTGACATCTTGTTCCACTAGAGAAAGCCAGACAAACTGTGGTTCTACAGAATGTAATGATATTTTATAGACAAAGAAGGTGGAGAAGAAGATGTAGCCAGGATTGACATCTTGTTCCACTAGAGAAAGCCAGACAAACTGTGGTTCTACAGAATGTAATGATATTTTATAGACAAAGAAGGTGGAGAAGAAGATGTAGCCAGGATTGACATCTTGTTCCACTAGAGAAAGCCAGACAAACCGTGGTTCTACAGAATGTAATGATATTTTATAGACAAAGAAGGTGGAGAAGAAGAAGATGTAGCCAGGATTGACCACTTGTTCCACTAGAGAAAGCCAGACAAACTGTGGTTCTACAGAATGTAAGGATATTTTATAGACAAAGAAGGTGGAAAAGAAGAAGATGTAGCCAGGATTGACATCTTGTTCCTCTAGAGAAAGCCAGACAAACTGTGGTTCTACAGAATGTAATGGTATTTTGTAGACAAAGAAGGTGGAGAAGAAGAAGATGTAGCCAGGATTGACATCTTGTTCAACTAGAGAAAGCCAGACAAACTGTGGTTCTACAGAATGTAATGATATTTTGTAGACAAAGTAGGTGGAGATAAAGGGTGTCTGGTATTCTTAAACTGCTTCGATGACGCGACAGCAGGTTGTGATATGGTCCAATGTGTTAAGAACACCGAAGACAGCCTGTTGAATTGCTTGAGTGCTATTGAGGATGGGGCAAACTTTTGTCAAAATGTATTTCGTGAACAGCAGAAGAGTAATCGACTGATAATTCTGAACGCCTTCCTTGTCTTTCATCTTATGTAACAGTATCATCTTAGAGCTGTACCAAGCAGGTGGTGTTGTTACGACATGAAGATATTTCATAAAATGGTGAATTATAGCTAGACGGAGTGGTGGTCCACAAAAATAGAGGTCCTCTGAAGTGATGCCATCTTCACCAGGTGATATTCAAGTCAGCATGTTCTCAAAAGCCTGGTAAGATTCTGAGGCCACGAAAATAGGAAGAGTGGAAAGTGTTAATGCGAGCGGGATTGGAGATGAGTCTGAAGATTTGAAGGGTTCAGTACAATAATCTTTCATGATTGACTCCATATTCTTCTTCCTTGTTCGTTCTCAATTTCCTACTACCAAGCCCTGAAAGATCTTAAGTAGCAGAATGTAGTCCAGAGAACGGAATGCGTTGTCGTAGTTTACAGCTTGACTGCGATATTTGCACCTTTCGATCCAACACATCCGACTTCAGCAAGCCTTTTTTGAGTACCAGGTTAGCATTCCCTCTTCGATCCCTTCTCCTTAGCCAGTCTGCCCTGTTGCAGCCTGTTATCCAGGATCACCGCTTGGAGGTGTAGAAGGGTCTTGGCAGCTATGGTTCGCTGGCCCTGGCGCTAGCAGTCAGCTATGGGTCGCTGACCACTGCAGCTCAGTGTCTTGATCCCGACTCCATATTCAACCTTGATATGGTGCGGGATCCATTCAATGGTCTTCAGTGAAGCGGACAGATGCAAATTTGGTGCTGAGCTCAGATTCGGCAGCTGGTAGGAGATGTTTACATGAAACTTTCACAATCTTGTAGTTTCTGGTGGCAGATTTTTTTGCTCAGGGTGTTGAAAGCTGCACTGGCGACCAGCAAATAAGCCATGTTGCGGCACCTCTCTAACAACGCCCTATGTGTCAGGTTATATTCAATGTCGTGTGGGTGGTTGCAGGGAATCTGGCCACTTTTGAGATGGATGTAACCATTACAATCAGGTTACCATAGCAAGCATTAATTTTGGTGTCACTGAGCGCTTTGAGCTGCTTATCTATGATGTCGTTGGGCCCTGATATTCTTCTATGTCCTTGACATCTGTCCAGAAAATAACGTGGCATTGTTTAATGGGACTGCGATATCTGCGCCTTTCGGCATGACACATCTGACTTCAGCTGTTTTTTTTAGTACTGGGGTTTGCCTTGCCACCATGATCTCTATATCTGTATCTCCAGCCCTGGGCCCTGACATGAATGCAGTTTCCTGGAGCATAGCAAGTTTGAGGTCAAAGTGAAATTGGAGTGCATTATACATGTCTTCATGTCCATGTGTTATTTATGTTTGCTAGCTCAATGCACAACCCAGTCACCTTATATCCCATGCTTTGAAGGTATCCAGTATTATCATGTCCAGGTATCAGTCAGGAAGTGATATAATGCTTAACCTTCCAGTTTTTACATTTTTTGTATTATGTCACAAATATTTAGACATTTTTGGATACACCAGTTGTCTTGTAAAAAGTCAAAATCGTCATTTATATCGGGGGCGGGTAGAAATGGACTCGTTTTCAATTCAGTAGCTTCTATAGCAAAACCAGTGTTAACACAACAAATAAAAATATACCGGTGAGTACACACGGACAATTTTTAGGGCAAATTTTTTTCTCCAATGGTTCAGTAAAAGTTAGTTTTGAGATGGATCTATTAGAACTGTTGAATTGATACAATTATATGACTATTTGAAAATATGTACTGCCCTGCTGAAGACAGGTAGAGGTAAACCCACTCCATACACTGCTGTCAGGGATTAAGTGCTAGAAACTATATTGTATTAGGCCATATCTTGTTTATGAGATGGGGGGTGGCCAGTTCCCTCTCTCGCTGCCTTTCCTTCCCTGGCAGTGAGTCAGGTACCCGTATACATTTAGGCTGACTGGAGCATGGCGATAACGGGAGTCGAACTCTGTGCGCTGCCTAAGGTGCAGCGTTGAATTAGCTGACAACAGCTAGCGACTCATTGCTAACTGCTTGCATCAGGGTGAGTGATCTATAACTGACCAAGACCTTATTCTGCCTGAAAGTGGCAGCCCTGGAAACAGACTGCAACTATATAGTCTAGCTAAGAGTTTAAGTGTTGAAGAGGGAAGGTAAACCCAATTCCAAAAAGGCTGTACTCAAATCAGACGTGTTGAGCCAAAATATGCAGATATCCCAGCCTCGCTGTGAACTAAGAAAAGTAAAGTAAAGAACTAAGAAACAACATCACAAATGCTCTTTTCAGGACGAACACCAAAGAAGAAGAACACTGTACCTTTGCAGCAAGCACTCTACCACTTCACTAATCAGACAGATGGCACTGGGCAAAAGGGCAGAAGCCCATAGGTCGCTGATCAATAGCCAACCACTAATCAGACAGATTTACAAACTAATATTTTTGTGTAAAGCCGCATTGCAGAGCGTTGTCAGACACCTACATCTAAGTAGTGTTAAAGACTGAGTGGTCTCGAGGAAAGACGTCAGCCTCGGGTGCTGGAGGCCTCGGGTTCAAATCACGGCGGAGAACGAAATTGTTTCACGTGGACTTTCTGGTGTTTCCCCGGATCTCTGGCTGTCGTGCAGTTAATTCCTCAACAGTTGGAAATCGAAAAGAGTAGACTTATCGGCCACTGCCTGGACTAAATTTTAAAATTGTGTTAAAAATCGACCAAATCTATTACGGGATCCTCGCTGGTGCTACGGAATTCCAAGCATTGTGCTAAGATTTTCCCAAAATTTGGAGAACAGAGCACTGATGGGTTAAACCGTTTGCAATGACGTTGATTCTTCGACTTCTTCTTCTGCGTTCGTTCTCAATCTCCGCCTACCAAGTCCTGAACAGGACTTTGCAAGTAGCAAGATGTAGTCCGGAGAACGGAATGCATTGTGTCGCTAGTTTACAGCTTGGCTGCGATATCTGCACCTTTCGGTCCGACACATCTGTCTTCAGCAGATTTTTCGACTAAAGATGTCAATATAACGATAAAAGTGTTAAAGAACCTTACCTGTCAAAGTGACATTTCCATGCAAGAACCGGCCCTGGTAGATAAGCCTCAGTATATTGGTGGCTGGCAGCGGTTCTTCAGACCACTCTGGTGAACATACAATGACATGAGGCATGTAATAAGAGACAAGTCAGTACGTGATGGTGAAACAGACAGAAATAGAATAATAAAGAAAAAACATCCATAGCCTGCTATTGTATAACCTTGCCGCTAACTGAATTTATCGCTATTATATAAGGGGCGTTAACTCTGAATGTATTGTTATTATATCATGGGCAAGTCAGTAAATAGGCCACACATGGCTATTAAAAAAACCAAATGAGATTATGAACTTTCAAACCATTTATTATTGCATTTGCATTGTCCCTTATTTCTCAACATAATTTAAACAAACAATAATACACTTATCCCTTTACTTTATTAGTGCACGAAAACCTGCAGCATAGAAGTCACCTGGTCTGCTGTCTCAGCCACGAAAACCTGCAGCATAGAAGTCATCTGGTCTGCTGTCTCAGCCACATTTACACTACCCGTTTAACCTTTTCGTCATTTGCAAAAAATCTCCCTACAAGGTGGGATTATGCATTATGCTGTTGACTATACCATGCAAACATCCTATTACAGTTAATACACTGTCTTTTGTTACTGACCTGTCAGCTCAACCCCCCCCCCCCCCCCCCCCCCCCCCCCCCGATTTTGCTGTTGCAATCTGAACAGGACAACCAAGTCGGGCACCATCAGTAATTTTTTTGCGTTCCTTGAGGAAATTTATTGACCCAGTTATGCAATGCTTTACGTGACTAATACTTCTCACCGTTAACAGGAAGCATTTCCTTATGGCAAAATAATGCACAACAGCACACTGCTCTTTGATTATACACTTTGTGAGCATGGATGCCATTTTGTATCTGAGCTGTGCATGCAACATCTATCGTCTGCTACCTACAGTAATCACAAAGCTGGATGCTGTTGCCACCTAATGACTGCTACCTACAATAATCACAAAGCTGGATGCTGTTGCCACCTAATGACTGCTACCTACAGTAATCACAAAGCTGGATGATGTTGCCACCTAATGACTGCTACCTACAGTAATCACAAAGCTGGATGCTGTTGCCACCTAATGACTGCTACCTACAGTAATCACAAAGCTGGATGATGTTGCCACCTAATGACTGCTACCTACAGTAATCACAAAGCTGGATGCTGTTGCCACCTAAAAACACTTTTCAAAAATACAAACTACATTTTTTAGCTATCCTATGTCAGTTTGTGACCTGCTTACTGACTTTATCCTCATATTTCAGATTATGGCAGAGAAACCTCTAAAGAAACCAAATTAGAATTTACAGCACAGAATATTCTATGCAAGAAATTATTTCAGATATGGCTTGCACAAGAACATCCAAAAACTGTTTCATGCAGAGTATGAAAGCAACGAAACGCCCAGTAAACCTATGATCAGTGCATGGGATGTTAAATTTAGGTCTTATAGGACTGTGGCTAACCAGAATAACAATTGTGTACACTACACTGCTTGAGAAAATGTCCAGAGTTGAAAAGTGATCACTTGGAACAAGTCCCATAAATTTCAAGCAGCAAATGACTAGTTCACATTTAGTTCATGTTGATTATCTACATTTGATCAACATTATTCCAAAAGTTTGTGTTTTAATTTAAAACTTAAGTTTTATCTTTTTTTACTTTAGTAATGCTGTTAGCTCCGTTCATAGCGGGCAATTCGCTATTTTCTGTGGTAACAGCGTGCCTCGGTTCGAATCACTTCCGGAGACTAAAAAAAATCAGGGTCGTAATTTTAATCAGGGATGGCTTCTAGTCAATCCAGCTGTAAATGGGTACCTCATGCATGAGTTAGGGAAAGTGAAAACAGCAAGGAAGGGCACTGGCCACTTAATCTCTCACAGACCGCAGCTTAGTACAATGGAGTCCTCAAAAACTCAATTTCTAACCATCTGTTAATTTTGCTGAATTTTTACTTTACTTTTAATGTTGTTTAGAAATCACATACGAGGAACATCTATGAAAAATGTAGAGAGTATAACATAGATCTTCTTAGAGGGCCTAGACAATGAAGTGGCAAGCAGAATAGCAAAGGCCAGCACAGCCTTTGGTAGAATGCGCTCGATGGTCTGGGCACATCGTGGCATCAGCATCAAGACCAAACTCAAAGTCTACGGTGCAACCATCATTCCAACCCTACTTTACGCTTGCGAAAGCTGGACTGTATACTCTGGACATGCAAGGAGGTTAAACCACTTCCACACAGGTTGCCTGAGGCGAATATTCCACATCCGATGGCAAGATCGTGTCACTGACATTGAGGTTCTCTCAAGGGCTAACATGCCCAGCATCCATGCACTGCTATAAAAAGCACAACTAGGATGGGCCGGACACCTCGTCCGTATGTCAGATGAGCGGCTCCCAAAGAAGCTTCTCTACGGCGAGCTGAGAGAAGGATGGCGAGAAAGAGGGCGCCCAAAGAAACGTTTTAATAACGGTCTGAAGGACTCACTGAAAAGTTGCTAGATAGACATCGCCACCTAGGAATGTCTTGCGCAAAACAGATCTCACTGGAGAAGCGCAGTCAAATCGGGTGTAGCTACTGGCGAAGACGACCATGTTGTGAAAGCCCAGAGCAGACGCGAGACCCAGAAATCCCAAACAGCGGGAACACCATCACTTTCTACAAACCTTGTGTGCCCGATATGTAGCAGATGTTTTCGTGCCCGCATTGGCCTGTTCAGCTACATGCGCACCCATACCCAACAGGGTAATCTGTGACAAGGATAATGTCGGCGGATCGGCGGTCCTCATCGACAACGATGGACAGCTATTATAACAGATATGTATACATGCTTTATCGATTGGGTAAAACATCAGAAATTGTGGAAAATCATGATAGATATGGCATTCATTCCCAGTGCATGTTCTTTTTCTTCGTTCATTCTCAATCTCCTCTTTCCTCAGCCCTGGAAAGGTCTTTGCAAATAGCAGTATGTTGTCCGGAGAACGGAATGCGCTAGTGTCATAGTTTACAGATTGACTGCGATATTTGCAGCTTTCGGTCCGATACATCTGACTTCAGCAGGCATTTTTGAGTACCGCGTTAGCCTTCCTTCTTTGATCCTTTCTAAGCCAGTCTACTCTGTTGCTGTCTGTTATCCAGGATTACCAAGTGGAGGGGCAGAAGGGTCTTGGCAGTTCTGATTCATTGGCCATGACGCTAGTAGTCAGCTATTGGTTGCTGACCACTGCAGGTCATGCACTGCTCAGCATCTTGATTCTCAGTACATCTAATCCATCTGATCGAATCATTATATCAGGAACAATAAGCTGCTGTCAGAGTATCTGGTGAAACATCAGATTGGTTCAAAGTACAAAAGGGAGTAAGACAGGAATGTATCCTCTTTCCATATCTATTTAACATTTATGCAAAGTGCATAATGAGGAACATTAGAGAGGATGAGAATATAGAAAGTCCCGATACCTTTATAATCAGCGGATACAAGATACCAGAGCTGAGATACGCAGACAACACAGTGATACTATCAAACAGTGTAGAGGGGTTAGAGCAGCTAATTGCAGCCATAAGTAGATGCAGCAAAAATCAAAACCTCTTTGTAATCATTACAAAAACAAAGATAATGACAATCAACAAAACAAGTCAATATAAATTCAAATTTGGGGGTGTGGAAATAGAACAGGTCACGAACTTTGAGTATCTGGGCTACAGATTTGACTACAATGGAAACTGCTAAAAAAAAATATATGTCAGAGACAGACAAACCTAACATGAGTTGGCATAGAACTATAGATGACAGAAAAAAGGCTAGAGAGAGAGAGACAAACCTAACATGAGTTGGCATAGAACTATAGATGACAGAAGAGAGACTAGAGATAGACAAACCTAACATGAGTTGGCATAGAACTATAGATGACAGAGGAAAGGCTAGAGAGAGACAAACCTAACATGAGTTGGCATAGAACTATAGAAGACAGAAGAGAGACTAGAGATAGACAAACCTAACATGAGTTGGCAGAGATGCTGGTGCCCTGATCCAAGAAGCCAGCGAATCATGGCAGGCATCTGTCTCCTCATTCACTAGTGTATCTTCTGTCCAAGTCAGAGAATGATATCAAACAGACCTCACCATAATAATTAACTTCATTTTATAATTTGTTATAGATATTTCTGTTATGCAGAAACTATTGTCTTCCTCTGTTTATATCTTTATGTCATGGGCTAGTGGTTAAGTGACACCCGAAGGTGCTGGGTTCGCTCCCCATCACAGTACCGAACATTACTCCTGGGAAGCAAACCCTTAGAAAATGCAAGAGGAAGCAGACCCTTACATAAAATGCATGCCGAGTCGGATGCACTGGGCCGACAGGCGCAAAATAAAAACATAGTGCAACACACACCATCTTGGGGAATGGAGAAATAAGGCGAACGCCAAAAAAAATATCTTTATTATTATGTCTACAGGAGACAGCCTTTTCATTGTCATCGACTTACTAATTTCAAACTTTTATGTCCCCTTTTGTTGCGAAGCCCAGAGGCCGTCTTACAGTAACCTTCTTTGTCAAAGTGTGTTGAATTAGTTGGAGAATTTTCTATTTTACCATAATTCCACCTGCAACATGATTCGACCTGATGTTGTATAATTAGATCTTTTATTATTGGTGCACTGTGGTAATTTATCAGGTTCCATTTTCATAAGATGATGGAGTTATTTTACTTTGCCTTCCTGTGCATTGAGTATATGAGGTAGTTTCGATCATAAGAGGTGGCTAAGGAGGGCTGGACATCCAATACTGTAGAAATTTTAAGTCAAAAGAAAAGAAGACATTTACAAATCGTGGTATAACAGATGCAATTCTTCTTCTTCTTCTTCATCTTCTTCTTCGTACGCTGTCAGACGTCAACCTGTATTTGTTCGAAGAAAGCAGCGGTCATCCTGAGGCTGTCGACACTGCCATAGAGCTTGTCTAGTTGTTCCACTGGTGATGGCCACATGTGCTTTCTCTGGTCCTCGTATATCGGGCAGTTTTGCAGCAGGTGTTCAGCGGTCATTTTCCCTGTACCACAAGTGCAATCGTCAGTGCCACCTATCTTCAGTTTATTGAATAGGTGGTACCTCAGTCTGTTGTGGCCTGTACGGAGTCTGAAGACCACGACCTGCTTTCTTCTGTTCAACTGGTAATAGGCATCCTTTTTTGTATACCCAGTAAGTTCTGTTTCCCATTTGGCCATGTATCTGGCCCTAATAAGCCTTTTGGACTCTTCGTAGGTCACACTAGAATCTGGTTGTGGTAGTCTTGCACCTTCTTTTGCCAGTCTGTCTGCCTCCTCGTTGCCTTGGATGTTACAGTGGGTTCCATCCCACTGTACCACTACTCTTTTTGGTGTGGACTGCTGGCATAGTGGACAGAGTACTGCTCTTAAATCATTAAGTTCAGTATTTTTCTGGCTTCTTAATGCTGTAACTACGGCCATGGCATCTGTAAACAGGACTATCTAGCTTTCATTGCTTTCGCCTGTCAGCATTGCTTCTACTGTAGCCCTCAGTGCCTCTGCTCTGAAATTGCTTGAGAATTTTCCAGTTGCCACTGACAGTGTTATTTTTCTACCATTTGGTAGGCTCAGGAATACCCCTGCCCCTCCGTTCTGTGTTGTGTTTGTTACAGAACCGTCATGGGTCCAGTTCATGCTTGGGTAGTTTTTCGTTATGTACCTCAGGGTTATGTCTCTTCTTTCGTTTTCAGTCTGGCTGTTCTTG
Source organism: Ariolimax columbianus (assembly GCA_036924085.1). Taxonomy (NCBI): domain Eukaryota; kingdom Metazoa; phylum Mollusca; class Gastropoda; order Stylommatophora; family Arionidae; genus Ariolimax; species Ariolimax columbianus. The sequence continues at coordinate 25,602,030 of JAVGWX010000018.1, forward strand.
TTTCCAATACCTGGTATATTTTCTACCCCCTCCGGAATGATATGCTGCTTCGAGGTGGGTTTGCGTACAGTAGGGATGGGCGTTGGTGTTGTTATGGTGTTTATAGGGTCTTCGCTCATCTTTGCTTTGGCTATTTCTGCAAAGTTTCTCCGCTTTAGTTTCCCATTTCCAAATGTATTTAGTCTCTGATGCATTGGATGGTCTGTCAGTCTTCTGAGTTTCTCTGCTTGCTGTTGCGCTCTGGAGTCTCTTCTGTCGGTCATGGATTGCAGATTTGTAATCTTTTCAAGCTCTACAATTGGCGTTGACTTCATGCCTCCTGTTATAACTCTCATGGCTTGGTTTTGAAGTTTGCTAACTTTATCGAAGTTCGCCTTTGCTGCTGTTGTCCATGCCGCAATGCCATACTCGAGAACTGGTCTCACTCTTCCAGTGTACAGTTTCTTTAGTATTCTTTCGTCTGCTCCCCAGCTTGTGCCAGCAAGTTTCCTCATGATTGCCATTCTTTGTCTGGCTCTCATTTGGTTTCTATCTATCTGACTTTTCCATGTCATGTGCCGATCTAATGTGACTCCCAAGTAGTTTGGGTTGTTGTTTGGCCGCAAGCATTTGCCGTTAAGACTTATTTTGGTGTTCTGTGGTTTATTTGAAAGCGAGAATATCGTACATGTTGTTTTTTCCTCGTTTATTTTGACCAGCCATGAGTTTGCCCACTCCTCCAACGATGTTAAGGCCTGCTGCATCCGATTGTTTGCTACGGTGAGATTTTTTTCTGAGGTCCACATAGCCAGATCATCTGCAAACATGGAGCTGTGGACTCTTCTTGGTATATTCTCTGTGATGTTATTTATATACACCAGGAAAAGTGTGGGTGACAGTACTCTCCCCCCCCCCCCCCCCTGGGGTACTCCTTGCTCCAGTGTCACCTTTTTGCTCATATGTCCTTGTACTTGAACTCTGGCTGTTCTGTTTTCGAGGTAGTGGTTGATCCAACAGATGCAATTAAGTCAAGTCAAGATATTAAGATATTATAAATATTTTGTTAGTCAGAGAGTGGTGAATGTGTGGAATGCATTGTCACAGGAAGTAGTGGAGGCAGCGACAATTAATGCATTTAAGAATAGATTGGACGTGCATAGTTTTTAGAGCAAGATAATGTAAATGAAACTGGTTGAATGCAGACTTTTCTAAACCAGTATAAAGACGTTAAGTTAAATTGTCTTTTATTTTCATGCACGCTTGCGTTCATGTGTACTCTATGACACAAAATTATGTTTCAGCTGGTGTTTGTGACAAGGCGTCACCGCAACACTTTATGTTAATTGTCGTATGCCAATTCTGTAGTTGACTTTTAACAAAGCCATGATGTTAAACTGAACAGATCGTTTTCTCTTTGAAGATATCTGTCTCTTGTTCCAGCAATTTTTGTTGTTGCTATGCTAGCCATCATTTTTCATCAGACATAAAAAAAAGTGAAGATTGCTCTTTTCTGAGCACAAAGAATTGTTGACAGAGAAAGAACTGAATATGGTATAAGAAAGAAGATTTTTCAAAACAAAAAAAACCAATGATTGTGAAATACAAGAACAAAAGCACAATTGTGAACTTCTTGCAGAGAGCTCAACAAATGTGTAGGTAGGACAAGAGAAACTACATCAATAAAGTGGCTGACGTGAAACAAAGCATTTAAAAAAATGCTATTCAAGATATTAGAATATTATCAAGGTGTAAAGCAATATGCCAACAAACTAGGTTTCTTCCACTGTCCTGCATTTCTTTATTATTTATCTTATTTATCTTGTGATCTCTGCTCTGAAATTCCGAGGATGACGTTGTTGTATGTCCACAATGAATAAGATTTACTCTTCTGCACCCTAAATAGAACATTCAGTTGCAGTAGCTTACCTCGCATCCCAAGCTTGCTGATGAAGCTGGACCAGGGTATTCCAGGCAGTCGTGCTGTGCTTAGCTTCATCTGCATGTCACTCAATACTAACGGGATCACGTTGATCCCCCACCTCATTAACCAGGCTGCCATGGAAACAACCCCTGTCCAGGGAGACTTGCATGGTAGGGAGGTGGAGATTTTGGCAAGCATATTTGACCTGACGCTGACTAACATGTCCTATCAGTATGTTTTTGCCTGACTAGTCTCCGCTTCACATAGTTTTGAGACATATGTTCAATTCTCTCACCACGTAACCCTTTGAAACATCCTATGATTTTGATTGGTTATTTTCTTCTTCTTCTGCTTTCGTTCTCAATCTCCCGCTACAAAGCCCTGAACAGGGTTCTGCAAGAAATAGGATGTAGTCAAGAGAATGGAATGCATTGTGTGCGATATTTGCACCTTTCGGTCCGACACATCAGTCTATGGCAGCGATTACTTTATAATTACAGGAAATGTTGGTGGATGTATTCGTATTCAGCCGAATAGTTCAAGGCCTCTATACGTATATGGTTAAATATGTTGTTGTTTGCGAATGCCCACAATGAATATGTTACTCTTTTGTACGCCCTCAAAAGGACGTTAAATGGGGGATTGCAGTAGCTTTCTTCACATCCCGAGCATGCTGATGAAGGTGGACAGGGGTCCTCCAGACGGTTGTGCTATGCTTGGTTTCATCTGCATGTCACTCATTACTACGGGGATCACGCTGATCCCTAACCTTGTTAGCCAGGCTGCCATGAAAACAGCCCATTTCCAGGGAGGGCTACTAGATAGACGAGGTGAGTGTCTTGACCAATATGTTTTGCCTGACCCTGACATTAGTCAGGATTTTTAAGCCCGGTTAAATAGGTAAAATCGCTATTTAGTTTATCTCCACTAGTTACTATACAAAATCCTTAAGTGGATACCAGAGACCCTTAATTCGAAGGGAATTCAATACGTAATAAGACATACACAGGTAAATTCTAAGGTTCACGGTGATATATGGCAGTTCATAAATGATCTAACCTCAGCAGCCGAAGTCGCAGTAAGAATAGAAAGTATTAGATACCTATATCAGATCACTATACAACTTTGCAACAAACCAACAATTATGAAGATCCGTAAATAGAGACAAGCAAGACAACTTTCTAATTACATAAATTTGCAGATGCGACTCTGCGCACTATGCCAGCATCATGTGACGAGTTTACACTAACTTAGATTCAACGAGCTGTCAGAAAGTTACAAAGCAACAAGGCGGCTGGCAACGACAGAATTACTAGTGAAATATTAAAAACAGCAGATGAAGTAACTACTATTGACAATCAACAGATTAGTTGTTCACCTAGATCATGGTCTTCTTTCAGAAAGCCAGCGTGGCTTCAGATCGGGTCGTGGAACTGTGGATATGATATTCGTGGCTCGGCAACTTCAGGAGAAATGCCAAGAGCAGCAACGTGGGCTGTACATAACTTGCGTGGACCTGACCAAGGCTTCTGATACCGTCAACAGAGATGGACTTTGAAAGGTCATGGGGAAATTCGACTGTCCAAGCAGATTCACCAAGATCGTCAAACAATTCCACGAAGGTATGAATGCTCATGTGCTGAGTGATGGGGAAACGTCAAATGCCTTTCCTGTGACAAACAGCGTCAAGCAGGGCTGTGTACTGGCCCCAACACTCTTCAGCTTAATGTTTGCTGCCATGCTCAGAGTAGGCTATAAGGGTTGTAACCAAAACAGAGAGGAAATAAAATACAGGACTGGCGGAAAACTCTTTAATCACAGGCGACTGCAAGCTCACGGCAAGGTAAAGGACACAACCATCTCAAATTTGCTTTCTGCTAATGACTTTGCCCTCACTGACAGTACTGATAGAGACATGCAGACATATGTGGACAAGTTCTCAACAGCCTGCGACATGTTCGGTTTTACAATTAATAAAAAAAAAAAACCGAAGTCATGTTCTAGCCTGCCCAGAGTGAAGCATATCGCGACACAGATATCAGAGTCAAGAATGAGTGCCTCGAATCAGTAGACAACTTCACATACCTTCGCAGCACTCTTTCCAGAGAAACTACTATTGACTGCGAGGTCTGTAACAGAATCTCCAAGACCAGTGCTGCCTTTGGAAGGCTGCGCAACAGTGTCTGGAATTGGAGAGGTCTTAGGCTTGATACGAAACTCAAAGTCTACCGAGCCGTAGTGCTCCCCACCCTTCTGTGTGCCAGTGAGACGTGGACTGTGTACAGCAGGCATGCTAGGAAAATAAACCACTTCCATACAAGGTGCCTCCATAGATTGTTCAAAATAAAGTGGCAGATAGGGTACCAGACACAGAGATCCTCAAGAAGGCAAAAATACAGAGCATCCACAAACTGTTGCAGAAGACCCAGATCAGATGGGCCGGCCACATCGCGTTCATGCCAGACAACCGCATCCCAAAACAACTAATGTATGGTGAGCTGAAAGATGGTCTGCGTCAAGCAGGTGGCCAAAAGAAGCGTTTCAAAGATTCCCTCGATGTATCTCTGACATGCTTCAGTGTCGATGGGAATGTCTCGCACAGGACCGCAAGGTATGGCATAGAACCACCATCAGAGGCACTTTCATTGCTGAGGAACGCTGGACCTCCGAAGCACAGAAAAAACTCACTTTGCGAAAACACAAAATAACTGACACTCACGTGTTCAATTCTGACATTAAATGCTACGAATGTGGAAGAATTTTCCGTGCCAAAATTGGACTATACAGCCACATCCTAACTCACTGGTGAGGCGCAACACAACATGTCTGACTGCTGTTGTCATTATCACTTGCGATGGACATCTATTATTACTATTGATTGCCAATAAAGTATTAAATAAGGAGAATCTCCCCTATCCCCCCATTTGGCAAAATACCAAAGAAGGGTGATTTATGAGATTGCCATAACCGGGGTGGCATAGCTCTTACCAGTGTCAGGAAAAGTGCTTTGCAGTGCAATGCTAAAAAGACTCAGAGTAGCAGTGATTGAACAACTTAAAAGAAACCGGCTGGATTTAGACCAAAATCATCATACATTGAACAAATCTTCATCTTTAGGATAATTTTAGAAGAATCTGTGGAAATGTAATATCTACTTACCCTCAACTTCATTGAGTCTTCACTGCTGTCACTCTGGAAAACCTTTAAAACTATAAAACCACTATACACTGATGCACAATGATGTGGAGACCAAGTAGTACCAGAAAGAGAAGCAAGCCAAGAGAGACACTTTGCAAGACAATCACTAGAGAGTGCACCATAATGGGTCTCAACAATATACAGAAACTACATCACAGCCATTCACCTCGAGAGCATTTCAGTTCTACATTATGCGCCGCGTAAATGAGATACTTTACCTTATAAACAAGATAACAGTGCCTCACTACAAAAAAGAGATGATTTAACTAACCCCCTAAAAGTGTTACTGTTGGCAGATGTTCTCCTCATTCTTAATTTGCAACTACAAAATATAGATCTGGTTAAATTAATGGGTTTTTATTTAAATATTATACTACTTCCTAACTAAATCAGAATACACAAAAATCTTAATACTGTCTGTGAAAGACTTCCTCTGCCGATCCCCAGGAAACGAGATTGTCATTCTTTTATTCCTGTACTAGCAATAACCAGCCAATAATGATGGAAGTAAATGGAATTCTGTGGACTGACTAAACAATGTGATAGTAAGTCAATTCAACGGTCCTTTGATGACGACATTTTTTGTGAGAGCTCGTGGTTTTTTTTTCAAAGAATGTTCCATGATAAAAGGTGTTTTTAACAAAAAACTGTCAAGCTTTCATGATTTGTAAGGGCGACATAGAGCTACATGATCAAAAGATTACCACGTTTTGAAAATATCTAATACCATATATGATAGTGGGGAGTCCAGAATTACAGTTGTGAGGAAAGACTCAGAAATACTATAAAATAAAATAATTTGAGAAGAATAAATACAGCTTACTATAACAAACAAAAATTCCACATACAACCACCTACAAAGAACAAGAGGGTACGGTACAGTTACAAATTAATTTAAGAAAGGTCCAGATTAGATATGTGGAAATATTTTTTTAGTCAAGAGAGTGGTGAATGCTTGAAATGCATTGCCACCGGAGGTAGTGGAGGCAGGGTTGTTGTTGTTTCAAATGCCCACAATGAGTAGGTTTACTCATTTGTGCATCCTGAGTGTTGCTGATGAAGATGGACTGGAGCCCTCCAGACAGTTGTGCTATGCTTTGTTTCATTTGTGTCTCTCACTACTATGGGGATCACATCGATCCCTCGCCCCGTTAGCCAGGCTGCCATGAAAACAGCCCATTTCCAGAGAGGACTACGAGGAAGCCAAGATGAGGGTCTTGGCCAGTATATTTTGCCAGACCCTGACTAACATGCTTGATCAGTATGTTGTGCCTGACCAGACGTTAAGTCTTCCTCCCCTGGAGGCAGGGTAAATTAATTCATTTAAGAATAGATTAGATGCACATTGTTTTTAGAGCAAGGAAATATAAAAGAAACGATGTAAACAGACTCTGCAGAGTTTTCTAAACCAGTATAAAGACGTTAAGTTATATTTTATTCATCGTTACCGTGTTGTCAAGAATTCCCATTTGACTTGGATTGAACGGTACCCACCATTTGTATGAGAGCGATGAATGGGCATTGATATCATTGGATGATGAGAATCACTTAGTACAGTGTGACAGACAAATGGAATGATCAAATATGAGAATTATGTGTAAATTATACATTGGATATTGCTTCTGGAGTTTTATTTCAAGCGCAAAATGCTAGTCCAAACTCAAGTTTTTTGGCATGTGTATACGACTGGGTGTGCAATGCCAGGAAGTGTTCTTCACTAGAGAAGTTAGATTGCACTGTTAATAGCAAATAATAACAGTAGCAGTGCCAAATTAAGGAATGTGAAAAGCAAAGAAACTATAAAAAACTTCTACTTATTTCTGCAAGGTTGTGGCGTTTATATAGAATACCAGGACTCCCTGATGAACTGTCGGATGCTTGCAGGGAGGTTTGCTCCAACTATGAAACTGAAATCACTGCACTTGAAGCCACTTTGTACAATCTGAGGATAGTTTTTGTTGCCTTTCCTTCAAAGGCCCAAAACATTTTATTTTCACAGATTCGATGTGTCTTTCAAGCATTAGAAGTTGCTGGTCATTGTAGACCTGGCATTATACAAATATCTCTTGACACTGACCACATTATTACTTCCCATGTTGTTAAAATAGTTCTGCAGTGGATCCCTGGACATTCAAACGCACCTGGCAATGACAAGGCTGAGAGACTAGCAAAGAAGGGATCAATACAAGAACAGCCAAACACAGTAACAACTTTACAAACAACCAAACCTCTCATTAGAACAGCAAAAAGAGAAACTTGGCTAATCTGATGGGCCATATGAAACACGGGAAGGGGAGTCTAGAGACATATGGCAATACCCAATCCAAATGACAGAATAAATCAACTCACAAGGAATGATCAGAGCACCATTTTCTGACTGAGAATCCAACATATCCCACTTAACAAGTATCTGAAAAGAATCTAACCACAACGTACTCCTGAGTGCCAGCTGTGTAGACACCCCTATGAAACTGTTGATCATCATCTCTTTGAGTGCTTAGAGCTCAACAATGTTTAAAAAATGCTTCTTCTTCTGAGGCCAGATAAATGGAACACTTTGTATGACACTAGACAACAACTGATAAACACATGCAGACACCATTACATGGCACTGGGCCAAAGGGAGAAAGCCAGATGCTACTGGATCAATAACAACAACTTATTTCTGCTACCAATTACGATTAACTTTAACCCTCCTTATGTCAGCTCAACCCAGCCTACATATATTTGTCTTAAACAAGCTTGTTCAGGCAAACCCATTGATTACCTTATCAACTTTGCACATATCTAACATCAATTTAGGAAAGAGTTTTTAGCAACTTTGAGTATAGTTAAAAGAAAGACCATTCATGGGCAGATACAAATAATTGTATGCATGGTTGTCTGTCTCGCCGTCAGATAAATTTTTGTTTGCAGCACTTAAGCAATTCTCATGGTGTCTGCAACATTCAGTTGAATTTAGAGGAAGCTAAAGAATCATCTCACCTGAAAAATGATCATAAATAGCTAGGACAGAGTAAAGGAAAGAAGAGGAATACAATAGGTGAGGGAAAAGACTTACACTCTCGGCACTTTGTTGTATATAATGTTTTGTTATCAGTGGGAAGTGTTGTATTGCCTGCTGTAGACAGGCTTTTATACTAGTTGTAAATAATAAATCTTTTCATGCACAAACAGAAAATGTCTCTCGGGTTCCCTTTGTAGAAAAATGAACAAAAATCAATTTTCTGTCAGTTTTGCTAGCCTTTCAAAAGCTATTTATAATCAATCTCACTTTATTATTCTCCCAGTTAAAATCATTCAAGCTCAGCACAAATATGTCATCCAATGTGGCACACATCAATGTTTTCTGTCTTCTTCAATAATACTCTTTGTAAATAGCACTGCGTGGCTTCCTATAGCAGGCAGCCAGTTACAAGAGGAAGAAAAGATACAGAGATAAGTTTATATAAAATGTCAAATCTATCTTGTGACATTAAAGGTGGGTCAGTGCAGATTTTGTATGGGATGAATTCATCAATATTCATTTTCTGGCAGGCTCACCATTTTTGTAATATGGGAGTGGGAGGGTGGGATTGTTGTTAAATTGACTTTGGGGGTAGGCGGTATTTGAGTGCAGCTTGAAGGAGGAAGACAAGTGGAGGGAGTGAGAGAATGAGGGAACATGCAGAGAATAACTTCAAAATGACAAAGAATGGCTCTGAAAAACCCTACAGCTGTGGTGAACAAATTTAAATGAACGAATGAAGAGAGGTGAGTAGGGATGATATTTACACCGTGATGTGGAGAGAGAGAGTGAGAGAGGGGGAGAAAGAAAGAGAGAGAGAGAAAGAGGATAGTGATTAATTGAGATATGCCTGTGGGAAGATAAACTTTTACCAATCACATGGCTTGTGAATGTATGTGTGCTTTTCTCACTCCAAATTTGCAGCTATGTAATACAGACCTTGTTCCATCCATCCATTTTATGGAGTCTACATCTTCCTAACTTTCGCATTATCAACAACCGACCCTACATAGACCTCATGTCAACACCGGCGTGGCTGACAGACAAACAATGCATATTGGCAGTACAGAAATAACAAATGTTATCACTCACGAAACCAGCGGACATTGATTCCTATTTTTGCATAGATTTGCCATTCCCAAACTTCTTATTTCCAGCTGGTTCCTGACCAGACACAGGCCCACAGTTATAGTTGACCCTCCAACAAAGCATGTATCCCAAGACAAACTGTGTGCTCTTTCAGTGGTAGCTTCATCACAGCAGTTTAAGTGACATGATGAGGTTATTAGCCCTACACACAACCCTACTTTAGACATCTTTAATGATGTGCTGGGAAGGTTTCAGTCTTTCTGATCTTTGCTCCAATTGATCCATGGAGGCAATTCCCAAAACTATTGAACTCTAATTCTGCTACTGTCTGTTCAAATGTGAGTAAATATGTTCTCGCCACAACAGAAGTCTCCCATGGCCCTTGTGCATGTTGTTGAAATCTACTTGTACTGAGTTTGAGTTCAATCTTGACATTTTTTTGGCAGCAGGCTACATCAACTATTCTTACATACAGAGATGTATTTGAGATGGCGAACAGGGGTCCTCCTAGCTGTAGTGCAGTGAAAGATTCCTGAGTAAGCTCACCAATATAACTTGACCTCTTTATGCTGGTTTATAAGACTCTGCATACAACCAGTTTCTCTTACATTTCCTTAATTTAAAAACTTTGCGCAACCAATTTATTTTTGAATGCATTAATTGACCCTGCCTCCACTATTTCCTTTGGCAATGCATTCCAAGCATTTAACAATATAGCGACTACAGTGTCAATCCCCACCTCGTTGGCCAGACTGCTGTGACACAGCGTGTTTCCAGGAGCAAGAATGAGGTGACATCTTGTTTAGTATGGTTCACCTAACTCTGATTACTTTTTGCTCCTGTTCTGTGTATATACAAATAAATTCCTCTGTTTTGCTGGTTTTTCACAAATATAGGATTGAGCAAGAGAAAAAGGAGAAACACAACAGAGTTGTATAATGTTTTGTTATCAATGGGAAGTGTTGTATTGCCTGCTGTAGACAGGCTTCTATACTAGTTGTAAATAATAAATCTTTTCATGCACAAACAGAAAATGTCTCTCGGGTTCCCTTTGTAGAAAAATAAACAAAAATCAATTTTCTGTCAGTTTTGCTAGCCTTTCAAAAGCTATTTATAATCAATCTCACTTTATTATTCTCCCAGTTAAAATCATCCAAGCTCAGCACAAATATGACAGCCAATGTGGCACACATCAATGTTTTCTGTCTTCTTCAATAATACTCTTTGTAAATAGCACTGCGTGGCTTCCTATAGCAAGCAGCCAGTTACAAGAGGAAGAAAAGATACAGAGATAAGTTTGTATAAAATGTCAAATCTATCTTGTGACATTAAAGGTGGGTCAGTGCAGATTTTGTATGGGATGAATTCATCAATATTCATTTTCTGGCAAGCTCACCATTTTCGTGACATCTGAGTGGGTGAATGGGGTGTTGTTATTTGGTTTTGGGAGGTGTGTTCGAGTGCAACTTGAAGGAGGAACAGAGGTGGCAGGAGGGAGAGAATGATGGAGGGAGAAAGGGAGGTAACAGACATCGATGAACTCCAGAAATGACAAAGACTACAGATATGAGACTGATTGACATGGAATCATAAGCTTTGAGAAGTGTGATGGATGTGGTTAAGACATGAAATGCCTGTCAAAAGAAATAAGTGGGGTATGTATGTTACAGTGCGGCATGGGGTAGGGATAAAATGGATATATGTGGCATAGGAGAGGGTAGAAAAAGGGCATTGGTTAATTAAGAAATGACAAACAATGATAGAGACTCTATAAATGAGACATGAATATTTGATCGTAGGCAAAGTTAGCACCACCAAATTTGGCGATGATCAAGCTATAGTCAGAAGAACAGTAGCAAAGGCTGCATGAGAAAAAAAAGCAGCATCGTCAAAAGAGTTTGGCATGAAAATAAACACATTGAAGACAAAGACTTTAGGCAAATTAATATAATCATCAATGGAGAAATAATAGAACAAGTACAGAAGTTTATATATTTTGGGCAACCCATCACAGAAAATGCGATAGAAATGAGATAGAAATTAAGACAAGAATTACATTGGCAAAAGGGGAGGAAGACTAATGTCTGGTCAGCCAAAATATACAGATCGGACATGTTAGTCAGGGTTGGGTAAAACATACTGGCCAAGACCCTCACCTCAGCTAACTTCCTGGAAGCCTGGCTAACGAGGTGATGGATCGACGTGATCTCCGTAGTAGTTAGTGATACGCAGATGAAGCCAAGCATAGCACAATCGCCTGGAGAACTCCGGTTCACCTTCATCAGCACGCTCACGATGTGAGGAAAGCTACAGCAACTTGCCACTTAATGTCTTTTTCAGAGCGCACAAAGGAGTAACCTACTCATTGTATGCATTTGCAAACAACAACAATATTGGTAAAAAAAAGCCTTAAGAGAAAAACAGAAATTGTCATGATAGAACTGGGTAAAATAATAATTACAACTCATGTATGGCCAATTGTTTGTATGTTGTTGAAACATGGACTCCAGCAAAGAAAGATGAAAAATACTTGCATTTTAAATAAGGTGCTACCATAGAATGAATGGAATGAGTGAGGAGTTAAACAGAAAGAAGATCCAATGAACCATGTCCTCACTGAGGTAGGTGCACAAAGGCAAATATTGAAAATGATACCCCCAAAAAAAATTGAGCCGGCTGAGACACATTATGCAACAGAAAATTCTTCTACAGAAAATACTAGAGGGCAAGATCCAGAGAAAAGAGGAAGACAGCAACAAAGACTCGCCTTTACATATCCGACATGCAGAAGTATGAACCTATGTAGAAATGAAATGAGCTACAGAGGATATGGTCAAATGGAGAGACATGTTCAGACAACCATATAAGCAGTCTTAGGACCGCTCAACCTGATGATGATGAAACAATGCTATAAGAAATGTAAAATGTGAAGGAATAGAAAGGATGCGAAGAGAAGGGACTAAGAGTGATGATACATAAAATAAATTAAGACAAATAGAAAGGATGCCAAGAGAAGGGACTAAGAGTGATAATACATAAAATAAATTAAGACAAATAGAAAAGGTGCGAAGAGAAGAGAAGAGAAGGGACTAAGAGTGATGATACATAAAATAAATTAAGACAAATAGAAAAGGTGCGAAGAGAAGAGAAGAGAAGGGACTAAGAGTGATGATACAAAAAAATAAATTAAGACAAATAGAAAAGGTGCGAAGAGAAGAGAAGAGAAGGGACTAAGAGTGATGATACATAAAATAAATTAAGACAAATAGAAAAGGTGCGAAGAGAAGAGAAGAGAAGGGACTAAGAGTGATGATACATAAAATAAATTAAGACAAATAGAAAAGGTGCGAAGAGAAGAGAAGAGAAGGGACTAAGAGTGATGATACATAAAATAAATTAAGACAAATAGAAAAGGTGCGAAGAGAAGAGAAGAGAAGGGACTAAGAGTGATGATACATAAAATAAATTAAGACAAATAGAAAAGGTGCGAAGAGAAGAGAAGAGAAGGGACTAAGAGTGATGATACATAAAATAAATTAAGACAAATAGAAAAGATGCGAAGAGAAGGGACCTTTATTTTTTATCCTTATAGCCATCCCAGTGGACTGCATGATTAGGGATAAACATTTTGATAGTTTTAATTATAGTTTTTCTTTGCGGGTGTGTGTGCATTTCTCTCTCACTCTTTCTCTAATTTTTGTAGTTTAAAGGTCAAAAGTAAAAATATTGCTTATTTTCAAATTACAAGGATAAAACAACTCTGGTACATGTATTCCAGCAACCCTCTAAAGGAAATCAATATGTAACAGAGCAACATGTCACGTGCACACACTTACTCGGCCCAGGAAATATTTCTTCCAAATTTTTGTAAAGAAAGAAAGAACGCGTTGAATGCCCCCTACTAAGGAGGGTTGTGCGTGGGGCAGGAACATCATCGTGTAAATAAAAAAAATTCCTTCGTGGATAATGAATAATGATGGCGGTGATAATTGCATCTCATAATCCTCACCATTTGTAGGTCACTGTACCACATGACACTCAGCATACACTCATATCAACACATCTAATTCTTACAGTAGGCCATTTATAGATATTTAGGTTGCTTGTTTGAATCCAGCTCAGGGAAATATTTCATTTTCTGTCAAATGTATCAGTAAAACCTAGTCGTTTTAGTTTTAAAATTATTATTGAAGATATGCAATAAATTTCTCAATTTCAGAATTTTAAAATTTTTTTTGGCGTTCACCTTTTTTCTCTTTTTCTCTTAGCGGTGTGCGTTGCAATATGTTTTTAATTTTGCGCCTGTCAGTATAGTGCATTTGACTTCATCGTGCATTTTATGTAAGGGTCTGCTTCCTTCTGCATTGTCTAAGGATTTGCTTGCCCGGGGTAATGGCCGGTGCTGTGATTGGGGAGTGAACCTAGTACCTAGTTAGTGGGTTGTGAGCCCTATCATTTAACCACTAGCCCACGCTGTCCCCCAATTTCAGAATATAATTTTTATACAAGGAATAATTTATATAGCAATATTTTGGGGAGCATTTTTTGTAGTCTGTGAATTGTGCAAACACAAAGTGAGTGAGAGTGATATGTGAATCTAATGATTGAGTGAGTGTCCATATTAAAATTTAGAAGAATCAAGTATGCCCATTTATTTTATACCACTGATGTATACAGCCAGATCTACATCGCCCTCACTCGAGAAACACATCATAAGAACGTAAAAGTTTTTTGTTACCAATTGCATACCCATAACACGTAAGTACAGCGAATCCAGAGCAGGTGTATGCCCCATGATAGCTTAATTAGTAGTGGAAAGTATAGAAATCCTAAGATTGCTAGTTCAAATCTGGCTCACGTTAATTTTTTCTTCCTCTCTCAAAGTTGTTTAGTAAAAATCTGTTTCATTAATTGAATTTATTTTGAATATCTAAAAATGTATGTCATTATTGACGGGTTATTGATAGTTTCAAAATAATGAACAAATTAAATTTTCCATTTATTTGAACACAAAGTAATGACAAGCAGCCCATAAATTTCCTTCTGACTTCATCAGGTACCGATTTACAGTTGGATCAACTGAGAGAAGCAGTTATACCATGAAAAAACCTACAACTTGCCGGTCTGTCAAGCCAAGCACAAGCGATTTGAAACTGGTATAGTTGGTTTTGTAAATCAATAACACAACTCTTTGGCCACAAGCTCCCTGCAAGGCATTTTGTAAATGACGACCAAGATCAGTTGGGCATGGGGCTGACTAACCTTTCTTGTAGAAACTAAAAGCAAGCCACAAGAAAAAGAAAAGCAGACCTCTACACCCCATGTGAGAGGAGTCAGCAAGTAAATATCTCCAAGATAAAAGTGTATTGTGCTGCAGTGTTCACCACTCTGCTGCATGCCTGTGAAACATGGACAGTGTATAGCAGACACACCAAATCATTTTCACATGACCTGTCTGTGTAGGCTGTTCAGGACCAGGTGACAGGACAAAGTACCTAACTTTTAATTTCTAAGCAAGCCAAACATGTTGAGCATCCATAACTTCTGCAGAGAGCTCAGATAAGATGGACGGGGACATACTGTTCACATGTCTTAAGCTGCTGCTATATGGTGAACTCAGAACTGGCAGACACTCATCAGAGATGGGGGAGGAAGACTGACACCTGGTCAGGCACAACATACTGATCAGACATGCTAGTCAGGGTCAGGCACAATATACTGGTCAAGACCCTCACCTCGGCTTCCTCGTAGCCCTCCCTGGAAACGGGCTGTTTTCATGCAGCCTGGCATAAGGGAGTGTGGGATCGACGTGATCCCTGTAATAGTGAACGGCACGCAGATGAAACCAAGCATGGCACAACAGCCTGGAGTACCCCGGTCCACCTTCCTCAGCAGGCTCGAGTTGTGAGGAAAGCTACTGCAACCCACCACTTAACATTCTTTTCAGGGCGCACAAAAGAGTAGTAGTTTTCTTTCCACTTGTGCCGTTCAGCGCCATGGAGAGCTTAAGTCGTCTATGCTGCGCCAAGTACGTTGCGTCGGTCAATGTGGGCCCTTGTCGCTGCACAATCACTCTAATGTCATCTATCCACCTACCTCGCGCCCGCCCCCTTGCCCTGTAGCCAGATCTACCTACCAGCATTGTAAGCCATCAGTGGAAGATGGTGAGGGTGCATTCTCATGAGATGACCAAATCAACTTATTTTCTGCCTGGAAATGTATGCACAAGACGTAGTGCCGATCATACTTCGAATGTCGTCGTTCCGTATTCTGTCTCTTCTGGTAACACAGTTGACTTTTCTCAAACACTTCATTTCCCAAATCGAAATTCTGCTCTCTCGCGCCCTTAACAAAAGAGTAATGTGATTTCCGTAGTAGTGAGCGTCACACAGATGAGCCCAAGCTTAGCACAACCGCCTGGACGACCACCGTCCACCTTTATCATCCCACTCTGGATGTGAGGAAAGCTACTGCAACCCAACCCTTAACGCCCTTTTCAAGGCCCACAAAAGAGTAAACAAACTCATTGTGGGCATTAAACAACAATAACAATCCCTTGATGTAGCATGGTAGTATGGCCCTTGACATATTCAAATATTCATATCAACCTGTAAAAGGCAATGTCTCTTAGGAGGTGCTTGATCTTATTATATAGTAAGCTTTACATAGTCAAACACAATACAAGTATAGTGTACCTTCTGGCCAGTGTGTGTAGACGTGTTCAGCAATATCTGCTGCAGAGTCTGATGGTGAGAACAGAAACTCATGGGTCTTTCCACTGACAAGGATTAGCTTCAAATTTATCTAAGGAGAACAAAATTACCAAAAATCATATTTAAAAATATTTTTAAAAGCATTACTTATTTTACGAGTTTTGGCAGAAATGTTACTATCTGCAATTAAACATATCAGTAAACAGATTGCAACAATTGTACATACTCCTGAAAAATGAGAGCCATGCTTTTGCATTTCTCATAAGCACAGGTGGTGCTCTAGAGAGAAGAAAACATAAAGACAAACCATGTAAATAAATATAAAAACATATTAAATATGCATAATGATATGGGAGGAGCCGGCAACATCTTGCTATCTGTAAATGTTAATATCATCAGCTAAAGAGAGTGCACCAATATAACACATTTTGAGGAAACATTCAAAGGTTTTGTCTTTCTTGGAAGCAAGAACTATGCTTCCCATTATTACAACACAAAATTCTAGGTAGTACAGTGCATAGTGCACTGGCTTCCCAATAATGGACTATTGTTTTAGGACATTCTTCTCAATCAGAACAGAAAATAAGTATTGTTGTCATCTTGTACAAATCATGAGATGAGCTAGAGCTTGGATGGCAACAGGCAAAGCGAAGTGGAGGGAGTTTGTTGCTACCCTAAACGTCATCAGGTGTGACAGTCAATTATTGCTTTAATCCGTTATCAGTAAATGATTTATGGAAGAAAAATAAGTTTTGCTATAGAGAAATAGTTTTGCTTCATGTGTTTGAAAATTCATTGTAGTAAGTCGCAGCTTACTTGTAAGGTGGGGTCACCAGTTCCCTTTTTTGCTGCTTTCCCTTCTCTAAGTCATCATCATTTGTCCATCTGGTTTCCAGTGGAACATAGGGCCACAACAAATGCTTTCCATCTGTTTTTATTGTGTGTTTTCTTGAATTCCGCCCATGAGACCCGATGTTCTTTGGTATTTCCCTGTGAGTTTCAATCAATGCATGTCTGGTTTTGGTGTCTGGCTTCTTTCTGAGTGTGTGTTCTATACATCACAACTTTCTCTTCCAAATGTTCTGGTGTATTGACAGTTGCCGTGTTCTTTCCCACAGATCTGTATTTGTCATTACCTCTGACTATCTAACACAAAGTCTGTCAAGAAGACAATTGATAACAAGAGTCTGCATTTTGGATGTGATACCCTTAGTCGCATGACATGTCTCAGAGCCATATAGCAGGACAGACTTTACATTTATGTCACACAGCCTAATCTTATTCTCCATGGAGAATGCTGCAGAGTTCCATATTGGGTAAAGAGAGTTTAAAGCAAATCTGGCATTGTTAATTCTGGTATTAACATCTTGGTTTGTTCCTTCGTCTTTATCAATGTTACTTCCCAAATGGTTACAATTCTGCACTTCTTCATTTATCCAACCATCAATTTATATGACGATCACACTAATCTGCAATCCCACCTTTACTGCTTCATATCTTACCTTACTGCCGAAGACGGATGTGTCGGACCGACAGGTGTAAATATATCGGTCTAGCGACACAGCGCATTCCATTCTCCGAACTACATCCTGCTACTTGCAAAACGTTAGTCAGCACTTGCTAGCGAGAGATTGAGAACAAACGCAGAAGAAAAAGAAGAATCTTTCCTTGCATGTCCTGCTGCCTATGTGACAGCCTCCTCCCTATATACCATCTTAAATATCAAGATCTTCCAGCTGTTTTTCAACTGTCCACTGTATTCTAGTTTTTCTGCCTTCTGTTGTGTGCCGTATCAGCAGACCACGACAATGAGAAAGATTGTTGGAGATGGTAGAATCATCCCAGTTTGAAACGAAAATAGGTCTGACAATTTGCCTTCATAGAAATCTTGTATAATTCTTGCAAATTTATCTGGTGCACCATAATGTTCCAATATTTTCAAAATTGCTGGTCATCAAATGTCTTTCCCTAAACAGGTACCCATTTACAACTAGGTATATTGCATATTGCTTTTGAGTTAAGCGGCAACCGGCGCTCGTTATTGACCACAATCCACTCTGAAGAGCGTCAGGGAGGGGGAATTTGACTGAGGTGGTTAATCTGTCAAAAGGTAACGTAGGTGTCCTAAGGCAAGCTCAGCGAGGACAGAAATCTTGTGTAGAACAAAAGATCACTTATTTTGATTTTAAATGTGGATATAGACTATAAAAGTGTAGAATACCAACCCTTCTGATAAGAGCTTTAACAGTGCTGAAAGTGCTCTTGTTCTATTGCAAAACTGGACATCTTACTTGGTACCCCATGGGCTAGCACAGATGGCAGACCGCTAGGGATTCAGTACCAGCTCGACATTGCAAAGATCTGAGTGTGCCCAGCGAGGCATTGCACTGAGAGCTGCACGTCCCAAGCCTGTTTTTCAAAACTAAAACACAGTGGAACTGACAGACACGAAATGCTCATGGTCCTGTGGGTTGGTGGAGGTGGTAGCCCGCCATGACTCGGTGGATTGCACAGAGCAGAGTGTGCCCAATTTGGCATTGTGCCGCGAGACATATGTCCCATGCCCTATTGCAAAGCTGAAGCATGGCAGAACTGATGAACACAGGACTCCTCTCAATGCCATGTATGTTGGTGGAGATGGTAAGGCCCACCAAGGGCCTGAGTTGTTTAGCTTGGCATCGGCGTTGTACACAGTCATCTGCACTACGCTCTCCCATGTGGTTGGGAAGGGACCAGATATATATTTCCAGTTTCTGCCAAGGGTAGGAAGGAAAGCCACGGGACCCCAAACACATATCTAGAATCCCCAAGAGCTAATCACTCAGGGATGCTGACTAGAAGAAAAAGAAGAGGCAAATGCTATAATTGCCCTGTTTCTTGCATGGTACTGAGACATGTGGCCATATCATAAAAGTTATTTGGTTATTATGTACTGTCAAACTGCATGTTATTTATAACTGCCAATTATGAGTACTAGCTCGCTTTTTGTCAGGTCCAACATACTAACCAAGACCCCCACCTCACATACAAAGTGTGTTACAGCAGTTTGACAACAAGGTGAGGATCAACATTGTGATCCCCGTAGTGGAGAGCCTGTGAGAATCCTAGCATTCCACTACAGCCAGGAAGGTCCAGGTCGACCTTCTTCAATATGCCCAGGGATATAAAGAGCCTCTACAAGCCATTTCAGGAAAAATTGGTAAAGAGTGAAGAACTGAGCAAGCACGAAGTAGCTTAGGAAAATAAAAATTTTCTCCCCCCCCCCCCCCCCCAAAAATAACTGCCAATTTTAATTGCGGAATGTAGTCCTTCAATTGTTGACGACTCCTCTTCATCATGTACATGGCAGACAATTTTACATCTTCAGAGCCTCCCAACCCTAGTGATGTTTATAAATATTGCTGTTGATTCCCGTTCTAGCCATGGTATTACGCTTCCAAGTATCGACTCTCTGTATCACCTCTTGTTTACCTCCTGCAGTTTCGTCGAACTAAAAAAAAGGGAATATCAGACATTTTTTTCATTCCTTCTACTCCAACATCCCTTGATTACTATACGTTTTAAAGAAACATCACTGCCATAAATAATAAACATTTGATGATTCCATTAACAAGTGTTGCTTGTCCGCCAGCTAAATCACCTTCGCTTTGCAGATAATCTAGCACTGACCACGGAGTCAGCCACAGACGCCAATGAAATGCTAGCAGAGCTCCACCGAAAGAAAGAGAGGCTCAAAATGAATAAGCCCGAGATAAAAGTCATGCACAATCTTATGACCCAATCATCCTTGAAGGAGAGAGACTGGACGACGTGGACGAGTACATCTACCTTGGACGCCTGCTCAACATGCAGAACGATCTGAACCCAGAGTTGACTAGACAGGTTTTCATGAGTTGAACGGCTTTTTCTTCGATAGAGCCTTTACTGAACAGCATTCACACTCCACTCTTCAAATCCACAGTACTACCTGCAATGTGCTATGTGGCGGAAACATGGTCACTCACAAAGGAGATGGTCCAAATTCAGAGTGACCCAAACCTCTCTCAAGAGACGCATGGTCGATCTTACACTTTATAGCCAGCGCACAAAAGGTCTACATAACTCTGACATACGTCTATTATCCCTGGTGGAAGATGCAGTTATTTATGCACAGGCATGATCAAACTTGGACGGGTCACTTGCTGCAAAGAGCAGATGACTGATGGAGCCTAGCAACAGCAATATGGTACCTCTGAGACAAGAAGCGACCACCAATGCACTGGTCTGACTTCCTTACATCCCGCAACACTCACGATGCCACAGATAGGCTACTCATTATCCACTGGTCCACCATGACCGAAGACGGAGATTATTTGAAGAGAAGTTGAGACCCACAACGGCATAATTGTCGCTTAAGGACGGGTCATCCAGTTATCCAGCAAATTAACAAGTGTCATGCTTCGCAACTTTGACAAAAAGCTGCCCATATACCTGTCAGTACATTTATACATTTATACATATGTGCATAGTCTCAGAGAGTCTGGGTCACAACATGGCTAGAGCACTTTTCTGCTTGATCCTCATAAGGAAGGTAAGAAATGAATTGATCACCTCACCTCAGAAAATTTCAGACTAGGCAAGCTTGAACACTGCATGATTCTCAAATATCTAAATGTAAAGTTAGACAGCACATTGTCTTACATGACAAACTGTCAAGAAACAAAGCGAAAGATACCCGCAAGAAACAATATCATCTGAAAACTGATCTGCACAACATGGGAAGCACACCCATCAGTCCTCTGGGCATTGACACTTGCCATCAGTCCTCTGGACATTGGCACTCGCCATGTGTTTTTCCATAGCTAAATACGCGCATCAGTCTGGAAAAACTCTGCCTATGCAAAACTAGTTGACACAGCAATAAATAAGTCATGCCGAATAGTATCAGGGTGTCTAAAACACCCTCATCGATAAAATGTACGCCATAATTGGCATAGCACTACACGAGATCCAAACAAGCACTGCTGCAGAAACCGGATGAGAAAAACAGGAGCACGACCCAGGACACCCAACATTTGCACATCAGGTACAGAGCATAAGACTTAAATCCAGAAAAGCTTCCTAAAATCAACAAGGCCCATACAGACAGACTCAAAAAGTCATCACGTTGAGAGATAGCATGAATTGATGCAGGCCCCAGATATCAAACTTCAGGAGGAACCTGTCCTGGAATTCATCTACCATACACAGCATGAAAGTAATTAAACACTCCGAACTGGTGCATCACAATGCAAGAAGAACATGAAGAAATAGGGATACACAGATGATGACACATGTGCATGTGGCGCAATACAGGGCCCAGACCATCTGATGACCTGCCCCAACTTACAGGAAGCATGTAACAGGTGTGATATGCTGGAGGCAAATGACAAGGCAATCCATGTTGCTGAATACTGGATGCATGCTATATAACGTGATGCTTCGACGCGGAAAGTAACTAAGTACCTCACCTCAGACAAATTCGAGACATAGTACAATGTAGTCACTAATACTTTATCGAGTGTATGAGTACCAGAATGGTAGACCACTTGCTTCTAACAGCAAAAGGACTGGGTTCAATCCCTACTTTCAACACTCTCAAGATGACCCAGCTGTAAACAGATAAGGAATAATAACAATGGAACTAGTCACCCCCCAGCTCATAAAACACTGAGGTCTAACATAATTCAGTCTTTAACACTTTATCCCAGACAGAAGTATCTACTATGGAATTATCTTTACCTTTTAAAATCACAGAAGCTCAGAGAAAGTGCACTACAGGAAACACATAATCTGCAACAGCACAGCTACTAAATCCACACATGTACAGTTAGGACTGTCATTCCAGGATTGGACTTTACCGCCATATGCGATCATATAGCAGAACATTGCCATATATTTGCTTGTGATGGGCAACTATTATATTTTTCTTTGCCTTAGTACTTTACTTCCCCCATGGCAGTGTCTCCTATGAGACAGGCTTCACTTTTTCCCTGTATACTCAACATCATCAAGTGCCCTGCTGGATGGTGTTCATGGACCTCCAGTTCCTCTTATCACTAGCGCTGGTTATCAATTTCACTGTTGACCGCCTCCCATGTTATGCCTTCAAGCTGTCCAATATTTTCTCTCTTTGTCTCCATCTGTCCCTCTTGCCTGCAATTCTCCCTATGTGTTCCAACCTGTCTCTTCTCAAGGCATGCCTGAAAAAGAATGACTGTCTTGTCCTGATTTTTGCCACAAGCTGACTCTGTATCTGTGCCTCAAGAACAACACTATTACATTTCTTTGCAGTCCATGGAACTTTCAACTTTCTTCTATAAAACCCCATTTATATTGCCTCCAATGATGCCTGCTGACTGTTGATGACTCATTGCTATATTTCAGTACTGGTTCCACATAGCTTCCAAGAATTTGCTTCCAATGATAGGCTTTAGTTGCATAAGATTCCCCTCATACTTTGGAAGACTGGTTTTACCTTGGCTATTCAACATATTCCCTCCATTTGGCTTGGCTTCGTTCATTCTCAATCTCCCACTACCAAACACTGAAAGGGCTTAAGTAGCAGAATGTAGTCCAAAGAATGGAATGCGTTGTGTCGTAGTTTACAGCTTGACTGTGATATTTGCACCTTTCGGTCCAACACATCCGACTTCAACAAGCATTTTTTTAGTACCGGGTTAGGATTCCCTCTTCGATCCCTTCTCCTTAGCCAGTCTGCCCTGCTGCATCCTGTTATCCAGGATCACCATGTGGAGGTGTAGAAGGGTCTTGGCAGCTTTGGTTCGCTGGCCCTGACGCTAGCAGTCAGCTATGAGTAACTGACCACTGCAGCTCATGCGCTGCTCAGCATCTTGATCCCTTCCCTCCATTTAAACAAAACTGAAGTTGTGTTGTCCTACCACACATTTGTGCTTAGAGGTGTTTCATTTGAAAATAAATATCAGCACTATACATTACTGATCGAGTCTCATAAAGCGTAACAAGCTAAAGTAAAAACTAAATCATTTTAAAGCCACAATTAATTATTCAAAACATCTTATCTTTTAATTTTAAAATGAGCCAGAGACATTTAATTTAACATTGAAGATATTTAACTTAACATTTGTTTTATTACAATGTCTCTGCCAAACCAAAGTGGTTTCTGGGAAGGATGAGAATAAGTTCACTGTTACACTGAAAACATGTCAAAAGAGGCTACCACAAGCATAGTCTAATCTCTCTAAGGAAAAATGACCAAGTTATGCCATGAAACATACCAGCAACATAGCCAAAAGTTTGCTGAGGGGTCTTCTAGGTTTGAAATAAAGCCTTAGAAACAATACCCCATATATAGGACCAGAGTAAAATTACGAATAACTAGTTTTACTATGGATTAGAAGAAGTAGAACTTCCCAATGTCTCATCTATACAGGAATTCCACAAACAAGTACACTACTGACAAGAAAGACTTTTAAGCTGTTTTGTTTCAGTGCCTCATCTATCCTTCATTCTGATCCTTCCACAAATGTGGTATTTCCTGATTCTTCTTTGGTAGCTTATAATCATGATAGAAACTTTGTGTGATCTGTTGGTTGGAAGCAGACTTGAAAACTCACCTTCTGTTTCTGTTTTTAAGAATCAATGACACTGCACTCCAGGCATTCCCATAGGTGCTCAGTCTCTCTCATCAAATGGCGTAAGGTATGGATGCTGATGGTCCCTGTAGCTCGCTGGTTGTACACGCTCCAGCGCCGTCCTCTCATGTGCCCCACTCCGCTCGAAGCTCGTTTAATGTCCAAACTTTGCAATTGGTGGATTGCTGCTTTATCTATTGCAGTGTCCACATCCACCAGGCGGTCATTGATTGATTTCAAAATGTCACTTCTGTCCATCGCCTGGAGGTTTGAGGCCTCAACAGCAGCTATCCACTCGTACCTAAGCCATCCCTTCTGTACTTTCTGAAGTCCGGCTTGCGCGTCTGTCACGATGACTGCCTTTGTTTTAGAAGTCTCAGATATCCATTTCAGTGCTGAGGTCACTGCTTCCGTCTTCATTCTCATACTGGAGGTTGTTGACATGTATGCCCTACTGTGCTCAGCAGCGACCTCTCCTCTCACTCTAGCCGAGAAACCCCAGCTTGATGTCCCACTGCGCACGACTGATCCGTCGGTGTATATGACAGCGTCACTCTCCTGGGTGTTCTCAGTTATCAGCTGATTTACCTCGTGCTCTGCACTCTCGTTCCGTTCTCTGCATTCCTTGCCTAAGGTTATGATAACTCTTTGGTACTCTATCATTCTATCACCAGTGTGGGCCCATTCTTCCCCTTTGGCTATCGTCTCAGCTGGAGTGACGTGTCCGATTGTTGTCTCAGCCTGTGCCATCCATGATGACCCTCTTTTGATTCTAGATCCCTTGACGCCTGAGATACTACTGTGCAGAGGGTGTCGAGTGCCTGTGGTGACACGCATATAGGCTTTGACTTGTGCCAGTTTATATCTGGATGTCACCGATAACGATCCCAACATGTACCGCATCATCACAATCGGGGTATCTCTAGTGCAGCCCAGAACCAGACGCATACCTTCATTCTGGATGCGGTCCAACCTTACACACTGTGTTCCTGATAGTGTGAGGATGCATAGTCCGTAATCGATGACAAACAACACGACCTGACGAAATAGGATGAACAAGAGGCGTTGTTCTAAGTCGGCAGCAGTCATGGTCTTGAGTGCTCCCAACCCTCTCTTGCATCTTTGTACGATGTGGTCAACATGGCAGTTATAGGAAAGACTGCGAAAACTCACCTTATGGACTACCACTGCACCTTGCTTTGCGACAACAAGCGTGTCTGTGTAATGTGTTGCCATGTTATCCAGATACATTTGAGACCTTCCCTAAATCAGCTGTTTAGATAAGAGAGAGGTTCACATGCAGGTCTTGCAACCTAATCCATGCTACTACTTGCAACCGCTGTAATACATCGGGGAGACTAGCCTTGAACTCAATGTCCTTCTAGAAACACCTCATTGACATTTCTATTGACTCCAGCTCTGCAGTCGCCAACAATTTCAGTAGTCCTGGGCACCATGGCAATATTGATATCTGAGTCACTGGCATCATCTCCTGCTTCACCAATGATCACCGCCACACTGAACTCAAGAACTGTTTAAACTTCATCATGGGATGCCTTATACCTCACGGTTTGAATACATTCTATACCTCTGTATGGGCTTCCTTGCACATTCCTATTTCACTCTCTCTTTGTCTTTACTCATTTGCTCTTCCACCGTTATATCTTCTATTATTTTTAATATTGTTATGTTCATACACATATTTCTGTTTCCTTACAAATGTATGAGGAGGCATGGCCTATGGGTGAAAACATCCGTTTCCACAATCCCAACGCACCAGGTTCAAAATTCTGTGTCCAGTTTGGCAGACATAGGATTTTTATCAGTGTGATCGCTACTACATGTACGGAAAGTAATGGCAACCTACCCTACTGCACACCTGCCAAGAAACTTGTTAAAGCCAAATAGGTGGCGATTGTAAGAAGCAACGTTCTGTAAAGGACATGCTACTTACTTACACATGTGTCAATATATATGTACATGTAGTGGTGCTTGTTAAGCGCTTATTTCGTATTCGGCCTACTCTGTGCAGACGGCATACATTCTCAGTCATTCTTCGACTAATATGGATGCCGCATTGCAAATTGAATTGGTTGTCATCTCCATTATCATTGCTGTTGTTGGGATGTGTTATGTATTTTCTTCATTTGTTCTTGAGAAACTCCTATAATAGCACATAAATCCTTTGTGCAGTGTTCCGGCAAGATGGCCAAAAGCTGTGATGATCCCATGCTTCCATTGTAGAGAAATAAAATGACAGCTCACACCTGAGTGGTCTCCAGGGCAAACAAAATAGAACCACTGCTACCTTCCATGCAGGTCATAAGAGACAACAAAAAATGGTTTTTGCATAGGATTGACAACCTCACCATATTTAAAAAAATATTATACTAATTAATTCTCAATTGTTCAATTGTATTTCCGATGTTTGCGGAGGTGATCTGATTGGTTGATCAAATCATGTGATATCATTATAAGTGGCCCAACATGGCACTGCAATGCGAGGTACTGCATGAGATAATTATGCAATGATATTGCTGGGAAAATTAGACAGTTCTGAATTTGAAAGAAGAATGGGCATAAATGTGTTGGGGGAGGGCTAGGGAGGAAAGAAGATAGGTTGACTAATTACGTTTGTCACAAGAGACTACATCATAGGGAATTGCATGGGATAATTATGAAAGTCATTAACACAGTTTTGAATCGGAGAAAAAAAAGCATGTATGATTTGAGATGGGCAATTTGAGTGTGGTGTGAGGGAGGAGGGGGAGGGGGGTAGCAATGGGCTGAAGAAATTGACAATTTGGAAAAGGGGGTGGGGTGGAGGAGAGATGGGCGGGTTGGAAGGCAGGGGGAAGAGTGCAACGGCAGTGTGGGGAAAGGCGAGAACCTTCAATTGATATCTGGTTGTTTCTTTTATATTGTACAGTTTTGACTGACAGGCAGATAATCTGCATATTTCTGTTATGCTGCTATGAAAATCCTAGTGTAAATGACAGGTTACAGGTTGTCTTAAAAGCTGGGCAAAGTGAGCCAAATGCAGTGTTGGACCCAAGCTCCATCAAATGGGCTGATGAGAAAAGAAGAAGATAACGAAAGCTCAGGCTGTTGATTGTAGACATTGAGATTAACCCCTCTTAGGTCAAGACACTCAAACCTCACACAGGTCAAAAGCCTGATAATTAGAGTAGGCAACTGGATTTGAAAGAATGCTCTAGAAACAATATCCAAAATAAGATAAGAGGGACTACAGTGTGAATAACTCATTAAAAATGTTTCTGAAGATGGGAAGAAGTCATGGTGTCATGCTATCCTTTTTTCATTATTCACTCTTGTCTTACTCCATTTGTTTTAATCATTACTCTGAGCCATCTAAGTATAAGGCTTGAAAATCGTGCAGGCCATCTTTGTTGTGGTTTTCCTTGAGATTCAAGCATATTATATCTCACTTTGCGAACATCAACAAAAATAAAAAAATGTACATTTGACCTCCTCCACACACAGAAGTACAAAAATTGTTTTTATTCTGGTTCAAAATTAGCAATGTAAATATAAGATAAACTACCAAAGATTTTAACTGCTTGTCTATTTCAGATGTCCACCATTTACTCCACACCACTGCAGAATATCTAATAACTAATTGTTCTCCAGCCTTGCAGTTTAAATAGTTCCATATCCTTGAGCAATTTCATTCTTAAGTTGTTTAAGTATGGCTGGTTTTCTACTGTGCGCTACATTTTTCAAGTAGCCATGCAGATAAAAATCAAGTGGGCTTAGTTACAAGGAGGATACTTGATAGCTCATCGCCTATCCAGCAGTATAATTATGTTATCTATTTAGGCCTTAATGTCACAATGATAATGTCAGGGTGCTCTATCATGTTTAAATATAACCAAAGTTTTCCCACGCATAACGGGTAGGATATACTGATCACATTTGCAAAGAAAAGAATTACTGCTGACAGTCACCCTCTCCCCTTCTTTTTTTAATGGGCATACAATTACCATGAGTAATACCAGTACCATCATACAAGGTTTCAGTATCAGGTAAATGTACATGTCTGAATCAAAAGAAATGATTGAAGTTATATGGACAAATACAATTCAGTGGTGTCCATTTCATTCTAAACCTCCTTGACTTTTCATTTTTTAACTTTTTATTAATGGAACACTTAAAATATCTTGATCTTGATGACTGTTCCTCAGGGTAGCTACGGATTCCAAGTTATCTCCAGCAGACCTTTTCTTGGGCCATGGAAGTCCAGTACGTAGTAAGTACACCTGAAGAGTCACCTCGGATGTTGTAGCGTACAGCAAGAGAGTCTAACGAACGTGTTAGAGCTGTATGAATGCCGAAAGTCTGCCTGTTCAACTGGTTTTGACTCTTCAAGAGTGGCGTGGACTCTGGTAAGTATGCATTTCATAAATAGCTTATAAGTGACCGGGAGAAGAGTAATTGAACAATAGTTTCCAAGGTCCTCTTTGTGTCCCTTCTTGTGCAAGAGTGTTGTCCTCAAGTTGTGCTAGGTGTTCCTCTCGAATGAAGATAACATGTGAAACGTTGGACTATAGCTTGGTAAAGTGGTAGACCACAAGCCCGGATGACCTCCACAGTGATGTCATCTTCATCTGGTGATTTTCCAAATGGCATTGACTCAACAATGGCAAATTTCTGAAGGCAGGAAGTCTGGAAGAGAAGGTAAAGTGGATGGGAGGGCAATTGGAGGGGGTTCTGATGATCTAAACAGGTTGCTATAGTAAGCTTTCATTGTTGACTCCATCTCCAGCTTTGACATTGTGCGAGACCCATCGGGAGCTTTTAGACAAGGAATAATTTGGCGATATTCGGCAAGGCTTCACGTAGCTAATTTGATGATGTGCCTATATTTTGCAGCTTTCCGGAGACGTTAGCGGACAAAGTTTTCATGATCTTCTTCAAGTTTTTTATTGCAGATTTTGCTTAGGGTGGTAAAGGCTGTGTGGTTGTCTGGAGAACAAGCCATCTTACGCTGCTCAACTAGCAGAGCTCATGTGGCAGGTGAAATGCGATTTGTGGTGTTAGTGGTTGCCTAGAGACTGCCTGCCTTTGAAATGGATGTGATTGCTGCAATCAGATTTGCATAGTCAGTATCGATGTCAGTGTTGATAGAAGATTTGAGTTGTTTGTTAGCTGCGAAGGTGGTAGAAATTGAGGGATTGATGAGCATCTCTTGACCTCAATATGATGGCTGCTGCTAGGACTTTACAAGTTTTAGATTGAAGTGAAAACATGCACAGAGAAGGCAATGGTCACTTCCAGTGCAGAAGGAACCAAGCACTGAGACATCAGTTGCCGAGTTACGATTGGACAAGACATGGGCAATTTCATGACGCTGGTTCACTGGGTTCCATATGTGTGTACCTCTTGTGGATGGGCTTCATGAAAAAGCTGTTACAGTGAAACGGTCGATCTGATTAGCAGAAAGTGGCCAGTATGTCACCTGCGTCTTTCCTTGCTTCTCCAGAGTGAGGCCCCACGTAGGTTTCACCATGTTGACAAGGTCCTATTCTGGCACTGAAGTCTCTGATATTGATCTTATGGTAGCTGTGGCATAGCTGGAGGACTTCATGGAGGATGTCATAGAAATCAGCATGTTCATCTTTGTCTGCTGTTGGTGCATGCACTTAAATAATGGTAACAGTACGGCATTTGAAGATGGTGATGTCCAAGAAAGTCAGGAGGTGGTCTACAAATACCACTCGTTGAACAAGATGGATAATGGGGGGGGGGGGGGGGGAAAGAAGAAGGAAGGAGAGGTGGAGGGGGTGGGGCGACGAGGAAACCAACTACTCTTGATGTAGAGTTGTAATCTGATATAATCTCCTGTGCCGTAATTTCAAATCGCTGACAGTTCTTTTTCTTGTTTGGTCTCTGCTACTCTCGCCAATAACGTGGCTCAGCTGTGGTGCAGAGCATATGGAGCAGCAGTTGTAGGTGCACACTGTTAGGTGGGTATCGCAAGTCCGAGTCTGGAGATGGACATTGGTCCTGAGAGAAGGGCGTCTTTGTTTACGCCGCACATTGCTGGTAGCTAGATATGTACTATTACTGGACTGGACCCGAACAGAATCTACCTCTTTGTTTTATCACAATCAGGTTCACATTTACATGAATGCCGTTGACGCAAACAAAGAAAGTAGCTATCTTGCTTGATACCAGAAGTACATAGGTCTACTTAAAATAAAGGACTACATAAAATTATAAAGTTTAATAATTAAGCAACCAAATGATGTCTGTTGAAAGGAATTCTTACAACTTCTTGTGCTAGTCCTTCCATTAATCACATGCCACATTATAGTATCCCCAATGTCATTGTGGATCTCGTACAGCAATAAACTGGCCCACCATATCCATAACCCTCAATGTATGTTGTCAAATGTGACTAAAGTGGGATGTGCATCATCAAGGGGCTAGCAAAACTCATCTTGCATAATAAATTGCTACAGAAACCACCACCACTGCAACAGCAAAGCGTCTACTTATTAAGTTAATAAAGTGCAGAATGCTTTGGAAAGTTTGGCACACTCAAACTCAAGGTTTGCCTATGGTAAACTGCAGGGGTGGCCCTTTGCTTCTTAAGAAATGAAATTGAGACAAAAGGTATTAGTACCACTTACCTTATCACTTGGTATATGTCTTGCTCCCATCTTTATTATATTTCTGACACGTAACTTACGTGTAAGTATTGTTAAACGATACGTCGATAGATCAGTAGTAAGTCAACTAAGTAAGTGGATATACACAAGTCTGTCTAGAAACTAGATTTCAAATACTGAATATCTAAGAAGTCTGGAGAAAATTGTGCATATGTAGGGTGTTATATTTGCTTCAAATCTCTCAGACTTGGGGGTGTGCCCTAGCGATCTCACAAAGCCAAGGTGTAGGAGTGTATGAAGTTTCCGTTTAAAGTTCAGTCCGGCTGCATGGAATCACCGAAATAAATGTCAACAAACATGACTAAAATGAATTTCTCTATGGTTAAAGTTCCAAAACTACAAACTAATTCAGGGGCACTGAGATGATTGGAGGCTATTTGTAAATTGATGTAGTCAATCAGCTGTGTCAGTGTGTCGGTTGTCAAGCAGCAGACCGTTAATTGATTGAGAGGGGTGAGGCGACCAACCTATCACAAGACCAATTCTACTGGTCAACGAATGATAGGTGGCTCTCAAATCAAGTCTGCTCTAGTTGAGCACAGGTGTCGTAAACACTTTAGAACACCGCACTAATTTAACTCACTGGGAGTGGCGCTTTAACCTTAATGGAATCTGAATAATCACAATGTAAACAGATAGCACCGTCAAACGTTAGCTTTGGTACGTCCAAAGCAGCGTTAATGGCGGATCACGACCAACCGGAATTCTGGGATCATGACGTAATACAACTTCCGTCAACAAACTAGTGATGGTGTAGCTTTTGGTGGTCGAATTTCGGGAACTGTGTACTCCTGGGAGCGAGAATCAGACATACCAAATGATGTAGAGTTCCAATATATGAGATTCCATTCACATTGCAGTAGTTTTCGTACGTACTCTAATAATATAAATGAAGATATATTATGCCATTTACTACATACCAAATTCAATAACTACTTCAGTAGGCCTCTTCAACGAAGCCGAACATCACTCAGTCTTAGTCTAACTACTTGTCTTGTTTTGTTTCAATGTTTGAAATATTTGAAACAATAAAACTATCAATAATTGTGTTGTGACTTACTACCACGTTACTTTAAAAGGCCTGCTGGAATAAAGGTGAATATGGATGGCATTCACCAAACTGGAAAACTAAGACTGGGATTGACAATGTGCTTTGAATTGAAACGACTAAAGTAAAATATTACCAACTTAAACTAGTAATACACGAACACAGTAATAGTACTACTACTATAAGTAGTCCGACTACTAGTATTACTATTACTAATAGTAGTACTAGTTAGTATTTTACTGTTAGTAACTTAGTAACTATTACTACTATTATTACTATTACTAGTCTATTAGTAAAACGTTAGGATTACTATTAATTACATTATAATACTAATTAGTATTACTATTAGTAACGACAACGGTTCAACCGTTACTACTAGTACTACTGGAACTGTTACTTAGCTAAATTATCAAGACAGCAACTATATACCAGTTTCAAAATTTGAGTACTATTTATAACAACCAGTGACAGGATTGGCCGTGCACAGGATTTCCTACATGTCCAGGGGCAATTGGTGGAAAAGCTGAAAAATTGTATCAATGTGGTTTTTGTGGCAAATTAACCTGAATCAAGTGACTCAACAACATGGTGTCGAATCAGTGATGACACACTAAAACTTCTGGTAACTGGTAAGCACAGTAAGGATGAGTAATGCAATGTGAACAAAAATAGCAGTTGCAGACTCAAAGTAGACAATCACTAGGAACAGCATAGATTGGAAATACTGACCAAAGCAGCTGAGAATCAAATGTAGAAATAATTCATCATTAGTTGAAGTGTCATATGAAAGCTGTAACTAAATAGTGAAGACAATATCACAATAACAGATATAGAGGAAGAATGTAAGAAGTATTTACACTGACCTCTTTAGATCAAAGGCTGCAGTTAATAAAAACCCATACTTTAAAAATGTGGGAAAAATAAATTGGAGGAGATGATGCATGTGATTAATCATTTAGAAAGTAGGAGAAGTCCCAGGACTGGGTAAAATCACTACATAAATAAGTCAGGAAGGTGGAGAAACACAAGCATAACAGATTTGTTTGCTTTAATTGTGTACAAGCTTTTACAACAGTGATTATGAACAGATTAGAAAAGCAACAATGAGGATCAATTGTGAGAGTAGGCAGGTTTCAGGAAAGGGAAAGGCTATTCAACCATTTAATGTAGAAAGCACGGAAAGCAAAGATGCGCTTGTGTTTGTGGACTATTTTCTTCATCTTTCATTTGCTTGAAAATATAAGGTCTATATCTTAATTCTGCATCTTTATACTATTTTAGAAAACTCTGCAGAGTCTTATACGGCCAGTTTATTTTACATTTCCTTGATCTAAAAGCTATGTGCAATCTATTCTTGAATGCATTAATTGATCCTACCACCACTATTTCAAGTGGCAATGCATTCCAAGCATTCACCACTCTCTGACTAACAAAAAAATATTTCCTAATATCTAATCTGGACTTTTCTTTAGTTAATTTGTAGCTATGCCCTCGGCTGTACTTTGAAAAACTTGTTATAGTCTAATTTATCCTTTTCGTTGATTATCATATAAACCTGTACTTCACCTCAAATTCTTCTCCTTTCAAGACACTTGTGGCCGATTTTTTGGAGTCTTTCCTCGTAACTATAATTCTTGATCTCACTATCAGTTTTGTTGCTCTTCTTTGAATCCTTTTGAGCATGTTTATATCCTCGTTATCCTTAGAACAGGACACAACCGACTCCGCAGCCACATGTACACAAAAATGAAGATTGGCAACTCAGCCATGTGTACATGCGGACAGGCGCCCCAGACAGCAGAGCACATACTGCAAAACTGCCCCGAATATGATATACAGAAAAAATCTCACTGGCCCATAGAAACAACACTGGAAGAGAAACTTTATGGACCTGTATGTGAACTACAAAAGACAGTGAAGTTTATACAAGAGACAGCATTGCAGATATAGACAATATTTTAAAGCGAGCGAAAGAAGAAGAAGATCCTCGTTATGAAAAGGACTGTACACAGTAATCTAGGTCTAACTAATGCTTTATACAGTTTGACTATCACTTCTTGGCTCCTATGTTTAATATTTCTTTTTATCATATTTAACATTGCATTTGTCTTTTTTCATTGCTACATGGACTTGCCATCTCACCTTACCTGTATGCTCTATTATTATCCCTAGGTCTCTTTCCTTTCTATTTTTCTAATATTGTTCACTCCCATTCTGTAATTATGTTCCATATTTGATCTACCCATGTTAACTGTACATTTATCTACATTAAACTCCATTTGCCAGCCCCCAGACCATTACTGAATTTTATCTAAATCCAACTCAATATATCCACTTCTGCTTTAGATGAGTCACTTCTGTATAGTTTTGTCTCATCTGTTAATTTTGCAATCATGGATCCCATATCAATGTCCAATTCTCTTATATATCTCAAGAACAAAATTGGTCCCGAGCCCTGTACCACTAAACTTTTTACCTCTTACATCACTCAGAGTGCTCCTTATTTATGCCCACTCACTGCCTTCTTACTGTTAACCAATTTTCAATCAATTTGGCAACTTCGACACCTATTCCATATTTCTAACTAACTAAATAATCTTTGATGATGTACTCTATCAAAGGCCTTTGCAAAATGTAGATAAATTATATCCACTGGCTCACCTTGATCTATCATTTTAGTAACCTCCATGAGTTCTAACAGATTTGTTAAGCACGATCTCCCTTTAGTAAACTCATGCTGACTATAATATCTGATTAGATTAAACTTGTCTATGTGCATAACAAAGTTTACTTTGATTATTGACTCTAACCATTTACAGACTATGCTCTTTAAACTCACCTGTCTGTAATTTGTTGGATCTGATTTTTTGCCCTTTTTTAATAAGGGGACCACTCCAGCATCTTTCCAATCTCCTGGAACAATCCCTTTTGCAAGTGATTGAGAACATAATACAGCCAATGGTTTTCCTCTATATATTTAATTCAATGCTTCATTTTTAGTTCTTTTACATTTAGCTACAAATTTACAAGGGGCATTAAAGTCAAACCAGGACTTTTTTTCATGGGAAAATTAATTTTTTTCTCAAATTAGTCAAATTGGCATTTTTTTTGTTTCGCTATAATCTCCTGCAATGTTAATGCAATTATCTCAGCGTTTAAGTAATGTTTTAAAAGCTTCAGTGTAGAAAGATCTGTCAGTATGTCTGAACCAATCAAGGACAGTCTGTATTACTTTGCCATCACTGCTGAAATGCTGACCTCCCAGACAATTCTATTGAGGGTCAAAACAACTGGAAATCACTTGGAGCGAAGTCTGGGCTGTAAGGTGGATGGGGCAATACCTCCCAGTCGAGTTGCTGCAGATGGCACATAGTGCATTGAAATGTATGAGGTCGAGCGTTATCTTGCAGGAGCAGGACCCCTTTATAATCAAACCTGGCTGTTTTTTCCACAGACTGTTATGCACATCACTCAAAATGTGTATGTACTGTTCACTATGAATGATACCAAGCTTGTCCCAGAAAACACTTGCCATCACTTTACCTGCAGATGCAATTGTCCACATTTTTTGGGATGGTGATGATTGCATATGCTTCCACTGCTTGGATGCTCGTTTTGATTCAGGAGTATAATGATAGACCCAGGTAATGAAGCGATACCAAAGTCATGCCCTTCATGTCAAAATATTGCTTCAATTCAGTGCAGCCATGAACTTTTATTTGCCGTCAAAAACAGAAAGGTGTCTTGGCACATAACATGCACTAATTTTCCAAAAATACAAATGTTCATGAATGATAGTGTTCGCTGTACCCAGAGAAAGACTTGTCTCTTGTGCAATTTACGACACGTTATGCATCGGTTTTTCAGGATAAAGCATCCCACAACCTAGATATTCACAGGACTGACTGGTGAGTTGAGACTCACCATGGCCGGAATCATCACTCACGGATGTACGACCTTCTCTAAAACTTTTACACCATTCAAATGTCTTACAGTGACTGAGTGTCTCATCACAGTATTGTGATTGCAGCCTTCTGTAAATTTCCGTAGGTTTCACGCCTTCTTTCACAAGAAAATTCATCACAACGCGCTGTTCCATGCAAGCACTAACAGTATTGTCCACCATTTTTATGTATATGTCAAATGATTGGTCTATGGCAAGTGGGCCACCTAGCTGTAATAGGACACAAGTGCCCCTAACTAATGATAGTAGTACTCAGTATGCTATACCCCATTCAGGTAGAACTAGAATGAAAAGTCCCTGTTTGATTTGAACGGCCCTCGTAGTTATCCACATTTTACATATGGGGGCTTACCTCCCTACATGGAACACATTCCTCTTAGCTTTTCTTGCCTGCCGAAGACAGATGTGTCGGACGGAAAGGTGCAAATATTGCAGTCATGCTGTAAACTAGCGACACAATGCAATCCATTCTCCTGACTACATCTTGCTACTTGCAAAGCCCTGTTGAGGGCTTGGTAGCAGGAGATTGAGAACGAACGCAGAAGAAGAAGAAGAAGCTGCTTTTCTAGAATTGTTTTGAAACTCTCCCACTCTTGTTCAACATTTGTTCCACAGACAATATCTTTCCAGATTATGTAGCTTGCTGCTTCTTTCATCTTCTTAACATCTGTCTTCGAGTAGTCGTATGTTCATGTACTTATGTTTTCTTCCTTCCTTGTTATAAGATCCAAAAAAAAACAGATGATCTGATGGTCACTTGAACCACACAGTTCTCCAACAGTAACTTTTTCAATATATTCTGCAATATTGTCTATTGTATAAACCTCTCTATTCTCCTGGCTCCACGGGACAACCGTGAAGGACTTCAATTATTTAAGGTTAGGTCCTTCCAAGATGGGAGACCTGGCACTCTACCTGCCACAGGTTGAGTGTCATAATGTTTTGCATATATAGGTATACTTGTATATTTCATATTTGCTTGGCATCCTGATTGCTGTGGTGCTCCTCTTGGCTGGTTGCCTCCAGCTTCAGCACCTTATCTTATTAGGGGTGTCTTGTTTAACCAGAAGTGAATTGAAATCCAAGCATTTTTAGACATGTGTTTTGCGGAAAATGTAACCACATTATTGATAAACATGTCCCATTATTACAATTAATTTCTTACAGCAATCACATGAATAAAACTTACAACGTATTTCTGTTAAGCATATTTATCATCACATTTCCATTTTTGCTTTTATGGGAACACAAGGCTACAACTGTTATTGACCATCTTGCAGGAAGTTTGCACTAAAAAATCATATATGTCCTCTTGTAGAGATAATTTCTTAAACATTTTGATTTACATGATAAGTTGTCAGCTCCACGTACAACCCTCAGAAGTTGGCTTTTGCAACATGCAATGTGAGAAACATCCTTTTCTTTTTTCCTCAATAAGAGGTCTGAGGATGTGTACATGGGAAACGTTTTTCTTTATCTAATGTTTTCAGACATCAACTAGAATAAATCTAAAGAAAGCTTTGGTCAGCTTTATTGTGCTGAAGTTTAAGTTATTGCAGTAGATTTTTCTGATTTAGGTTTGTTTAGTTTCTTTATGTAGATGTTATAAACACATTTGTAGTGGAAACTGACAGATATGCTAGTCTGGGTAGGAACACTATCAGTGCTTTGTGACAATTTCATGGATTTACAAGACAATTGGTGTACCCAAAAAAATGCTTGTGACACAATTTTTAAAATGTGGAAACTAGAAGGATAAGTTATACCTATATAACGTTGAGGTAGTTTTCCACTTTCACCTGACAGTCTGTCGGCTTACAATTTGATTATCTTATTTTCTCTATTTAAAACCATTTAATGTGTGTGTTAATTGTATTTTTCAGTAAATATTTAATCGCATGCGACTTCGTAAAGGGATGTCAGTTGCACTGACTTTGGCAGAATCACAGTTCATGAAGGAGGAACACAACGAAGCGAGACGGTATCGGTTTGTTATATCTTGTAATTAGGTTACGTAACTTTGATAATGACTCAGAAATGGGACATTTAACTATTAGTATAGCATCCAGACTACATATATTAACAATCAGAGATGGCCAGTTGTGATAGATATGTTGCAAGGAACATGATAGTAACTAATGCATTTGAGATTTAATGGAGGTAGATAAGACATACACTCAGTAAGAAACCTAACATATATCCAGAAATGCACAAGATTGGAGACCACAAGGAAAGAGAAGGGAAACCCAAAAAGTACCAGGTAAAAAATCTGTAGAAGATGTCAAGACAGCTTCTTTGTCCTTATCGTTATCACATTGGGGTGAATCAACAAATCCTTTCCATCTTTTTAAGCAGTCCTGCCTTTTGGAATTTTGTTCTTTCTATTCAGCTTCTCTAGTTGAAAGGATAGGAGTTCTGCAAACCAGTTTCATTTCAAGTTTGACTGCTCCACCTCATAGACCACTTTGAAGGACTCTTCTACTTCAAGGATAACCTGCTTAATAACTTCATTGATGCTTTTATATAGTTTTTAATGCGGTCATCCCGGCTATTTCATAGTATACAAACTCTATTGACAATTTTAATGATTTTCAAAGGTGGTTTAAACTATACGAGATTTTAGCTTTACGGACACATAATTAGAATTTAACTCTCGCATAAGATATATCTCATCTATATATCATCATACCAATTTGTCAGATACTAGAAGTTAGATTGTGTTTCTACCAGGCCTTCTGATGGTCATGCCACAGTCAGTGGAGAGCAGGAGGAGGAAGATGCCAGGGAGGCTGAGCTTATTGTGTTTGATGGCACATCTCAAGGCTTAGGTAAATATATAGTTACTCGTTCTCTTATATAAGTAATGGTCCGTTCGCAGCATCAGGAAAACACAAAACAGAATCAACTTTACGGACACAAAACAAGACATTGCAAAGGGTTTGCTAAATCTTCTTCTTTGGTGTTTGTCCTGAAAAGAACGTTGTGTCATAGTTTACAACGAGGAAGCGATATCTGCGCCTTTTGAGCCGACATATCTGATTTTATCTAGCATTTTTGGGTACCAGGTTTGCCTTCTAGGGGTGGCATGAGGGTGTCTCCATGTGTATCCTAATGACCTCACCGGTTACGGGATGACCTAACCTTTCTGAAATCACGAAGGTGTGCAGTTCAAATCACGACAAATCCCAGGCGCCAGATTGCCATGGCACATAGAAATGTTTCTGTGACACCTAACAATTTCGAGCAAGTAACGTGCTTACTCGCAGAATTTCCTCCATCACTCATATTACTCCATAGTGTTAAGGGACACAAAATATATTTTCCTGCATAATTTCCTCTCCCTCCTCCGACTGTCAGGGTCAAACTGCCTGTGCCATGCTACGCAGCAGCTAAGACATAACACAAATAAGGAATAGCAGAAATAAATCAGTATTACTTAGAATATAAACTTTCATTTGCACATTTAGAATTCAAATTCACAAGAACAATTCCCCAATACCCTCTGACATGTTGCACAGCCCTACCAAGAACTTTTCATCCAGTACTATGCCTTGCTCCTAGATTTTGTTTTACCTGGTGCCTAGATCCTGAACAGATTTGTTGTTGTTGTTAATAGGTGCTGAGCAATTCAGCTCAATGTCATTCTTATATAGATACAGGTCTTCTTCAGCTGTTTCACTGCTCTGTACAGTGTGTTGGTAGTGCTTGTAAGAATCATTTCTTTATATCCGCAAGCTTCTTGCACTCAATGAGTAGGTGTCTAGCTGTTTTGTCAAGGTGAGAGCAATGTCTGCACAAGGGCAGGTGCTGGGGAATGAGGGGGTTTAAGTTGCTAATGACTTTCGTGTGTTCTGTGATGAGACTTTGATCTCTTCTATGTAGTTTATTTATGTCAACGTTACTTTTTGGCTGGGACATTTCGCTAAATGCACTGCGACCTGTTGTTCCCGTTACCCACATGTTCATCCAAATGTCCCTGGTATTGTTTTAATTCATTTTACTGTGTGCTACTGCTGGATCTATCGAATTGTTATTTGAAGGCTCCTGTTTTTTGCCAATCTGCCAGCCATCTCATTTCCTGGTAGCCAGGGATCCATTGTATGGTGACATTAATCTCATGGACAGTGCTAATGTTGCTGATCACCCTCCCCACCAAAAATATCTCTATTAGGTTGCATGGTGTGTGCTTCAGAGCTTCCAAAACCAAAAGTTCACAATAAAACGTTACTATTTGCATTTTTTTAAATGGTAAAATATCAATTATATTTGTGATTTTGCGTTGTAAAGCCAAAAACTTTTTAAAAAATAGAAAATGTATGGTTATGGTCAGATATCAAGCCAATATGAAAACAGAAATGAAACCTGCTTTATGATAAAAAGTTCTTCATCAGGGACAATAAACAAAAAATATTTACTGACAAATCATAGAGTAAGGGACTGAGTGATCTTGAGGTAAGACGTCAGCCTCGGGTGCTGGAGGTCGCGAGTTAAAAGTCCCTTGGCAGTTGGAAATCTAAAAGAGTAGGCTTAAAGGCCGCTGCCGGGCAAAATTCAAAATTATGTTAATAATCTACCCAATCTATTACAGGATCCTCGCTGATGCTACGGAGTTCGTGCATTCTGCTGAAATTTTCCAAAAGTATGGAGAAAAACGGAGCACTTATAGGTTAAATCATGTGTAATGACATTGATTCTTTGGCTAAACTAAACTAAAGGAAAGGATGAATACATAAATTAGGTTAGCACATAAGAACTTGTCACTGGTCTTCTCACTTGTGGGCATGTCAGAGACAAGATAATAAGTGGGTGAAATAAGCGAATGGAAGTGATATGGCCAGGAGTGTGGGAGAAGGATGGATAAATCGATAGCAGCGAAACAGGGAATGACCAGATGGTGATCTTGGTACTCGTATAGTGGCGTGCTGACATGCAGATGAAGATAGATAATGACTAGGTAAAGATGTGAACAATGTTGTTCCCGTGCGGCTGAAGGCAAACGTGTGGAAGCCCAGTTTATTCTCAAGTGCAAATGATGACCATCAGAGGAGCAGGAAATGATGCCTGTAACACTGATATCAGCCTTACTTCAGTGTCCAGGGCCATTGAAATGGCTGGTAATAGGGGAACAAGTGTGGTTGCAGATGTCATTGTGTTGCCAGAAACACATATATAATAAAAACAGATTATTGCACATGATGATACATAAGGCCACCACTACAGCTGGCCCCTTTACAGGAAGCCTGCACCTGAACATTTTAATAGCAATGGTTTTATATGATTAGGTTTCTAGTCTTATGCACAATCCTCTTTAGTCACTTTATGTGACACGCTTGGAAAGTTACAGTGGAGTGGCCCTATTCTTTTCAACCCAGGTAATTATTGAACATCATCATTGTGTTTTGCTTTGTCACTCCAGATGGCCCGACATGGCATTTAATTTATTCTAACCAGCTCTTATAGTATAGAATATGTTCACATAGGCAACAAGGTCTGTAGCATCTAGAATTCACTGTGAATTTATCGAATAAACAAGTTCGGAGAGGGTGGTTTAACCGATGTGTGAGTCCATCGTTGGCATGTGTGAGTATTTCCTAGTCTCACCAAAATTGACACTGTCAGCAAACAGAACGAAGGGTACCATTCTTGCCAAGTTCAGTTGTGGGCACTGGACTGTGGAAATGTGACACAGGGTAACAGAAGTAGGCGATGGCTTTGCCAGGATAGTCAGAGATAATAACACCAAAAATCGAACAAATTAACTCATCCAAATGGGAAAACCACACCATGTTTCCATGGACACAGGTGTCAATTTTAGTCAAATCTATGAACACACATCATCCGTGATATGCTTAAACATGAGAGAAAAATAGACCCGCAGCCGTTTAAACGCCATGTTTGATGCCAGCTGCTAGGGAATCCTGAACCCATTTTTTTGCAGTGCGGTTTTAGTAGCAATGACCTTTTAGTATGGTGAGGTTGCCATCCACATTCACAACCTTTTCTAGTCTCCTATTTCATCCCTCCTGGAAGGGAATAATGACCATACTATATTTAACCCGGGAACCACTGGGGTAGCGAGGTTAGTTCATTGAGGTACTAGTAGATGACAGATATGGAGATGTTGGGGGAATAAATCCAGTCAAGGCCAAGTCTCAACATCTCACAATGTCCATTCAGTAATGAGACATCTGCTACTACCACTAAGATAATCCCACAGTTCTGAACTTGTTGAGAAGCGTCAAATTGCACTACAGCCAGTAAGACATCTTTACCACCTTCTCAAGTATGCCTTGTAATATAAGAAGAGCCACTAACCTACTGCCAAAGAAATGTCAAGAGTCAATTTATTGTAGCTTTGAACAACAGCCACCACCACAACTCACACCAGATAATTGAAGCTTTATAAACACTAATTTGACATTCATACTCCTTGTACCATAGATGTTGTTCATCTGCTTTTTGAACAAATGTGGTCCATTCATTCATGCATATCACTAATTAGATGACGAGGCTTTTTATTACGTTAAGGTAATCATAGTTAATCCCAAACTAGTGTATAAATAAATATAACAGAAATACCTCAAATGCATAATAGAACAATATATCTAATTTTGAAATGTCACAAGCATCAATCACCATAATTCTTGCAGTTTGTAATTTTTTTTTCAATTTTGATAAATCATAATTTGAAAATGAGAATTGTCAGGTGTTATGTATACTTGTCACAACTTTACGATGCAGAAACATGGACACTGAATAACAAGTTGGAAAAGAGTATTGAAGCCTTCAAAATATGGGTAAAAAGAAGATTGGGTCACATTTCTTGGAAAAAGAAGAAAACAAATGTGGAGGTATTGAAAAAGTTGGGAGTGAAAAGAGAATTAATGACCGCTTCTATCATTATTAATGGGTTATTGCTAGTAACACGACATTTTTACATAATAAATTCCAATTTTAAAATGCCGCGATCACATTATTGAACATAGCAATGTATCAATCCATAATTTTCCCCTGTACAGGATTAAAAATCGGTGGTGGCTGTAGCACAGATGGCACAGAGAATTTTGGGATATTTGTGAAGCGTGTCCTGCCTGGTGGTCTAGCTGCAACATCAGGTGAGGCATGGATCATCTGTGATGTCTTCAAAACATTGTTTATGCTTTGATTTCACTGGTGGCTCTAAATGTAAGGCAGGCTTTTGGTTCTGAATTCATTGTGGAATACATAGTTTAAAATTGCTTGTGGTTTTGGATAAAATTAATGTGTTATTGCAATATAGAGGTTAATTCCATCACAAGCTACCAGCATTTTTGTTAGCTTGTGGAAAATATTTTCTTCAACAAAATTCTGATCACAAAATAATGCTATTTTGTGTGTGAATAATTTATTTCAGTTATGTTATGTTATCATTGTGAAATTAATGTTCTAGTTTCTTTGTGTACGCTTTTTGCATTTGTACATGTTCTGTTTCTAGAATCGACATCACTGCAATCCGGGCATACCCATAGGTGCTCAGTCTCTCTCAGCAAATGGTGTAGGGTATGGATGCTGATGATCTCTGTAGCTCGCTGGTTGTACACTCTCCTGCTCTGTCCTCTCATGCGTCATACTCCGCTCGAACCTGATTTAATGTCAAAATTTTGCAGCCTGTGGATTGCTGCTTCATCTATTGCAGTGTCCTCATCTAACAGGCGGTCATTGATTGATTTCAAAATGTCACTTCTATCCATCACTGATGTGCCTATGATGGGAGCTTGTGAAGCCATGATGTCAGCTCTTTCATTGCCCTGAACCACAGCATGAGCAGGACAGTAGATCCATGTCAACCCCTGGAGGTTTGAAGCCTTATCAGCTGCTATCCACTCATACATATGCCATCCCTTATGTACCTTCTGAAGTATGGCTTGCGCTTCTATCACGATGACTACCCTTGTTATAGAAGTCTCAGATATCCATTTCAGTACTGAA
Organism: Ariolimax columbianus; assembly: GCA_036924085.1. Taxonomy (NCBI): domain Eukaryota; kingdom Metazoa; phylum Mollusca; class Gastropoda; order Stylommatophora; family Arionidae; genus Ariolimax; species Ariolimax columbianus. Next base: position 25,645,246 of record JAVGWX010000018.1, read on the forward strand.
GTCACTGCTTCTGTCTCCATTCTCAAACTGGAGGTTGTTGATATGTATGCCCTACTGTGCTCATCAACGACCTGTTCTCTCGCTCTGATCGAGAAGCCCCCAGCCTGATGTCCCACTACGCAGTACTGATTTGTCAGTGTATATGATGGCATTACTCTCCTGCTTTTTCTCAGTTATCAGCTGATTCTCCTCGTGTTCTTCATTCCTTGCCAAAGGTTATGATGACTCTCTGGTACTCTATCATTCTATCACCAGTGTGGACCCATTCTTCCCCCGTGGTGATCGTCTCAGCTGGAGCGACATGCAAGTAGCAGGATGTAGTCCAGAGAACGGAATGCATTGTGTCACTAGTATACAGCTTGACTGCAAAATTTGCTCTGTTGGTTCGACACATCCGTCTTTGGCAGACATACCTCTAATATGGTAGGTTAAGGGGGAAGCAGACGCTAGTCAGGTTCAGGCACAATATACTGACCAAGAACAGTATCTCTCTTCCCAGGAAATGGGTTGTTTTCAAGGCAGTCTGGCTGACGAGATGTGGGTTAATGTGATCCCGTAGAAGTGAGTGCCACACAGATGAAGTCAAACATAACACAACTGCTTGGAGGACCCAGGTCCACATTCATCAGCATGCTTGAGATGCGAGGAAAGCTACTACAACCCACCGCTCAACTGCGTTTCAGGGTGCACAAATGAGTAAACATTCTCATTGTGGGCATTCAGCAACAGCATCAATAATATGGCAGGTTGAGGACCAGACAAACGGCAAAAGAAACTGACATAAAGCATAACTCTACCTTTTTTTCACTTACCAGCGCATACAAAATCCTAAAAAGGTATTTTAACTATTGTTTATTAAGTGTACAATAACACTAGGTCTATCAAGATATTAAAACATCAAATGAATAAACACAACTGTACAAACATTGCATAGCTTACAAATATTCTCTCAGCCTGCATAGTTTGGAACAGAGTTAGGGCTTGTATTAATTAGGACTTGACTTAATGGCACACTGGGGCAGATTTCATCTTTTATGTAGTAGACTAATACTTTCTCCAATAAACACATACGAAATCAGCTCTGAAGAAAAGTGTCATTAATAATACAAAATGAATATTAATTAAAAGAGGCATATGAACAAACTGCCAGGAAGCAAAGTCATAAAGCAAGGTATGCCTGAATAGTGGTCTGGGTACGGGTTTAATTCTGGTACGTTTACATGTATAGTGTAGCTATTTCTGTTTGATTTTAACAGCAGGATAACATCTCACTAATACGAGACCAGCACAGATTTTTGTAATGTTATCAGTTATCTTTTAGTTTGGCGACTGAATTTGGTTCTTCTTGTCCTTCTTGCAGGTGATATTTTCTGTGGTGATCTTATTTTGGAAGTGAATGGACAGAGCATGCAGGGTGTCGCTTATGACAGGTATGTTACCACTTCAAAATGTCATGTTAGCTGATGCTTCTCCACAATTCTTATGTTTTCTAGTACAGATTTGGGCGCAGTGGTTAGTGCAGTTGCTTCCCAACTAAGCAATCAGGGTTCAGTCCCAGTTGGTATGGGATTTTTCATATCATAAAATGGCTTCTGGGGTAGACCCAGCCTAAAATATTGTCTACCAGAATAATAAGGGAAAGTAAAGATGGCTGGCGTGTTGTTAACCACATCACCCCTGTTGTAACGTTGCTCAGGAAAAATATGGGCCTAACATCATATTCCCAATATGACACCACTGGCGTGTTAATGGGAGTTAGAAATAGGTGAACTGTAACATCCCATGCATGCCGAAAGAGGAGACTAAGTGAGGGTTAGGTGTGGGATGGACTACTGTAGAAACATAAGTAAAAGAAAACAATAAAAATGGACAGATCAATTACAAGTATATATATATATATCTCAATCATCCAAGACAGGGTGGTCTCTGTCAGGAAGGCGAATGATGCAGCGCAGAGAAGAAATGAATCTGTTCAGTTCATCCCGTAACCCATCAGGTCGTTGGGGTACACATGAAGACACTCCCAAAATCCCACGCCATCCCTCTCTGTCTGTCGCCACCTGTCATATCTCACCGGGACGAAGGCCTGACCACTCAGTGATGTTGTCCACCCATCTCTTCCTTGGGCGTCCTCACCCTCTCTGTCCTAGTACGGAGCCAAGAATATCGAGTTGGTAATTCCGTTGGACCTCGCGACGTGCCCGCACCAGGCTATCTTTCGTCTTTTGATAGCTGTGAACAGATCTTCAAAAGGACCAATAACGTCTTCAACTCTCTGACGGATTTCTACGTTCGTGACACGATCTTTATATTTAACATTTAGGAGTTTTCCCGCTGCCGAAGACGGATGTGTCGGACCGAAAGGTGCAAATATCGCAGTCAAGCTGTAAACTAGCGACACAACGCATTCCGTTCTCTGGACTACATCCTGCTACTTACGAAGCCCTGTTTAGGGCTGGGTAGCGGGAGATTGAAAACTAACGCAGAAGAAGAAGAAGAAGGACTTTTCTATAGCACCTCATTTCCATTGCATGTATTCTGCTCTGGATATCTGCTGTAATGGTCCAGGTCTCTGAGGCATACAGAAATATTGATAGCACAAAAAATCTGTACCACAGATTAAACTGTTTTTGCCTGGAGCTCAAGACAAGACATGAAAGGGTTAATGGAGGTGTTGAGATTGCTGGACAAAGGTCCTCAACCAATAGGAAATTCCGGGGGGGGGGGGGGAGGGGGGGGGGGGGCGCGCTTCAGTTTGGTCTGTTAAAGTCTTCTGTGTTCGTTCTCAATCTCTCGCTGCCATGCCCTGAACAGGGCTTTGCATGTAGCAGAGTGTAGTCCGGAGAGCGGAATGCGCTGTGTCTCTAGTTTACAGCTTGGCTGCGATATTTGCACCTTCCGTCTTCACCAAGAGTCTGTTAAATCTTTAGCTATTAATATTTGTAAAAACTACTTTTTATTAAAGTTTTAAAATCTGTCAACATTTTCTGTTAAATTTGGTAAACACTAAAAATAATCCAAGCCAATGTATATGTTCTAATATCATCATCATGAAGTATGTCCCTTGCAGAACGTCACTCTGATAACAGGCCATCTGTAAGACTCTTGATCTTCAGTCAGCTCTCCCGCCTCTGTCATTATCAGAGATTAGTGATAATGACAGAGGCGGGAGAAGCTGACTGAAGATCAAGAGTTACAGTGGCCTGTCCTTTATCAGTCGTGACGCTCTCTGCCAAGGACCATACTTCCTATGATGCATGATATTCAGAACATACTAAATTGGCTTGGATTATTTTTCAGCTGCTCTTACAACTCTTAAGAAATGCTTGACAGATTCTTAAAACTTTATTAAAAAGCTAGTTTTTCCAAATATTAATAGCTAAGCACTTTACCAGCCTTTGGCCTGAAGACGGAAGGCTGCCAACTATCGCAGCCAAGCTGTAACTTGAGACGAAAGGGCATTCGACTCTCCCGCGCAACTCACTACTGCTGCATCTTCTGCCATGTGGCATTTAGTGTAGCCATAGTGTTTTATATTTTGTTATATAGTTTATACTAATATAAAGAAAATAAAAGATTTTCTATATTTAATGCATGTAATTTGGAATGCACCTGTTGAGTCAGACAGACAATCTCTGAAAGGGGAGCAATGACATTCTGTCATATGGGGCACAAAAAGGGTGAAAGACCACTGGGTAAAAAGGACTTATTACATATTTCCGCAGCGCTCCCCACCTCCCCAATAACTTACTCTTAATTAAATAATCATATTTCTCTAGCCCAAATTAGTATAAAAATCTGCTTCCTTTGTTCTACGTCTACTTCCATCCATCCATATCTCCATCCACAGAGCTGTAACAATGCTGCGTCAAGCTTCTGCCTCGAACCATGTTGAGCTTGTTATTGCCAGGGATACAGATGCTCAGTAAGTTTTGGGCATTGAGTCATTTATTAACTTTGGCTGAACCATTGGTAAAAATATTTGCCTCTGGCATTGTCTCTATATACTTACTGGTGTATTCGTTGTGTTAACACTGATTTTGCTATAGAAATGGTGGAATCTAAAACAAGACAATTTTCGCCTGCCTAATAACAATACAATGGTTATTTTCACTTTAGACAATTTTTTTATTATTTATTTCTGTTTCACGTGGATTTGAGGGGGATGAAACTAAAGTTATTGCAACTGACATTTTGGAAATCTGTTTAGTTTGTTTATTTAGATGTTATAAATACGTTTGTAGTGGAAACTAACTGACATGCCAGTCTGGTTAGGAACACTATCAGTGCTTTGTGGCAATTTCATGGATTTACAAGACAACTGGTGTACCCAAAAATGGTTAAGTCTAAATGTTTGTGACGTAATAAAATAAATATGGAAACTAGAAGGTTAGGCATTATATCACTTCCTGACATACCTGGACATCATAATACTGGATACCCTAACCTTCAAAGTATGGGATATAAGGTGACTGGGTTATGCATTGAGTTAGCAACCTCATCATGCCAAAGAGAATATGCTGCAGAAACCACATCTATAAGAGTGAATATATGAACTTTGATTCAGGCTTCTTATGAGGAGACTAGCTGTAGTGGTCACACTATGCTTCAAATGGAGTGAGGGTGTCGCTGTGGTCAAGAGGTAAGGCACTCACTTCTCAAAGTGATGAATGAAAACGATAGATTATCGAATCCCGCAAGTTTCAAGCGACCCCTGGTCTCAAAGGAGGAAATACTAGAGTGCCTGTGTCCTGAGTTACCTCCAGTTGTCTTGACTTATGTCTTGCCACTGGTCCAATGTAACTCTGGACCAGAGAGTGAGGTTGATGACCAGCACAGTTTCCCACAATGCCACACCATCCCTCTCTGTCAGCGGACTCTGCCTGTGCCTCCTCTGGTCTCAGATTGGTCCATTCTTTTATGTTGTCCTACCATCTCTTTTTGTGGCAACCTCTTCGTTGTCTGCCTTGCACCTTTCTGTGCAGGATCGTATTTGCAAGACCATTTGATCTCGATATGTGGCCGTACCAAACCAGTTTTCATCTTTTGACCATTGCTAAGGGGCTTCAAAAGGCCCTATTGCTGCTTTAATTCTTTCTCGTATTTCCTCATTTATAACTCGGTCTTTGGTAATATGACGTTTAGAAGTCTTCTGAAATATCTAATCTCCAATGCCATTATCCTCCACTGCAGGTCAGCTGTATTTGTCCATATCTCACATGGATTTAAAGTACACTACCACAATGGACAAAATTACTCAGCAAGGGGACAGAGAATAACCTCTTAGTCGCTCATCTTCTACCCTGGGGTATGGAGGTCCTCGGTTTATACTTGCAGTCAGTTTTACCGACAAACATGTGATGACAGACATGATCCCTTGAATTGAGTTTTACAGACAAACATTCATTGCACAATTATGCAGACAGCTAAGACCTACTTTGAATACTAATTTTGTCAAAGTCAACGTAACGGATACCCAGGGTGCTCAGTGGCAGATGGTATGGGAGGGAACAATAAGCAGTGAACTGGTAAGAGCGGAACTTGAGATTCAACTGTGAGTTTTCTAATTGCAACAACTTTAAAATACACAAATGGTGCTATTACCACGGCTGCTGGAACCAAATTTATCCTCCAATAGATACTTGTTAAAGGATTTGAAGTGTGCTCATTTCAATTATGGGACATTGAACAAGTTCCATATTGTTATTTTTCGTCGCTACCTCTCTGTACCAGTGGTGAGTACATTGCATGCCTGCTGCTATCCTTAGATGTGGTGCCAGATGGTTTAACATCGAGGCTTGCAAAACATTTTCATCTCGTCCATCTTTTCCTGTAACCCTCAGAAAGGTCATTGGGGCATCACTCCACTTGTGAGTGATGTGTCTTGGGCATGTTCCTAGCCTTGGGGCGCCCAATCCTCTCCCAGGCTGTGTGTGATTCATCGTTGGTCTGTGTGAGGTTGTTTGGCATCGCCTCATCCTCATGCCACTGCCTCGTGAACAAATTCATGCCATTTTTGTCTGTCCAGCGCCATAAATTCAGTATACTCTAGGGACTTTCCTGTTCACTTCCGAATATCTTCTGTCCAGCATTTCTTGAGGAGGCCTCTTTTTCTCTTGCCGGAGACTGTGCCTCTAAGTACAGACGGTCAAAGGAAGAATTTATAAATTGCACTCGAGGGATACGCTTTTTAGATCCATGCTGGCCGGCATTGCACATGATGATAGTGCCTCACGTAAGGTGGTCATAACAACTGTCATAGCCAGGTGCGGAATTGAGGACAGGCTCTCAATTCTAATAAATGTTTCATGGAGAAACTAGTATCTGTTCAGGTAAAATATACTGGTCTAACTGTTAATCAGGGTGAGGTGAAGATACTGAACTACACCACAACTCACTTCCATGCAGTTCTCCCGGGACAAAGGCTGCTTCAGTCTGGTTAACGAAGGGGGAGATCGACGTGATCCCCATAGTAGTGAATGTCACAAGAGGAAGCCAAGCATAGCACAACTACCTGGAGGACCCCGATCTACCTTCATCAGCACACTCTGGATGTGAGGAAAGCTTGTGTTGACTCTGTTCCTGCTAACAAAAGAAAGGTCGAAGTGCGAGCCCCTGGTGCCCTAAAACTAGAAACTCTGAGAGCACAGGAAGGTCATAATTCATCGGTGGTAATTCATCTAGGAGAAGAGAAAAACTGACTTTAAACCACCAGCTGCCTTGCAGGCAGTCTGGTGACAGCCAGAGGCTAGGGAGAGTTAACCCTAAATAAAAGACTTACCGAAAGTGATTGTCAGAAAGGTAAAGTAAAAGTAAGTAGCATGTCCTTTCAGAACATCGCTCTTGTAACTGTCAATCTATTTGGCTGTTACAAGTTTCTTGGCAGGTGTGCAGTAAGGTAGGTTGCCATTACTTCCCGTTTGGTTTGCGGAGAAGCGATTATACTTGGATAAAACCAAGCATATGCCAAACTGGGCACAGCAGGATTCGTGCTCAGTGCTTTAGGATTATAAAACCGAGTTTCACCCCTAGACCACACTGCCTGCTTGTCTGTGAGGTAGGGACGGAAAATAACCATACAACTCTTTCGGGGCTTTATAATTGAAATGAGTACTCTTTAAACCTTTTTAGGTCAAATGACAGATGAAAGCATTGGGCCAGCCTTAAATTGGAGTGTTCCAAGCGCAAATACACCGTCGTCAGTGTTGGTGGTAGCATCAAATGTCTGATCATGAAACAGTTGCTGTAAGCTGTTGAGACTCAGCCTGGGCTGTCAGATTTGTTCACAGCAGATGATTAACAAGGTACACTCGTGTTGCTGGTTGTCCCTTGATGGACTCACAACTGCTCCTGAGTGATTCTCGAAATGAATATAGTAGAGCCACTGTTTCATTCCTGGAGGGAGATTCTATAACAGGCTGCAACAGAGCAGACTGGCTAAGGAGAATGTATCGAAGAGGGAAGGCTAACCCAGTACTCAAAAATGGGTCAGACCAAAAGGTGCAAATATTGTAGTCAAGCTGTAAACTGCGACATAATGCATTCCATTTTCTGGTCAGCATCTGACCTTTTCAGGGTTTGGTAGCAGAAGATTGAGAACAAATGAAGAAGATACCTGGAGGGCTGTGTTGAGCGACTATGGTTGTTTGTACATGGGGCTAGCAACCTCACCATGTAATAACTATTGCTTCTGAAATTGCACTGTGTAAGAAAATTATGATAAAATATGTAACGACACCGTAACCTCAAACATAATTCTGAAACATAGCACGTAAAAACATGGTTTTAAGTATGCGTATGCTAACAGTTAATGTGAGCCAAATTTAATGTTGGACCTGGACTCCAACATCTGAGGTAACAAGTGAATGATGGTGGACGTAGCAGGCCAACTGTCACATATCGCAGTCCAATTGGCACATATCGCAGTCCAATTGTAAAATGGGGCTCACTGTATCTTACGCTTGAAAAAGTAAAGAATGCAAAGAAGTTAAAAGTAGTGAGAACATGAAGAAAACCAAGCTCCTTAAAATTAACCTGATCAACAAAGTTAACTGTGTTCGTTCTTGTTGTTATTGCGACCTGGGTAAAGTAACTGACTTTTTGTCTTGTACAGGAGAGAGTTTGCTGGCTACATGACCAAGAATGGAAACGTTCAGAGTCCACCACTCACAGTCAAGGATTTCTTGAATGGTAGCCAGTTAACAGGTATATAAAAGGCTGAAAATGTTTGGATTTTTTATGTTTTAATGTGAAAATGACTACTACTATTTTTCAATTTTGCTCAAATATTAAATTATTCTGGTTCGAAGCTCAAAAGGGTGGGAGACAAGGATGCATACTATCCCATATCTATTCAATATATATGCAGAATCCATAATCAGGAATGTCAAAAACGATGGAAATTATGACGTTTGAGCCATTAACAATCAGCGGTAACGAGATACCAGAGCTCAGATATGCCGATGACTCAGTTGTTCTCTCAAAGAGCGCTGTTTAGCTGAAATGGAGGAGCCTGTTGGTAAAACAACAGTGAAGACCAAAATCTATTATTGAATATAAGTTAACAACAAACCAAACCTAAAGTTATTCTAGAACAACAGGAGATTGAGAAAGAAACAAGTTTTTAGTACCTCAAGTCAATTATAAGCAAAAATGGAGATTGCCTGAATGAAGTCAGAAGGAGAATGGCTATGGCATTGCAGAGGCTGAAAAAAATTAGAAACTTATGGCAGAACACTAATAAAAGGACGAAAATGAAAATCCTGCGAACTTGCATCTTCCCTGTGGTGACAACGTACGGATGTGAAATGTGGACCACCGTACAAACACTTGAGAAAAAAATTGAATCTTTTGACCTAAAAGGCTACAAGAAAGTGCTCAAATACCATACCATGGATAGCGAAAAGAAAAAAATACAGATATCCTAAAGAAACTGGATAACGAGGAAAGTTGACTAGTAAACAATATCTTGTCCAGAAAACCAAAATATTTTGTTCACATCAAACATCATAATGGTTTCGAGAGAATGATACTGGAGGTTATGGTGCCTGAAAAGAGGGGCAGAGACAGACTGAGGAGAAGATGGACACAAGACATCACGGAAGTCCTGAAGGTAATAGACAGAGGCGGGAGTTCTGGCTAGAGATCAACAGTCTTACAGATCGACTATTGTGAGAGCGACATTCTGCAAAGGATATGCTACATGATGATATTGATCTATTCAGTTCAAATATTAAATTAGTTCTATTGTTGATCTATTTAGATTCTTGGGTGATGATTGTTAAAGTAATTCCGTTGGCGAAGTGGTTAAGCCGTCGGCCTCGTGATCAGGTGTTGTGGGTTCGACTCTGAACTCCACCGTCTTTTTCATGGGTGCTTGATGTGGAGTCCCCTGCATCTCGTAGTCGCCTCCTAGTCATCTTGTCCTTGACTTGCCACTGGGGTCTGGTGGCTCGAGACGAGAGAGTGAGGATAAAAAGTAGTGCAGTTAATCCTTACTAAAATATCGCTAGCAAAATAAATTATGCCATCATCTTGTACGATGGACGGCGGCCTTTGCCTTGCTTTGCCTTTACACTCCTTTCCTCAAGGAAGTGTGTAGCACATTTAAATTCAGCAACAAACTTCCTCCACTTCACCTGGTATGATTGTACATCACCAAGAAAAAATAACACTGTCAGTGGCAACTGGAAAATTCTCAAGCAATTTCAGAGCGGAGGCAGAGGCACTGAAGGCTGCAGTAGAAGCAATGCTGACAGGCGAAAGCAATGAAAGCCAGATAGTCCTGTTTACAGATGCCCTGGCCATGGTTACAGCACTAAAAAACCAGAAAAATACTGAACTTAATGATTTAAGAGCAGTACTCTGTCAACTATGCCAGCAGTCCGCACCAAAAAGAGTAGTGATACAGTGGGTTCCATCCCACTGTAACATCCAAGGCAACGAGGAGGCAGACAGACTGGCAAAAGAAGGTGCAAGACTACCACAACTAGATTCTAGTGTGACCTATGAAGAATCCAAAAGGTTTATTAGGGCCAGATACATGGCCAAATGGGAAACAGAACATACTGGCTACACAAAAAATGATGCCTACTACCAGTTGAACAGAACAGAGCAGGTCGTGATCTTCAGACTCCGCACAGGCCACAACAGACTGAGGTACCATCTATTCAATAAACTGAAGATAGGTGGCACTGATGAATGCACCTGTGGTACAGAGAAAATGACCGCTGAACATCTGCTGCAAAACTGCCCGGCATACGAGGACCAGAGAAAGCACATGTGGCCATCACCAGTGCCAACACTAGACAAGCTCTATGGCAGTGTCGACAGCCTCAGGATGACAGCTGCTTTCTTCGAACAAATTCAAGTTGACGTCTGACAGCGTACGAAGAAGAAGAAGTACATCACCACAGCTCTGGTTCATGATTCTATCAAGTTTTGGGCTTCAGACATCAGATGGCATGCTAGTTACTGCCATTTGGTTTTACCACAGAAAGTCATGCTGCAAGCCTTGTACTTTGGATACTCATTCCCAGACAAGCTACCTTGTCGCTGTTTCTGTACCAAGGTAGTCTTTTTACATGGACAATAGAGTCATTCCTCTGCTAAAGCCCTCGAACCTGGAAGACAGTTGTATCAGACGTGATAAACTCCTAGAAAATGGTTCATGGGACCGGCTTCGTTGCATCTGGGCTCTAACATACACGCTTAGTCTCTTTCGTTGCTGGGAGTGCCGATGACAGAACAAGAACTCTGGAGCTCGTGCGGCAACCACAGAATTTTAGCCAGACATTGTCAGGTACCTATTTACAGCTTGGTCAATCGGAAGACATGGTCATACCATGAAAAAACCCTGGAATGCCTGGTCTGTTAAACTAAGCACAGTGTGATCCGAACCTGGTTCTTTGGGATTATAAACTGAACTCACAGTCCCTAGGCCACCAAATCTTGAACCTAGAGAAAAGGAGTGTCTGTCTTGTGCTAAAACCTGGAGGAAGGAAGGATAGTATCCCAGGGTTCTCCTGACCCTATTTCGAACAAGACGTGGAATCTTATCACAGGGTTCTCCTGACCATTTTTGTACCAGACATGGGATAGTATCCCAGGGTTCTTATGATCCTCTTTGTACCAGATGTGGGATAGTATTCCAGGGTTCTCCTGACCCTTTTTGTACCAGACGTGGGATAATATTCCAGGGTTCTCCTGACCTTTTTTTGCCAGACATGGGATAGTATCCCAGGGTTCTCCTGATCCTCTTTGTACCAGATGTGGGATAGTATCTCGGGGTTCTCCTGATCCTCTTTGTACCAGATGTGGGATAGTATCCCAGGGTTCTCCTGACCCTCTTTTGAGCAGACATTGGGTTCGCCAGACCATTTTTCGTACAGACAAACCTTCTCACTCGAAGTGAACAGATTTCTCATTTCGCATATTACAGTAGTGTAATTGCCCCTGATGTATAGTGGGGTAACTCCCTGTAAAGCTTTTGATCTCTGTATTTAGTTCCTGACTTTTATTGCCTCCTTAGCTCTGCCTACACAAAGATGGGGGGGAGTCATTATGTACTCTGCTCCTTCCCCGTTGACTGATCAGCAGTCAATCTTAATCCAGCTTCTCCTCTTTGGAATCCTTTTGACTGTCCTGTCTACTTGTCACCCTGTCTTTCTAAATGTGACAGCCTGGCGTTAGATTATATGTTGCCAAACCCCTCTGCACGCACTCTGGACACCAGATAATACAACCAAATGGGCTGGCCTAAAACCCCCATCATTTTTAGCTCATAATTCTTCAAGACATGTAGGTCTTGCTAACCCGGACACGACGAGAGGATGAACTCTAACTGAACTGTTCCCATCTGAATGAAATATTCTATGCCTGTCCCAACTAATTTTCAGGTCATCCCGTAACCCGTAAGGTCGTTGGAGCACACATGAAGACATCCTCACAACACCGCGCCACCCTTCTCTGTCAGCGGTCGCTGTCTGTGACTCTTCTGGTTGGACATTGGTCCATTCTTTTATGTTGTCCTCCCATCTCTCTTTGGGACGGCCTCATCGTCTGCTATGCACCTTTCCATGGAGGATTGTATTTGCAAGACCATTTGATCTCGATATGTGACAGTACCAAGCGAGTTTCCTTCTTTTGACAGTTGCCAAGAGGTCTTCAAAAGGCCCTATTGCTGTTGTAATTCTATCTTGTATTTCCTCATTTGTAACTCAATCTTTGCACGTGACGTTTCAAAGTCTTCAAAAATATCTCATCTCCAAGGCCTGTATCCTTAGCTAAAGGTCAGCTGTAACTGTCCATGTCTCACAAGCATAGAGAAATATTGACAGGACCAGTGTACACATTAATCTGATTTTCATGCATAGTGCAAACCGTTTATCTTTCTAATTTTAGCTCCAGAGAATAAGCTGTTGACTTCACTGCTCCCTGACACATAACCCTGCTACACAGGCATATTGTAATTGGTCAGTTGCCAATCACAAGCAATGATGGCAGCAGTGTCAGGATATAGAGATTTATGCAATTGTCTACAGTCTGACACTGTGACTTGTGCTTTAATTAGATTTAAGTGAGAAAGACTTGAGCTATCATCATATCAACCACATCAACCGTACTCTCTGGTCCTGAACTACCATGAACTAGTGGCAAGATGTGTTAGTTGAGGCAGCTGGAGATAGCACAAGATGCAGATTTTTATGTTCTTGGTTTTACTCCCGGTCACATGGCTTGGGTAGGAAGTTCATAAATTTCCTAATGTTATTTTTTTGTCCGGACAGTGGCTTACAGCCTGCTCTTTTCAGTTTTCAACTGCCAAATTGTTTTTTTTTACACACACAGCAAGTAGACGGGCCTCTGAGTTTATCGTCCGTCTCCGATAGGACTAGACACATGCTCTCATCTCCCATGAGACTTGTAAGAAGTAATTAAAGGAGGTTTGGGCATGGGGTCAACTATTCTACCCTGTAGAACATGTAAGCCACAAGACCCAAACAATACTTGTACACCCCCACAGTGGAAGAAACGGCTGTCATGTCAGACGTGTATGTTTTTCTGAATAAAAAATAATTGACTTTGTGATATTTTGCAAGTATCCTACTGTATTAACTTTTTCATATCACCAGATTCTGATGCTGAGTTCCAAAGAAAAGTAGGCAGTACTTTGAAGGTATGTCATCAAGAGATATAAAACTATACATGTACATAGCGGTGTTTCTTGGTATTTGAGAGCAGAAGCCAAAGACCACTGCCAACTAAAATACATAAAAAGAGTACATTTCTCTATTGGTTTTCACCCTTGTTATTTAGAAATGAGTTATGCTAATAAACATACGTGAGGCATTGTGGCCTAGGCGTGAAACATCTATTTCACAATTCCAGCACACCAGGTTTGAATCCCGCCGTATTCAGTTTGGCAGACACAGGTTTTTTTTAGTGTGCAATCACGTCTCCATTTACAGAGAGTACTGGAAACCTACCGTACTTCCACACCTTTGAAGAAACTTATAACAGCCAAATATGTTGGCTGTTGTAAGAAGGGATGTTCTGCAAAGGATAAGATACTTACATTTACAGTTGACATTTTGCTGTAGTTTTATTGTACAGGGATTTCATGGCGAAGTGGTTAAGCTGTCGGCCTCGTGATCAGGTAGTGTGGGTTTGACTCCGGACTGCACCGTCTTTTTCACGGGTACTTGATGCGGAGTCCCCTGCATCTCGTAATGGCTCCCTAGTCGTCTTGTCCTTGATTTGCCAGTAGATCTCGGGCGGCACGAGACGAGAGAGTGAGGATAAAAAGTAGCACAGATAATCCTTACTATATACAGCGCTAGCAAAATAAATTATGCCATCATCGTCTACGATGGACAGAGGCCTTTGCCGCAGTTGTATTTATGCACACGCGAACTAACTTTTCAATGGTATTCTTCTTCTTCGCCATTATTACTTTGAGGTGCGTGTGACATCAACCAATACTATCCAAGTAGTCTTGTATTGTGCAATTTTTTCAATTTTTTTCAGTTCTCCATTTTTTAAAGTCCATCTCTAGGTCAGTGCACGACAAATCTAGGTCGCCACGATGCTTAGAAATGTTGATGTTACGCCTAACATTTCAGGACTAGTGTTGTCTTAGTCTTAGTCAACCTGTACTTCTGCAGGGGTAGATGCCCCTGTGCAGGTCTCAGCTTTGGCATGAGCTGGATGTAGCTGGGAGGCGGATTTCCTGCTTAGCGGGCTAGGCTCGAGCAGCTTATTACTCCGCTGCTTTGGAACAAGTGCCGCGAAGGATCGTTAGTCAATGTGCGAGTCCATCTTAATAGACTCAAACACTAGAGCAAAGTAGACCTGCAACCTGTTAGACGCCATCTATGCTGCTCTTAACAAACCCCCTAGCCATGGTCGGTGCTATGCCATGTCATACACACAGTTAGCCGCCTTTTACAACATACTGTGTGGTGCAATGGTGTTATTCTTGTCCTTGTTATACACAAATACCCCGGCAGACCACTCGGGAAGTCTTATATTAACTTGCACAATTTCACCCATTAGTGTATATCCCCTCTATCAGTTTTAAAGGGACACACAATAGAATATTTTCCAGCGTAATTTTCTCTCTTTCCGCCAACTTTCAAGTCCAGCTTGCCCGCATCCTGTTACACATCAGCTAAGGCATAATACAAATAATGAATAGCAGAAATATGTCAGTACTACTTTGAAAATAATCTTAAATTTACACATTTAAAATTCATATTTTGAACAATTCACACATACCTGGGTTGCACATCCCTACAAGGAACATTTTAACCAACAATTTTTACCTGGCTCCTAGATCCTAAACAAATTTTGTCTCCTCCTGTTCTAGGTTTCTTCTCCACGTGTCCTTTGTCTCTTGCTCCTTGGGAATTCCAAGACAGAGATTACTGTGTGATACTTGCACTTATGTTATTGGCATAAAATTAAAAAGGTATCGGCCGTGTTCTAAGAAGAAATCCTACTATGTGGAGCCAAACTATTGCCATGAAAACATCTTAATAATCACAGATATCCCAGGAATAAAAGAGGAAAATTGCCAGGCTGTCTACCTAAAAACCTTAGCTCAGGTGATGATTTTCTTCAAGTATAGACCTAAGAACTGGACTCACATATACACAGATGGGTCTGCAGAGGGCCAAGTTAGCGATGGTGGAGAAGACATCTTTGCAATACACAGCAATGGGTTAATAACCCATAAAGCTTTCCCTACTGGGAAGATTTCTTCTAGCCTTCAATCTTCTTCTTCTTCGTACGCAGTCAGACAGTAACCATTATTTTTTCGAGCCTTCAATCAATTAATTGAAGCTTGTCGTTCCTCGTGGTGTATAGGTCATTGACAACATCCCGCCAGCGTGCACGGTCCTAGCCTGCTCTCTCCAGGTGTAATTATTTAATTTTAGTTCCATCTCACATTTTCTTCTCCAAGTGTATTTGGATCCTCCTCTCTCTTTTTCTTTCTCTTCACTTGAGGATTCCACGTAAAAGCCTGTCTGGCTATGTTAGACTGTGCCTTCTGCAGCTAATGTCCTACCCAGTCTCATTTTCTTCGCTTAATTTGTTGCTCCAATGGCAGTTGTTGGCTCCCCTCCCATAAGTCTTCATTCCTCACCATTCCTGCCACTTTATGCCCCTTATCCTTCGTAGCCTTAGGGCAGAGTATATAAGCTTCTGTAGGCAATAAGAATGTTCACCAAATCAGACGAACACCCGCCAACTCAGACTGTATTCTTTACAGACTGCAGATCACTACTAGAGGCAATAAAAAGAACACTAGAGGTGAACAAATGCTGGCGGAAATCCGATCAGAGCTCATCAAGATCCAAAATAGCTCTTCAATGGCTACCCTCCCATTGTGGAATCACGGGAAATGAGAGAGCTGATGCCCTGCCCAAAGCAGGAGGCAAAATGGAGCGACTTATCCACACAGTGTCTTACCAAAAACAAAAACTATCATCCACAATCAGTACAACTCAAAATGGAAGAAAGTTGGATGTGAGCAGTAGACCTGACCCAAACCACCAGCTCCGCACAGACACCAACAAACCACCATATTTCTCCTGAGAACAGGGCACTGCAGACTATTGAGTCATCTATATTGGCTCAAGATAATTGACTGCCCATGTGAAACCAGAGTCCAGACCTCTGAACACATCCTTTCAGTATACAGAGACCTATGATGTCAAATTTGGCCAATCTGCTGGTGCTGTAGAGGTCTGGGCTGTTGGTATTCGCCATCTCTTTCCTGATCAGTGGGCCAGACTTGAGAAGGACCGTTGGTTTCACTACTTTTGTCTGACCTTTGCACCTCTCTCACTGCCTCTGTTATCCTGTTGCTGACTTGTAATTGGATCCATCTTGGGTAAGATTAGAAAGTGCACTGATGGGAGAGATGGAAAGAACAGGGTATCTCTGCATGACATCTCCATGGAAACTGATTGTGTTTACACAATTATAGTGAAACTGAAGACATGACGAGTATTGATCACGGTGATCTACAAATATTATAGTGTGCAATTAATTCTTTTCAGGATTCAGAGCAAGATGCTTACAGACCTGGGGAACATCTTGGCCTTCTGCATCAAGGTATTAGCAGTTGCCGACAACACTTATGTTGCTCACTATCCTTTACTGTGAATTATAAATCTCGGAACCCTGCTATTAAATCAGGCACATTTGTTTTATTGCCAAGTAGCCAAATGTTGAGTAAACTCATTTTGATCTGTTGCCGTGGTGTACCATGTTGAGCTCAGGGCCTCGTTCAGACAATTTCACCATCTCAACCACGGTCACCCACAAGGACATCTGAAGTTGTGGGGCTACCAAGACGTCACTTCACGTGTCCATCTATTATCTAGCATGATAATATGACCGGCCCATCAGAATTTTCGTAACAGGGTGACATCTAGTATGTAAACTGTAAGCAGTCATTAACTTAATCCTTCTGCTCTATGCTTGATGATAGGAAAGTTACAAAGTCATAATGTCTATAAATTTGATTGCCAAAACCTTCAATGTTAGGATAGGACTCTAAAGTCATGTGAAATCACATCTCGCAGCACAGGTCTTGATGTCACCATATTCACTACCAATGGGCAACTATAATATATTATCTTGGGGAGCACTAACATCAAATTAAAAATGCTGCATCATAACAGCAGAAATGAAATTCCTGTGAAAAATATTGGGCTTAACAAGGAGAGACGTGATCAGAAACGATGACATCAGGAGACTAGTGGGAACAACACCAGTATTAGACTACATTAAAAGATAGCAACTAAAATAGTTTGGACACGTAAGAAGGCTACCACCACATAACACCCCTGACAAGCAATGCTATTTAAATACAATGGACTCAAAGCTAAAGGCAGACCTAGAAAAAGGTGGCTTATAGAAACATCTGAGACGGTAAATGCTACTGTGTATGACGCACACATACGGTCTCGTTCTAGAGATCTCTTCATAACCTGACGCTGAAAGGCATAACAGGATAAGCAAAAAAAGAAAAAGAAAAGATTGTGGAAGCCTAGTTGACAGTGAGCTGGCTTATTAGACTGGGATTACAGCATGCCAGGGTTCGAATTCACGAACGAACGGAAAAAATACTGGTTATGGTTTGTGCCTGGTATCGCCGCTGCTCCAGTTGACCTCGCTGTAAATGGGTACCTGTTGTTTGAGTTGGGGAAGGTAAACACAGCAAGGAAGGGAACTGGCCACCCCACCTCACATAGGCTGTGACTGAGTACATGAAGAGTTGCCTTCATCCCCGACGGCAATTGTTGTCATAGGACTGACCTTTACCGTTTTATATTATATATGATCAACTTAGATATATATTCCAGAGTTACAATAGATTGTGATGAAATAGGCTAGGTTAATGATGACACCTAATCTGTCGATATTCAATAGTTACAGCAGATTGTAGTCAGGTAGGCTAGTTTAATGATGACACCTATTTATAGTTAAATAGATTGTAGTCAGGAAGGCTAGTTTAATGATGACACCTATTAATAGTTGCAATAGATTGTAGTTAAGTAGGCTAGATTAATGATGACACCTATTTATAGTTACAATAGATTGTAGTCAGGTAGGCTAGTTTAATGATGACACCTATTTATAGTTACAATAGATTGTAGTCAGGTAGACTAGTTTATTGATGACACCTATTTATAGTTGCAATAGATTGTAGTCAGGTAGGCTAGTTTAATGATGACACCTATTTATAGTTGCAATAGATTGTAGTCAGGTAGGCTAGTTTAATGATGACACCTATTTATAGTTGCAATAGATTGTAGTCAGGTAGGCTAGTTTAATGATGACACCTATTTATAGTTGCAATAGATTGTAGTCGGGCTATATTAATGATTCAATATATTTTGTTTATATCCAATATTTGCAAAAGATTGCAATGAGGTAGGATAGATTAATTATGATACCTAATTATAGTTGCAATAGATTTCAGAGAGGTGGGATAGGTTAATGACGACACTTAATTATAGTTGAAATAGATTGTAGTGAGATAAGCCAACTTAATGATTACACATATCGTATATATATTCTATAGTTGCAAAAGATTGCAGTGAGGTGGGATAGATTAATGATGACACCTAATTAGTTGCAATAAATTGCAGTGAGACAGGCTATATTAATGATGACACCTATTTACACTTTATTTTTTTACCTATTTATAGTTGCAATAGATTGTAGTGAGATATGCTAAGTTAATGATGGCACCTGTTTATAGTTGTAATAGATTGAAGTGAGACAGACTAGATTAATTATTACATCTAGTTGGTCTCTATTCCATAGTTGCAATAGGTTGTAGTGAGATAAGCTAGATTAATGATTCAATCTATTTTGTTTCTATTCTATAATTGCAATAGATTGTAATGAAATAGTCTAGATTAATGATGACACTTATCTTGTGTATATTCTATAGTTGCAGTAGATTGCAGTGAAGTGTCATACTTTAAGTTGACAAACTCCAGTCTAATAATTAATGTGTCATACTTACTCCAGTCTAATAATGAATGTGCCATACTTACTCTAGTCTAATAATTAATGTGCCATACTTTAAGCAAACTCCAGTCTAATAATTAATGTGCCATACTGTAAGTAGACAAACACCAGTCTAATAATTAATGTGCCATACTTTCAGTAGACAAAACTCGTCTAATAATTAATGTGCCATACTTTAAGTAGACAAACTCCAGTCTAATAATTAATGTACCATACTTTAAGTAGACAGACTCCAGTCTAATAACTAATGTGCCATACTTTAAGTAGACAGACTCCAGTCTAATAATGAATGTGTCATACTTACTCCAGTCTAATAATGAGTGTGCCATACTTACTCTAGTCTAATAATTAATGTGCCATACTTTAAGTATATAAAACTCCAAACTAATAATTAATGTGCTACACTTTAAGTACACAGACTGCAGTCTAATAATGAATGTGCCATGCTCTAAGTAGACTATGATTGAACATAGCGGACCTACCTATAAGAAGGTGTAAAAGTTGAATATTATATTGTATTAATTATACATTTTCTTAAACTACCAGCAAAGTATGGTGACCTCAATGGACACATTAGTTCATCCTCAAGCTGTGCAAGTGAAGTGGCAAACCATATGGAAGACCTCCTCAGACCTTCAAGCAATGGCAGCATGGTTTCAAGGGGCAGGGACACCGATTACCTGGACTCCTTGCTGTCCAGAAAGTTATCACAGGATCCTGGTCTGAAATTACACATCGACCAATTGGAATCTGTAAGTAATTCAATTCTTTTGCAAAGGCAGTAGATATAGTCGTAGGGGCGTCACATCACAGTACACCATGAACTGTACGCCGCATCATACTCTATCCATTGGGAGCGTTGCTGTTTCAATTAATGCCATGTCCGTCCACTTACTAAGATCATCTGTCAAGCACATCTTAGGGCATCCTCTCCTTCTCTTGCCAAGAACAGTGCCTCGGGGTATCATATTGGTTGTTGTTTGAAGGAATTCTCACAATGTGTAGATTTTAAAAGGACGTTTAGCTGCAGTTTGATGAAGCTGTCATGACATCCGAGCGTGCTAATGAAGGTGGGCCAGGGTCCTCTAGGCGGTTGTGCTATGCTTGGCTTCATCTGTGTATTGCACACTTCTATGGGGACATTAATCTTCCTACCCATCACATTGGTAAACCACATGGATGTATCACATCACCGTACCAACAGAAATTTCGCGATTTGACAGTTGAAAGGATGTTCGGATACAGCCCAGTAGATGGTCAGACAGTATTGCGGGCTCTAACATTTCGTAACATGATCCCTATATGATATTCGAAAGATCTTTATGAACCACCTTATCTCCATGGTCTGCATTTTGCTTTCCAATGCAGCGTTTCATGTCCATGTTTCACAAGGATGCAGGTACACAGAGAGGATCAATATCTACATTAAATTGATTTTTAGTGATAAGAGATATATTATCTCTCCAAATCGACGACTTCAGACGTGTATTTTTTTTATTTTTTTTTTGCGTTTACCTTATTTCTTTAATCCCCAAGGTGCCTTGCACTGTTGTTTATATTGTGTTTCACAAGGATGCAGGTACACAGAGAGGATCAATATCTACATTAAATTGATTTTTAGTGATAAGAGATATATTATCTCTCCAAATCGACGACTTCAGACGTGTATTTTTTAATTTTTTTTTTTGCGTTTACCTTATTTCTTTAATCCCCAAGGTGCCTTGCACTGTTGTTTATATTGTGTTTCACAAGGATGCAGGTACACAGAGAGGATCAATATCTACATTAAATTGATTTTTAGTTATAAGAGATATATTATCTCTCCAAATCGACGACTTCAGACGTGTATTTTTTTAATTTTTTTTTTGCGTTTACCTTATTTCTTTAATCCCCAAGGTGCCTTGCACTGTTGTTTATATTGTGTTTCACAAGGATGCAGGTACACAGAGAGGATCAATATCTACATTGAATTGATTTTTAGTGATAAGAGATATATTATCTCTCCAAATCGACGACTTCAGACGTGTATTTTTTAAATTTTTTTTTTGCGTTTACCTTATTTCTTTAATCCCCAAGGTGCCTTGCACTGTTGTTTATATTGTGTTTCACAAGGATGCAGGTACACAGAGAGGATCAATATCTACATTAAATTGATTTTTAGTGATAAGAGATATATTATCTCTCCAAATCGACGACTTCAGACGTGTATTTTTTTAATTTTTTTTTTGCGTTTACCTTATTTCTTTAATCCCCAAGGTGCCTTGCACTGTTGTTTTTATTTTGCGCCTGTCAGCCCAGTGCATCCGACTTCAGCATGCATTTTATGTAAGGGCCTGCTTCCTCCTGAATTTTCTAAGGGTTTGCTTTCCCTGGGTAATGGCCGGTGCTGTGATGGGGATCGAACCCAGCACCTTCTGGTTGTGAGCCGTGTCACTTTAACCACTAGGCCACGCCATCCCCCAATGAGCAGTTCTCATTTGCATGACACAATATTGAACGATATTAATATTGATAGTTGTTTATGGCTCTTTTTGTTTTCACAGAAGGTTTAAACATTTACGCTGCCACATTATTTTTTCCAGCATGTTACATTTTACTATGGTCGTTGAGTTTGACTGCTGGCAACCTCATAATGTAAAAAGACATTGCCATTATAGTCTTGTCTTGTCTTGTTCACTTGTGCCGCAAGATATCGTGGTGCACCATAGTTTTCTGTACAAGGCTAGGAGCATTGCTGAAGTAGTTGTTACTCCAAGATGATTTAGAATATCCGCAACATTTCCCCGTCTCATTCTTGGTGGTTCTCCTAACATCCCGAGGTATACTTGAAAAGATGGACCAGAATTCTCTTGGCTGTAGTGCAATGCGAGGTTCCTTAGTAAGCTCACCACTATAGGGATCACAGTGTCCATCCCCACCTTGTTAGCCAGACTGCCATGAAACGGCATGTTTCCAGGGAAAACTGCTAGGAAGTGAGGTGGAGTTCTTGGTCATTATGTTTCACCTGACCCTGACTAATATTGTCTGATCAGTATGTGTTTCGACTGAGCCTGACTAACATTGTCTGATCAGTATGTTTCACCTGACCCTGACTAACATTGTCTATCAGTATGTTTCACCTGACCCTGACTAACATTGTCTGATCAGTATGTTTTACCTGACCCTGACTAACATTGTCTGATCAGTATGTGTTTCACCTGACCCTGACTAACATTGTCTGATCAGTATGTGTTTCACCTGACCCTGACTAACATTGTCTGATCAGTATGTTTTACCTGACCCTGACTAACATTGTATGATAGGTATGTTTTGCTTGATCACATAGTTTGATAGGTATGTTTTGCTTGACCACATGGTATGATAGGTATGTTTTGCTTGACCACATGGTGTGATAGGTATGTTTTGCTTACCACATGGTATAATAGGTATGTTTTGCTTGACCACATGGTGTGATAGGTATGTTTTGCTTGACCACATGGTATGATAGGTATGTTTTGCTTGACCACATGGTATGATAGGTATGTTTTGCTTGACCACATGGTGTGATAGATATATTTTGCTTGACCACATGGTAGCCTCCTCTCCCCTAGACTGAGTTAAACGGAATGAGCTGGAATGGGTGGCATGCATGTATTTGAAGCATAGTGCTCCACAGGAGACTGAAATGTTTTGATTGATTGATTATTCGTTCTATTCTTGTAACTCAGGCCATAATCAACTTGGGTCTTCAGCTTAGCCCAACCACTCAGATGACATTGAGGGAGAGCTTGAACATTGATCAAAATGGTATGGTCAAATTTGAAGGTGAGCGGCCAATTTTATTTCTCTCTGTGTTATCAAATTGCTTCCACCAGTGTAAGAGCACATGATAGTGCTTTGAGAAGATTATTTTATCTTGTCAGTGTCTCTGTTCCTTTTTAGAGGATTATTTTATCTTGTCAGTGTTTGTGTTCCTCTTTAGAGGATTATTTTATCATGTCAGTGTTTGTGTTCCTCTTTAGAAGATTATTTTATCTTGTCAGTTTCTGGGTTCCTCTTTAGAAGATTATTTTATCTTGTCAGTTTCTGGGTTCCTCTTTAGAAGATTATTTTATCTTGTCAGTTTCTGGGTTCCTCTTTAGAATATTATTTTAACTTGTCAGTTTGTGGGTTCCTTTTTAGAAAATTATATAATCATGTCAATGTGTGTGTTCCTCTTTAGAAGATTATTCAACTTTGTCAGTGTTTGTGTTCCTTTTTAAAAGATTATTTTTATCTTGTCAGTGTTTGTGTTCTCTTTAGAGGATTATTTTATCTTGTCAGTGTTTCTGTTCCTCTTTAGAGGATTATTTTATCTTGTCAGTGTTTGTGTTCCTCTTTAGAGGATTATTTTATCATGTCAGTGTTTGTGTTCCTCTTTAGAAGATTATTTTATCTTGTCAGTTTCTGGGTTCCTCTTTAGAAGATTATTTTATCTTGTCAGTTTCTGGGTTCCTCTTTAGAAGATTATTGTATCATGTCAATGTGTGTGTTCCTCTAGAAGATTATTTAACTTTGTCAGTGTTTGTGTTCTTTTTTAAAAGATAATTTTATCTTGTCAGTGTTTGTGTTCCTCTTTAGAAGATTAATTTTTCTTGTCAGTGTTTGGGTTCCTCTTTAGAAGATTATTTTATCTTGTCAGTGTTTGGGTTCCTTTTTCTTACAAAATTACCTTTTTTCTATCCCACAGACTTTGTGGAAGTCACCAAAGGCATATTTCAGAATGAGCTTGGAGCACTGCGAAGAAGTTTGCCACAAAATGTTTCACAGGAAATTGTTCAGGTACAGCCATTATTGAGTACATGCAGGCACTCATTGGTCAGGTTCTTCACTTCTTTAATTCTTATTTAATTACGGATGAAGCAGGCAACGACCATCTCGAGTGATGACGACATTCAGGTCATCATTATATTTCCTCCATTTAGCTCAGTATGCAGCAGCCATCTTCTGTACAATGACCCAGTTCTGGCTCAGGTCTCTGCCAAGCTGTTTAGGCTAGTCCTTTCCATTCCTGAATAATTTTGCTGATTTGTGTCTTTCAGTCCGAGGCAAGTGCTGCAGATGTCGATGAGTTTTCAAAATAAAATATAAAATACATACTCACCACATCAGGTCTATTTCTGTATTAAATCCTTTTAAAAAAATCAACAGTCCCTTTCTTCTGTGTCCCAATCAAAGTCAGATTCAGATGTGTGTTAAATATCCACGTTTAATCCAGATGTGGGATCATTGGTGTGATCAAACAATAAAACAATTGCTCGGGTCTTGTAACCAAATTTTGGCGGCGGACAGAAAGGTCAACTTCGATACATTCAAAAGATCCAAGGAATGTCGCTAATTACCCATTAAGTGAAGACTGCACATACGCTGTTTCCTAAACAGTAAGAGTTTGTTATGTAACAATAGCTGGCACTAGTGAATTGATACCAATTTCAATGGAATAAAACTGAAAAATATGTTTTTGTGCGCCACAATGCCTACCATACCCAGCTTGTCTCTTTTTTTCATTCCTTTTTTAATCCATTGCATGATGGTTCTTGTGATAGTATCTGGGTCTCATCTATGGACTTTAATTTATCCATCTAGCTCCCCTTCGGAACATCGTGCTTCAATATGCTCTGCATCTGTTCCTATTATGATTCGTCTTCTTGAGTTCCATCGATGAAACATAGAATGAACTAGCTTCATCGTCAACTATTCATCACTAGGTATTTATTGGCCTTCTTATTTGACTCATTCCCTGTGGGTTCCAATCCACTGCATGTCTAGCAATACTGTCCAGTTTTTTTTATGAAAGTGTGTTTTCAATCCATCTCCACTTTTTCTCTACAATTTCATTCTGCATAGCTTGTTGTCATGTAACCACATATCTAATCATTTTTGTATAATATATGGTAACCACATATTTGTAATTTAATCATTTTTTAAATAATATATAGTAGCCATATATTTGCAATAATTTTTCATCTGAATCATTTCGATGAGGGAAGGATCAAGATGCAGAGCAGCGCATCAGCTGCAGTGGTCAGCGACCCATAGCTGACTGCTAGCGTCAGGGCCAGCGAACCAAAGCTGCCAAGACCCTTCTACACCTCCACGCGGTGATCCTGGATAACAGGCTGCAGCAGGGCAAACTGGCTAAGGAGAAGGGATCAAAGAGGGAATGCTAATCAGGCACTCAAAAAATGCTTGCCTAAGTCGGATGTGTTAGACCGAAAGGTGCAAATATCGCAGTCAAGCTGTAAACTACGACACAACGCATTCAGTTCTCTGGACTACATTCTGCTACTTAAGCCCTTTCAGGGTTTGGTAGCGGGAGATTGAGAATGAACGAAGCCAAGCCAATCCATTTCGATGAGGGGACGGCGTGGGCTAGTGGTTAAGTGACACGGCTCACCATCCGAAGGTATTGGGTCCCCATCACAGCGTTACCCCCAGGGAAGCAAACCCTTAGAAAATACAAGAAGCAGACACTTACATAAAATGCATGCAGAAGTTAGATGCACTGGGCAACTGGCTTTGGAAAAATGGAAAAAGACAAAATAAGACGAACGTAAAAAAATTGTTAAATGCGCATGCGATAGTTTGTTTTATCTATGTTGATGAAGAGTGTTGTGCCATAATTTATTATGATTTTAATCACATAAATCTAGCATAAATTTGTTTTTGTAAGTATATACGATATAAATATATGCATAATTTATTTTGTGTTCTTTCCTTCAATGTTTTAAACAGAGCAATGGCACGTTAGAAGATCATACAAGCGTTGTACGAGAGAGGGATCAGTTGAGAGCAGAAGTGGCTGTCCTGAGAGAAGACTTGAGGAACAGTAACCAGTCTAGTCAAAATGCAGAGGAGCAGTTGCTGTTTATAAGAAAGGTCAGTAGGTGCACCTCAAGGAAAGTGTAAAGCTATCTTCACCTGATTGAAGTGTAGCTTACAAAGAGGCAAACAAGCTTAAAAAAGAAGAAAGGAACAAGTTGGAAACAGAGCATCTGTGCATTAATAATAACAAAAATAATAGTCGTCCATCGCAAGCGAAGATGGCGACAGTGTCAGACATGTCTATTCAGATGTAACTGCAAAGGACTACAGTCTGATCTGAGCGCAGCAAACTCTACCGCACGTGGGTCACATTTGTACAGCGTTACTTATTGTCTTGTCTTGCATTCTGTTCTTTCAGGCAGCTCACCTTTTCTGCATCTCCGTAATTGTTCTCTTTTCAGCAAAGTGTGATGACTAAGCGGTTTAGAGCGAATAGGTCCTAGTAGGCGCCATCAATAGAGAAACTGTTTAAAGAAACTTTCAGAGAGTCTTCATATCGTTTCTCGTCTCTTTCTTTGTCCAGAAAACCGAGGAATGTTCACCCTGGTTGTTGTATGTCCAGTTCAGTTCAGTTCATCCCATAACCCATCAGGTCGTTGGGGCACACATGAAGACATGAAAATCCCACGCCAACCCTCTCTGTCTGTCGCCGCCTGACGTATCTCACCGGGACGAAGGCCTGACCACTCAGTGATGTTGTCCACCCATCTCTTCCTTGGACGTCCTCGCCCTCTTTGACCCGGTACGGATCCAAAGAGTATCGAGTTGGGAATTCCGTTTGACCTCGCAACGTGCCCGCACCAGGCCATCTTGCGTCTTTTGATAGTTGTGTACAGCCATTGTTGGAAGCAATTCAGGAAGGCCTCTTTGGGAATTGAGTACAGCAATACAGTTTTCTCATGACTCAGGTCAAAAGAACTTTCTGCAAAGAATATTCACATTTCCTGTTTGTTGCGAAGAGCAGTGCGATACTGGATTGATAAATTTTTTCAAGGACACTAAAAAGTTGCTGGAGAAACCCAATCTGGTCATCCTGTTTAGATTGCAACAGAAATATCTGTGCAGCGGTTGAGGGATATGATTCAAGCTGATATTTGACTAACGATAAACAATGTAGCAACTGCAATAAAGGATTCACAAGGTTTAGCCTACATCATAATGCATGATTGATTGAATTTCTGGAAAGTGTGCTCGTGGTTGAAACCCCCAGTCAACTGACTGACGAACACAAAATGAATCGAATAGGTCTGTTCTTGCACTGAAAGAGCGATGGGATAAGTGTCAATGCTGGTGGAAAGTATGTTGAGAAATAAGGGACAATGTAAGTACAATAACAAATGGTTTTCAAGTTTGTGCTTGGCTTGGCTTGGCTTCGTTCATTCTCAATCTCCCACTACCAAACCCTGAAAGGGCTTGAGTAGCAGAATGTAGTCCAGAGAATGGAATGCGTTGTATCATAGTTTACAGCTTGACTGCGATATTTGCACCTTTCGGGACAACACATCCGACTTCAGCGAGCATTTTTTTAGTACCGGGTTAACATTCTCTCTTCGATCCCTTCTCCTTAGTCAGTCTGCCCTGCTGCAGCCTGTTATCCAGGATCACCGCGTGGAGGTGTAGAAGAGTCTTGGCAGCTCTGGTTCGCTGGCCCTGATGCTAGCAGTCAGCTATAGGTCGCTGACCACTGCAGCTCATGCACTGCTCAGCATCTTGATCCCAAATTTGTATCTCATTTAGCTGTTTATTTGTTAGTTTTTTTTAAATAGTCATTTGTGACCTATTTACTGACTTTCCATTGAGAGTACATGTGTACATTTATACATACATACATATATACATGCAAACAGAGTGAGAGAGAGAGAGAAAGGGTGAAATTTGTTTATAAATTGTCTACATTTTTCTACCTGTTCCAGCAAGCTCAAGCTTCCATAGAAGAGGTGAGATCTTTGAAGAGCAAGCTTCATTTGTCAGAACAAGCTCAAGCCAAAGCCCAGCAAACAGAAAGAGATTATGAGGAGGTTGTAGCCATGTTGGAAAATGAAGTGGCTCAGCTTCGCATGCAGATGTCAAAATCAGTATGTGCTTGTATATATTTGTCTAATGTTATGATTGTCTAGGTACCTGTTTTGGTTTGACCAAAGTCACCAGCTGCACGCATCTACAACACCAGACAAGAAGGTTTACAGAGCAAGAGGGAGAAAAAGAAAAAGATGAATAGACAGTGTAAGTGAGGCACTGAAGAAATATGGAATGACAACATTGGTGGCGTTCCCATTTCCGCTAGGCTTTATGGGGCATCTCCCAAAATAAATCTCTGCCTCTCCGAGATTCTGAACCCGCCGCTTTAGTCAAGAAGCCGTTATCTAACGATCTCTGCCACATGCACCTCAAAATGATCAATGTAATTTTTTTTTTCTAAATATATAATTTTTTTTTTTGGCATTCATCCTGAAAATGGCATTTGAGACATTGTGCCATAGTGTACAGTGAGGCTGCTGCACCTACACATTTCCGCCTGACAAATTTGATTCCGGAACGGCATTTTTAGATCCAGGTTTGCCTTTCTATTCTTTCTCCAGTCACTTAGCCTGACTGCATGATTGTAGTCTGTTCCAAAAGTCGCCACTTAGAGATGAAATAGGGTCTTTGTCAGTTATGAGTCGCTGACAATGATGCAAGTCGACTAGCTGCTGTCAGTTCATTCACTGCTACATTTTCAGCCTCTCTATAAATATGACATCTCATATTCAAACATTGGGGGGGGGGGGGGGGGGGGAATCAGGGTGGGATGAAACATACTGATCAAGACCCCCACTTCATGCTCTTGTTTGTGCTTCTGGAAACAAGGTGGGGATCGACACAAATCCTCATGACTGAGTGGTCTCGAGGTAAGGCGGTGCTGGAGGTTGCTGGTTCAAATCACAGTGATCGGAATTTTTTCCCGTGGACTTTCTGGTATGTCTCCAGATTTCTGGGTAGTAGAGATCGGACGCCCACATGCAGTGTATCGAAAAGAGTAGACTAATTGGCCACTGCCTGGACAAAATTCAAAATTATGTTAAAAATCTAACCAATCTATTACGGGATCCTCGCCAGTGCTACGGAGTTCGCACATTATGCTGAGATTCTCCAAAAATATGGAGAACAGAGCACTTATGGTTAAACCGTCTGGAATGACGCTGATTCTTTGACTAAACTAAACTAATCCCCATAGTGGTGAGCTTACTGCTGATCCTTGCATTTGCACTACAGCCAGGAAGACTATTGTCCACCTTCTCTAATGTAACCCACTACTAAACAAACATCGTAAAGAGTTAACTCAACCAAGCACGAGTAGATTCGAACGGCAACAGATATTTCCGACGTACTTGATTTATCTGTTTTTGATCATTTTGCTTGCGTAGTGTGTCTTAAGATGTAACTAAGGAGGGTTGGGTATAGAGCTTGTTACACAATCCTGTTGAAATGTTAAGCCACAGAAAACAAATATAGACAGGTCAATTAAAAGGAAACCTTGACGTGTATTTGTTGAAGACATGTGCTCCACATGGAACTTAACCCTACCAGACCTGAGTCACTGAACCCAACTGTTCCACATACCTGGGCTCCTGAGCATTAAAGAGTAAAAAACCAACATGATATAGAAAAATGTTAGTTACATGCAAACAAGTGGTTAGAATAAGATGTAACTTGGAGACATTGTAGAAAATAGGTTTACCTTTCATCTAGCGTCAATATTCCACCTTTGTGTGCCAATCCACCCAGCAAAAGGCCAAGAATCTGTCTCAAGTCATAACATTTCGAAATCCGGGAGTAAACCCAACAAAGAGCCCTCATTTGTCCAATAATCCCGATAGCTGGGCTTTATACATAAGTATTCCATATAGATCCTCAGTCCAAGAAAAGCCTTCATTTCTTCCACTGTGGCATCCTTTAAATTTTTGGCATTGTAGGAGTTGGGCTTTGCTATATGTAGTTGGTGTGCCCGGAGGTTGGTTTTCTCTGTCAAATTTTGCCAGAAAGTATCATCCAAAAACAAGGATGAAAAGTCAATCGTTTCACTCTCCTCTGTGATATATCCAGGAATGTTCACTGGGCCTTTTCCATCCTCATTGAAATTCAGATCTGTATTTGATGATACAAAATTCCTTGTCCAACCTTCATCACCACCTAGATCTCCCCCATCAGCTGTTTGAGGGACACGCCCCTATGATTTATTTCTCTTAGTTCTTCTTAGTTTCTTGTTCAGTACTGACAAAGCGGTCAGCAACAAACTCCCTTTACTTCACCAGATCTTCAGTCATCCTTTGTACAATGCACCAACTCTGATTCATGGTTTTCATTTCGACCTCTGCGGTTCTTTACCAAGTTGTTTCAGGTCAGCCTCTTTTTCCGCCTTCAGTCTGGCAGACTGGTATTGGTGTCAGGTTCTTTTCTAAGGACATGGCCTATCCAATTCCAGCGTCGACCGATTTTGATGGTGTTCACATCTTCGTCATTGCTCCAGGCAAGCAACTCTAAGTTGGTTATGGTCAGAAAATTCTATACATCTATTTTAGGCAGATTCTGTGACAAAAATTCTAATTTTGATGTTTCTTATTAGTTATTTGATGACTCTAATTTATCTTGATGGAATTTATTTTTCTTGGCAGGATGGTGTTAACATGCAGAAAAGATTGGCCGTCCTTGTTTGTCAGCTGAAGAAGGCAGAGTCTGGAAAGAAGACTTATGAAGTTGCAACAGAGAAGTTAATGAGATATGTCGAGCACTCCATGGAAGTCTTAGCTTCACTGGATGATTCTCAGAGGTGTGGCAAATTTATTTGTTTCTAATTTATCGTAGAGAGTGTGTGTGGTCATGGGGTTATGAGATTGGTTGACGAACCCCACGTACCAAGTTCTTCTTCGTTCGTTCTCAGTATCCCGCTACCAAGCTCTACAAGCAGCTGGATGTTGTCCGGAGAACGGAATGCGTTGTGTCGCAGTTTACAGCTTGACTGCAATATTTGCACTTTTCAATCCGGCACAACTGACTTCAGTATGGCACTATATGGCACTGTTAGCTACCGGGCTAGCCTTCCCTCTTCGATCCTTTCCCTTAGCATGTTGTAGTCTGTTATCCAGGATCACCATGTGAAGGTGGAGAAGGGACTTGGCAGCTCTGGATCACTGGCCCTGACGCTAGCAGTCAGCTATGAGCTGCTGATTGCTGTAGCTCGTGCACTGCTCAGCATCTTAGCAGTCCACAGCGCCTTCCATAGGGGAAACATATTTTTTTATCAGGCTTATCTGGAAACCCAGTGCATGGTAAAGATAAGGTTAATGTGTATAGGTCAAGCTCTACTGGGCATTGTCCAGTTCTGTTCAACAGGTCGGCAGTACTGATTTTATCATACCATATCAGTTTCTCTATTCTGCGCAAACATCTATTGATGTAAGTCTGCACCGTTTTCATAATGTCTTTGGTTATGGGCCATGTCTCAGAGTCAAACACTAGTGCAGATGAAAGATACGGTGGCTTAGGGGTTGAGAGTTTGGTTTACAATCCCAACGCACCAGGTTTGGATCACATTGTCTGGGGTTTTTTTTCCATCTTATTCCAGTCGACCCAGCTGGAAATTTTCGGAGCCATCGCTGGAGCTACGGAGCTTCTGCTCTATCATCAGCACTGTTAGCAATGAAAGGGACTGAACTCATTTGGGGTCGCCCAAGTGCAATGAAGCAGGTTCTATGATCAATTCTTCATTTTTACAGATGGGTCATTGGGGTTGAACATTTTCAATTTTGTGTATGAACTTATCACTCAATTACAATGTAAACACGTGACAGTGGATACAAAACAAACACTATACAAAACAATATTCCTACCCATATTTTGCTATCAGAGCCAGAACTGGACATTAACAAACAAGGATAAAAGATACATTGTAACAACAGACATGAAATGAAGATATTAGGAAACAAGTAGGTACAACACCAGTGTTAGACCTCATCAAGAGACAGCAAACCAAATGATTCGGCCCCGTGACACGTCAAACACCAGATAGTATCCCTCACAAAGCAATACTATACAGATACAATGGATACAAAACCAATGGCTGCCCCCACAAAATATGGATAGCAGAAATAACAGAAGCAGTAGAACACCCAATGTTCGAAGCATATACTAAGGCCTGGTCAAAAAATCTATTCATAACCTGCTGCTGATCGACACAAACAAGACCCAAAAAAATCACAAATCTTGACTTCTGAGTTCTTATGTTGATATCTCTTCTTGCCCCCCACCCCCCTCCCCCGGTGGGTGCACAGGTGCAGCCTGACAGCACATCTACTTCAATCAATCAAAGCTGTCGCACCTCTCAATGCATATGCCATTGACAACATCCCAGCATGCAAGGTCCTGCTCTGCTCTTTCTGCCTCTCTTCAGGTGTAATCATTTAATCTTAGTTTTTGGATCTACCTTTCTCTCGCTTCACTTGAGGATTCCATGTAAGAGCCTTTATGGCTATATTGGACAGTGCCTTCTGCAGCATATGTTCTATCCAGCCCCCATTTTCTTCACTTAATTTGTTGTTGCAGTGGCTGTTGTTGACTCCTTTCCCATAGGCTTTCATTCCTCACCGTGTCTTGCCTATTTATGCCTATCATCCTTCATAGGCATCTGTTAACGAAGGAGTGGAGTTTTTGTCGTATGGCCTTGGTCGTTCTCCATGTCTCCGCTCCATAAAGCAGCTCTAACTTGACACTGGCGTTGAATATTCTAAGTTTGGTGTGAATCTTGGTTTCTTTTTATCTCCATATGTTGTTTAGTGTCAGGAATGCCCATCTTGCCTTTCCGATTCTGATCCTTACATCTGCATCTCCTGACGTGCCAATTGTGTTGTCCAAATAGGTCAAGGTATCCACTTCCTCCAGCTACTCTCCCTCCAGCATGATTGGCTCTTTGCTGACAGTGTTGAGTTTAAGGAGCTTGATTTTCTTCATGTTGAAATTCAGTCCCAATTTGTCTGATTGTTCTTTCACCCTATCAAATTTATCTTGCGCTTGACTATGACTGTGTGACAAAACGCATGTCTACATGCTCAAAGAAAAGTCTGTAATCCTAAACTCTTTATTGAAACAGTTAAGAGTGATCGCCTCTGATCTGAATCATTGCAGAACAACAGAAACCGACAACCTGACCTCAAAAGTGGGCAAGAAAAGAGTACTACAACAGCTGACTACGGAGGGTAGAGAGGTGGTTAGGACAGTCAGATCACTAATGGAGACAGTTCGTAAGTGCTTTGTTTCCAAAACCTTCATATTTTGGTTTTTATTTCAATCTAACCTTTTGTGTAGACCTTCGGGGTAGGAACTTTTCTTGGACATTGAATTTGTCTTTATGTGTCCATTTAGGATCGAACTAGTCATAATTTCGCCTTTTTGGGAATTGAATTTGTTTTTATATGGTCCTTGGTAGTTAAACTTGACTTTATATGTTTATTGATAATTGAACTTGTTTTCATGTGACCTTTGGTAATTGAACTTGTTTTCATGTGACCTTTGGTAATTGAACTTGTTTCCATGTGACCTTTGGTAATTGAACTTGTTTTCATGTGACCCTTGCTAATTGAACTTGTTTCCATGTGACCTTTGGTAATTGAACTTGTTTTCATGTGACCCTTGCTAATTGAACTTGTTTTCATGTGACACTTGCTAATTGAACTTGTTTTCATGTGACCCTTGCTAATTGAACTTGTTTTCATGTGACCTTTGGTAATTGAACTTGTTTTCATGTGACCCTTGCTAATTGAACTTGTTTTCATGTGACCCTTGCTAATTGAACTTGTTTCCATGTGACCTTTGGTAATTGAACTTGTTTCCATGTGACCTTTGGTAATTGAACTTGTTTTCATGTGACCCTTGGTAATTGAACTTGTTTCCATGTGACCTTTGGTAATTGAACTTGTTTCCATGTGACCTTTGGTAATTGAACTTGTTTTCATGTGACCCTTGCTAATTGAACTTGTTTCCATGTGACCTTTGGTAATTGAACTTGTTTTCATGTGACCCTTGCTAATTGAACTTGTTTTCATGTGACACTTGCTAATTGAACTTGTTTTCATGTGACCCTTGCTAATTGAACTTGTTTTCATGTGACCTTTGGTAATTGAACTTGTTTTCATGTGACCCTTGCTAATTGAACTTGTTTTCATGTGACCCTTGCTAATTGAACTTGTTTCCATGTGACCTTTGGTAATTGAACTTGTTTCCATGTGACCTTTGGTAATTGAACTTGTTTTCATGTGACCCTTGGTAATTGAACTTGTTTCCATGTGACCTTTGGTAATTGAACTTGTTTTCATGTGACCTTTGGTAATTGAACTTGTTTTCATGTGACCCTTGCTAATTGAACTTGTTTTCATGTGACCTTTGCTAATTGAACTTGTTTTCATGTGACCCTTGCTAATTGAACTTGTTTTCATGTGACCTTTGGTAATTGAACTTGTTTTCATGTGACCCTTGCTAATTGAACTTGTTTTCATGTGACCCTTGCTAATTGAACTTGTTTCCATGTGACCTTTGGTAATTGAACTTGTTTCCATGTGACCTTTGGTAATTGAACTTGTTTTCATGTGACCCTTGGTAATTGAACTTGTTTCCATGTGACCTTTGGTAATTGAACTTGTTTTCATGTGACCTTTGGTAATTGAACTTGTTTTCATGTGACCCTTGCTAATTGAACTTGTTTTCATGTGACCTTTGCTAATTGAACTTGTTTTCATGTGACCCTTGCTAATTGAACTTGTTTTCATGTGACCTTTGCTAATTGAACTTGTTTTCATGTGACCCTTGCTAATTGAACTTGTTTTCATGTGACACTTGCTAATTGAACTTGTTTTCATGTGACCCTTGCTAATTGAACTTGTTTTCATGTGACCTTTGGTAATTGAACTTGTTTTCATGTGACCCTTGCTAATTGAAATTGTTTTCATGTGACCCTTGCTAATTGAACTTGTTTTCATGTGACCCTTGCTAATTGAACTTGTTTTCATGTGACCCTTGCTAATTGAACTTGTTTTCATGTGACATTTGCTAATTGAACTTGTTTTCATGTGACCTTTGCTAATTGAACTTGTTTTCATGTGACCCTTGCTAATTGAACTTGTTTTCATGTGACCTTTGCTAATTGAACTTGTTTTCATGTGACCCTTGCTAATTGAACTTGTTTTCATGTGACCCTTGCTAATTGAACTTGTTTTCAT
Organism: Ariolimax columbianus; assembly: GCA_036924085.1. Taxonomy (NCBI): domain Eukaryota; kingdom Metazoa; phylum Mollusca; class Gastropoda; order Stylommatophora; family Arionidae; genus Ariolimax; species Ariolimax columbianus. Next base: position 25,680,387 of record JAVGWX010000018.1, read on the forward strand.
GTGACCTTTGCTAATTGAACTTGTTTTCATGTGACCCTTGCTAATTGAACTTGTTTTCATGTGACCCTTGCTAATTGAACTTGTTTTCATGTGACGTTTGCTAATTGAACTTGTTTTCATGTGACCCTTGCTAATTGAACTTGTTTTCACGTGACCCTTGCTAATTGAACTTGTTTTCATGTGACCTTTGCTAATTGAACTTGTTTTCATGTGACCCTTGCTAATTGAACTTGTTTTCATGTGACACTTGCTAATTGAACTTGTTTTCATGTGACCCTTGCTAATTGAACTTGTTTTCATGTGACCCTTGCTAATTGAACTTGTTTTCATGTGACCTTTGCTAATTGAACTTGTTTTCATGTGACCCTTGCTAATTGAACTTGTTTTCATGTGACCCTTGCTAATTGAACTTGTTTTCATGTGACCTTTGCTAATTGAACTTGTTTTCATGTGACCCTTGCTAATTGAACTTGTTTTCATGTGACACTTGCTAATTGAACTTGTTTTCATGTGACCCTTGCTAATTGAACTTGTTTTCATGTGACCCTTGCTAATTGAACTTGTTTTCATGTGACCTTTGCTAATTGAACTTGTTTTCATGTGACCCTTGCTAATTGAACTTGTTTTCATGTGACCCTTGCTAATTGAACTTGTTTTCATTTGACCTTTGCTAATTGAACTTGTTTTCATGTGACCCTTGCTAATTGAACTTGTTTTCATGTGACCCTTGCTAATTGAACTTGTCTTCGTGTGGCCTTTGGTTGTTGTTGTTTAATGCCCACAATGAGTACATTTACTCTTTTGTGCGCCCTGAAAAGGATGTTAAGTGGCAGTGGTGGGTTGCAGTAGCTTTCCTCACATCCCGAGGAAATTCAAACATGAGTAGACTATTTCTGGAACTTTTTGAAGCTACTTCATAAATGTGGGTATGTGAGTGAACAGGAGATATTGTGAATGTGTGTGTGTATGTTTTTGGGGTTGATTTTTTTTGGTGTACATGTTCATGTAATGTACTGGTATTGTCAAATGAACACATGACATTTTCCACAATACAGCATTGCCTTTTGGGTGGGAAGAAGCATATACAGCAGAAGGGATCAAATATTATATCAAGTAAGTCGTATGTCACAGTCTGTACTGTAGTTATGCTGTGTTATGTTCCATTATGTTATGGTGTGTTACATTATGTTATAGTGTGTAATGGTGTGTTACATTGTGTTATGGTGTTTTACTTTATGTTATGGTGTGTTATGTTTTATTATATTATGGTGTGTTATGTTCCATTATGTTATGGTGTGTTATGTTGTGTTACATTATATTATGGTGTTTTACATTATGTTATGGGGAGTTACATTATGTTATGGTGTTTTACAATATGTTATGGTGTGTTACATTATATTATGGTGTGTTATGTTATGTTTCATTATGTTATGGTGTGTTATGTTGTGTTATGGTATGTTACATTTTGTTATAGTGTGTTATGTTGTGTTACATTAGATTATGTTATGTTGTGTTACATTATGTTATGGTTTGTTATGTTGTGTTATGTTACATTTGTTTTTTGTTCTCTGTGTTTCAGGACTATACAATAAGAATGACTAAGTTGAAGGTTTCTTCTGATTTGTATATTTCCCAATGTCATTCAAGCACCTCTTATCTTTGTATTCTTATTTTGATATCTTTATCTGTTCCTCCTACTCTGTCTATGTTACCACCAAGGATCAGCTTGACCCCATTATAACACGGTGTTTGAAATCCAATGAATTACATCCCAGTATCTGCAGATTATATTAGGTTTTTCTAGCCATTTTTCTTCTTGAGGATATCCATAAAAGACATCCACATGACAGGGTGGAGGGATGTGTATGTAAAAATTGGACATGTGAAAGAGGGGGAATTTCACTCTTTCAGAACTTGATTCTTTTTAGGTTTCTTTTCAGCTGTAGAAAAATTTCCCTTTTACAACTGACTATTACACACCATAGCATAGACAAATATAGTACTCATTATATATCATTGTCAAGAAAAATGGGTACAGAAAATGAAAATATCAGTAAATTGATATTTCATTATTTGAAATAATAAATATGTTGTACTAAAAAAATAATTTAAGGGGTAGATAATTTATAAGTAAAAATATTGTAACTCACCATCCTTTTTCAATGGTCTGAATTGTTGATTTCCATTTGTCTATTAATTTTGTAGAAACGTATCCAAACTCCCTCAAAACACTGTTTATTTGATGCATTTATCTTCAAAAATGTTGAAATTAGGTACATTTTTCCTCAATGACCAAATTCAATAAAAAAATATGTAAAAATTCACAACTTCCCTTATTTTTTCCATTATTTCCATAAGTTTTTTGTTTTGTTCAGCACAGCTGTGCTTATCTTGTGTGGTATTCTCTAAAGCATGATTTAGCACACAGATGCAGCTTGTTCGAACAACCTGTGCAGTAATAACTCTGCTTTGCTTTCTTTTTTTTCTAAGCAGCACAATGTACGCACAGTGAGTTTTTTCCATCATAGTCAATGAGATGGGCTGCACCCTGGTATCTATCAAGCTCCATGTTCATTGGTTTTCTCCCTGGCTTAGATAATAGAACAGTCTGAAGGCTGCTAGGTGTCTCTGCTCCAACTAACTAACAGAGTTCCCCTATCAGGATATCCTTAAGTCCACAAAGGGCAAAGGCTTCTCGGTGTGAGGGCGGGGCGGCTCACGGTGTACAAAATGTGGGCATTGAGTTGAGTAATTTCCATCGCCCACATAAACACTTTCTTCCACTACTTGACTGTTTTTCTTGTGTGGTTTCCATAACATGATATCATCTGGTCCACTCTGTCACATCCATTCATTGAAAGGTTGTAGCTGTGAATGGGTGATGGTTTCATAACTTGACTCCTACCCTCTATCCTTTGCTCATATGTGGCACTTCCACGTGTTGTCACCAGCTGGCAAGGCTTCTTAGATTTCTTATCTCTCCAGCTGACACACATAACCTTTTCCTCATCGTTGATAAACCACTTTGCTTGATTCATGGATATCTTCTTGTTCTTTATTTCTGATGGAAAACCTCGTCTGTTTACATTTAGAGTTCCAGTGTAGTGGTGGTTTCTCTGCGCAAAAACTGAACAAGAGGCAGAGAAGAATAGTACCTGTCAGCAAACAAATGGTGATGTCTTCCAGTAGTCTGTCAAAAACTTTAACAGCATGAGAAGAATTTGGCAATCAGGAAATAGCAATCAGTGCTGCCAGAAACTGTAAAAAAACATTCCTATCAAGTGGTGTCCATTTGCTGAACGTTGAATGTTTTCGTGCTGGTGTATTCATGTCAAGTTTCTGCTGGGCACATTCATTGACATTATGAGGTTGTCAACAATTGGTTCTTTCAGCAAGGAGAGAAAGCATTGAAGAGGTGAGCAATTTTCAATCAGATTTAGTCTGCTGCAAGAATTATTTGTCTGAAGTTAGATGCTCCAATGGCCTCTCCTTCTAAGGCATCACGCCACCCATCACCAGGCCTAGTAGTCCTCTGTGGTGTGGAATTTGTCTTTCTCCTTGCAGAATTGCCATTATCACCATCAACTCTAGACGTACCTGTTATATCCTCTGAATCAATCGTATCGCTGCTGCTTGATGATGCAGGAACACTGATAGTCCCTGACTGGAAGCAACCACCAACTAAGCCAGACCGTTTTGATTTCTTAACACTTCTAGGCCTACTAGTACTATCACTGTAATCGCTATCCTCTGAATCGTTAAGTTCTGTATCAGAACCACTAACTAATAAGCTTTCAAACACAGTTCTAGCTTGTTCTGCACTGTATTGTTTTGGTCCAGTACCTGAAGTAAAAGCAGTGGGCGTGGCCATTATTTTGTAGGAATCAACAAAACAGTTTAGCTACTTCAAAACGCAAATATATCACTTATTCAGTTTCAAAACACATGTGACTCGAGTCAAATTTCACGAACGGAAGCTGTTCTAGTTCTGGTTGTAATTTTTAAGTAGTCTAGTTAACACAAAACCCGAATCACGACTCTTCAAAACAAAAACCGAATTATCGGATAATGGTCCTCTAGGGTTTAAAATAAGAGTACGTTATATCGGTCATTGGTCCGGAATGTGTTAAGTTGGAAGTAGACGTCCAGGTCACACATCATAAGACAACTCTCACTCACATACAAATCTAACAAGAGTAACAGCCCTTCTTATTTTTAAAAGCTTCTTGCTATCCAGCTAAACCTAGATAAATATTCTTTGTATTTTGTCTCTCTTTTGTCAAGTCTTCTAATCTTTCAAGACAACGAGAATATTTAGTAATTCAAATTTCACATAAATAAAATGAGTTCTCTGTATTAAAATGATGTAGTTGAGGCTGAAGATGCAGCACAGTGGATGAACTGTTTGCATCAGGGCCAGCGAATCACAGCTGACCAAGACCCCATTTTGCCTACAGGAATGGCCCTGGAAACGGGCAACACTAGAGTAGTCCAGCTAAGAGAATAGAGATTGCAATAGGAAGGCAAACCCAGTACCCAATAAAAGCTTAAATCGTATGTGCTGGTCCAAAGGGCGTAGATGTCGCAGTCTTTTGCTGTTCTCTATGACACAACGTCCTTTTCAGGACGAACGCCAAATAAGAAGATTATACTACGCTTTTACATCTGCACACAGTTTCATCCTAATAACAATGGCTGTGATAATGCTGCTGATTGTGTTAAGGGTTGCAGTGAGTGCACACACTGCAAGACATGAGTTAGTTAGTTGCCCATCGCAGGCGAAGATGGCGACAGCATCAGACATGTTTATTCAGTTGTGACTGTACAGTCCGATTTGAGCGTGACAAACTCTACCACATGTCGAGCACACATGAACAGCATTTTTAGTTGGGCAGTCTTGCATTCTTTCCTTTCGTACAGCTCACTTTTCCTGCTCCTCCGTGATGGTCCTCTGCTCAGGGGTGCAAGCACCATGTGTCATGGCAGTGCGCCAGGCTGAGCAGTTCGGAGCAAGCAGGTCCTAGTCAGCAACATCAATGGAGAAACTTTTCAAAGAAACTTTTAGAGTGTCTTTGTATCATTTCTTTTGTCCACCCTGCGAGCGATGTCCTGTCATGAACTCGCCGTACAACAGTTGTTTAGGAAGACGCTCATCTGACATGCGAACAACATGCCCTGTCCATCTGATCAGCGCTCTCTGTAGCAGCGTATGGATGCCAGAGCGTCTAGCCCTGCTGAGGAGTTGGGCACTCTCTCCTGCCAACTGATCCTGAGCAGTCTGCGGAGACAGTTTACATGGAAATGATTAAGTTTCCTGACATGCCTGCTATAGACGGTCGTCTGTTTCGCATGCGTACAAAAGGGTGGTTAGCACAACAGCACGATACACACTACCGGTAATCTTTGTAGCAATGCCGATTCCCTGCCAGTCCCAAACATTTTCTCGTAGTCTTCCGAAAGCAGCACTCTCCTTGGAAATCCTGTTGTGGACATCAGAGTCAATATTTCCTTCTCTGGTGAGAAGAAATGATTACTGGCTAAAAACACATTATTTATTCTTCTTCATTCATCCTGAAAAAAACATTTGAGACGTTGAGTCATAGTTTACTACAGCGAGGCTGCGAAATCTGCACCTTCGGCCCAACACATTCAATTTCAGTACATCATTTATTGGACCGAGTTTGTCTTCCTCTCAGCCAATCTGAATGGTTACTGTCTGTTTCCAAGATTACCACTTGAAGGCATAATAGGGTTTTGGTCAGTTATGGGTCACTGACCTTGACACTTCTTCTTTGTTCGTTCTCAATCTCTACTACCAAACCCTAAAAAGGGCTTTGCAAGTAACGGAATGTTGTCTGAAGAACGGAATGCATTGTGAAGTAGTTTGCAGCTTGACTGCGATATTTGCATCTTTTGGTCCAACACATCCAACTTTAGCAGGAATTTTTTAGTACTGGCTTGGTCTTCTCTCTTCAATCCCTTTTCCTTAGCCAGTCTGCTGTGTTGCAGCCTGTTATCCAGTATCACCACGCGAAAAGTCTTGGCAACTCTGGCTCGCTGGTCCTGAAGCTAGCAGTCAGCTATGAGTTACTGCATTGCTCAGCGTCTCGATCCTGACCTAGATAGTCAGTCAACTATGAGTCACTGGCTCCTGTCAATTCGTCCACTGCTGCATCTTCAGTCCTATGTTATTGTTTCATTCAATTTCAGACATCTGTGCCTCTATTTTTCAGCCATCTTAACCAGACAACCACCTGGACCCATCCAGTTTCTTGCATGGAACATCAGACGTCATCCAAGGCACCGCCACCACCTGCTCATGGGCAGCAGGAGCAGCAGCAAGCCGAACCAGAACAACCTCAGCTCCAACAGAAACGGCCATCTCCTCTTCAACAAGCAAAACAAAAACACTCGGCACCACCGGCACCCCCACAGAGAAGCACACACTCCAAGCAGCTAAAAGAACAACAGCCTAAGGAATTGAAACAACGCAAGGATAAAAACACCCCACATTTATCTATAGAGGAGCCTAAACTGACCCAAACTGCTTCATAACTTATTATCTTGGAACAGCGATTTGCATCTTGGCTTTTTGTTAGTATTTAGTAAGTGTGTATTTTCCAATTTTCAGTTTTGTTTCAGATCAGAGATTTATAAACTTTAGCTTCCTGCAGGTCTGTATCATAGAGCATGTGGTTAATATTGTTTGAGTTTGTTATTGATCCAGTGGCCTGTGGGCTCTTGCCCTTTGGCCGTTAATATTGTTTGATTTGGTTATTGATCCAGCGGCATGTGGGCTCTTGCCCTTTGACCGTTAATATTGTTTGATTTGGCTATTGATCCAATGTCCTGTGGGCTTCTTCCCTTTGGCCGTTAATATTGAGTTGGTTATTGATCCAGCTGCCTTGGGGCTCTTGCCCTTTGGCCGTTAATATTGTTTGAGTTGGTTATTGATCCAGTGGCCTGTGTGCTCTTGCCCTTTGGCCATTAATATTGTTTGATTTGGTTATTGATCCAGCGACATGTGGGCTCTTGCCCTTTGACCGTTAATATTGTTTGATTTGGCTATTGATCCAGCGTCCTGTGGGCTTCTTCCCTTTGGTCGTTAATATTGAGTTGGTTATGGATACAGCTGCTTTGGGGCTCTTGCCCTTTGGCCGTTAATATTGTTTGAGTTTGTTATTGATCCAGCTGCCTTGGGTCTCTTGCCCTTTGGCCGTTAATATTGTTTGAGTTTGTGAGGAACTTTAATAAAGCAAAATACCAATGGTAACATGGAAACTTGAAACTCATCCTTGATGCCAAGCAGCCAAAAGTTTTCCTTTTCTCTGCAATCCATTTGGTTAGTTCTTAGAATTTGCCACTCGTGTCTTCCTTGGTCTAGCTTTCAGACTCTCGTTTGGCTGTTCATAGTGGGTTTTTGTGTGGTTCCATTATTGTGGCTTACTAGGCCGGGGAAGATATGGCTCAATTGTGTTCAGTTCCCCCAAACTTTTACCTGGTAGCTAACTGGCTAGAAAAAGTTGGTGTTAACCTTTTGTTTATAGCGAGGTTCCGGCAACTATGCCTTTTGGTCCGCTGGCACATCTGGTTTCAGCACAGCTCATTTTTGGAACCGGGCTTAAATTCCCTCTTCTATCCCAATTCTAACAGCCAGGCTGTATCGATGCAGCCTATTTCCAGGGTCGCCACTTGGAGACAGAATATGGTCTTGAGCAGCTCTGGTTCACTGATCCTGATCAAAGCAGTTAGCTATGAGACGGAGCCCAAGATGCAACACAGGGAATGAGCTGTCAGCAAACAGCGAATCAAGGCTGGCTGCTTGCATCAGGGTCAGCGAACCAGAGCTGACCAAGACCCTATTCCATTTCAAAGTGGCAGCACCAGAAACAGGCTGCTCTAGTGCAGTCTGGCTAAGAGAACAGAGATTACACTGGGAAGGTAATGCCTGTACCAAAAGCGCAAGTTGAAATTTGATGTGTTGAACCGAAAGCAGCCAATATCACTCGCTGTAAACATCAACAAAACGTTCTTTTCAGGATGAACGCCGAAGAAGAAGTAAAGTATATAATGAATAAAAATAAACATATAAGGTCGGTAATCAGACGTTTTTGGGTTCGGATTGGTTTTATCAGCCACCTTCAAACCCACTCCAGGATTGACAGATGACAATGTGGTCCTCTTCGAAAACTATGGACAAACAACAAGTTGTCGAGGAGGTAGAACGTAGACCACCAAAAATAAATTCCATTATTTTCAGATTATCTTTCTCTGCCAAAATGTTATAAATTAAAATTAGAAGTGTTCCTAGAGATGTGTGTGTGTTTGTGGCCTTTGCACTTAGTATGACCTAAGTTTAGCACTAACTAGATTCAAAGGGGTGGAAATTACATTATTTTGATATAAACAAAATTAGACGTAATTATATTATTTTTCTTGTGAAAAGGAAGGAATGTACGAGGAGGAATCAAAAGTAACCTTTAATTTTTGTTTATTAACGTTTTGAACCCTGGCCACCCGTTCTGTAAAATCTCATTCCTTGTGCCCCTGAGGAAATACGCACAAGGTACACATATGAGGAAAGCTATTTACTGTGACAAAACTATGTGCTCTAATTTCATTATTTTATCTAAAATTGACTGACCTAATCATCTACAATGTTCTTACTTGTTATGACAATAAATTGTGGAATTATGGGGGATTGCATGATCTCTCCGTCTCCGAGCCATAGTCTGATGCACCGAGGGACAGGAATAGATTACGTGGGATTGCATGATTTCACCACTTCTGAGCCATAGTCTGATGGGATTGCATGATTTCACCACCTCTGAGCCATAGTCTGATGGGATTGCATGATTTCACCACCTCTGAGCCATAGTCTGATGGGATTGCATGATTTCACCACCTCTGAGCCATAGTCTGATGGAATTGCATGATTTCACCACCTCTGAGCCATAGTCTGATGTACTGAGGGACAGGAACAGATCTAGCATTATCATCAATGATTATTCGAATCGCACATGCTGTCATTCAAATAATCACTTGTTGTTTTCAGAATCATCCAATCTATCAGCTTCCAGATCCTTAAGAATACTTTCAACGTATTGTTTCGTTGTTAACCTTTAAGAGCGGCTATTTCCCAAATTTTAAAACACTTTTCAATCATTAAAACATTGCGGAACATACTTTGATGTCTGCTTCACCATATTCATTATTTCCGGAAATGTCATGACATTGTGGCCAGAACCCAAGCAGTACATCCCAAAATACACCTTAACATAATGGTCCATCCATCACACCGAATAATGGGTGGCTCAGGGAAGGTGGTATTTACACACACCTTGATATTTGCTTGTCACGGTTTCAAACAGTTTACAGACTGTGCCATATTAGGGTTACTTGTTTGAGTTCTCATCGTATATTTACTTGCATGGAAAAAAAGCATTATTTTTGCTCATCTACTTAAGGTATGAATGTCAGAGTATTAGAGTTTGATCCCTTGTTTTTGACATGCACCGGTTTACACAGCTGTAAATAGATTCCAGAATCCTGTATTTGGAAGGATATAGTAGAAACTTAATTCCTCCCATCTCCCTCACCCCATTCTTTCCTCCCATCTCACCTAGCCCTTTATCCCTCTTCTCTTTCATCACCACCCCTCTCATTTCCTGTGCATGTTGTAACAAGGGACTACAGAGTTTGTGCGTGAGGCTGAGAACTTCATAATATAAAGCATAGTGCTACCACTCTAAAAGCACATTAATTATTTATCTTCCTGCATAGAGGCTTTCTGTAGTAGTGGCCCATGTTGTTGTTGGTGGTATAAATGCCCACAATGAGTAAGTTTACTCATTTGTGTGTACTCAATGGGGCGTTAAGTGGCGGGTTGCAGTAGATTTCCTCACATCCTGAGTGTGCTGATGAAGGTAGACTGAGGTACTACAGGCGGTTGTGCTATACTTGGCTTCATATGCCATTAATGTTCATTAATACAAGGATCGTGTCAATCCCCCACCTCGTTGACCAGGCTACCAAAAAGAACAGCCCGTTTCCAGGGAGACCTGCATGGAAGTGAGGTGGGGGTCTTGGCCAGTACGTTTTTCCTGACCCTGACTAATGTGTCCATGTTTTGCCTGATAAGACATTAATCTCACTGCGTCCTGGCCCATACAAAAGACAGGAAATCAGTTACATTAAAGAAAATTAACAATGAATTTCTTCAAATTCATAACCAGAGCAGACTATTAACCCTTTACAGTCCAACCTAATTTACAAGATGTTAGTTTTAATGTCCAAAACAAAAACAGTCATTTTATGTGTTTCGTGGTTTACAGAAAAAAGTTATTAAAACTAAAATTATGATTTTTAAATTTAAAGTAACAACCTTTGCTTATAAATCAAATTTAGCTAAATAACAAGATATGGTTGATATGCGACATGTGACTTCAGATAAATTGGACTGTAAGTTGTGCCTCTAGTTGACTGCAATGGACAATTTGGACTGTAAAGGGTTAATCTGTTAATTGTCAGTTATGTTCTTTTACAAGGTGACCAGCAGATATATTCTTAGTTGCATCTTATTTGTGTTAAGCGATAGCACTTTTTAAATTAATTTTATTGATAATGAGATCCAAATTGAAGAATTCCTTGTTATAAAATATGTCATCGAAATGCATACATGCAGAGGCTAAACAGCATGAAGAAATTATAGCAGAACACCAACAAAGCGACAAAAGTGAAAGTCTTGAGAGCCTGTGTTTTTCCTGTGGCAGCATATGGCTGTGAATCATGGACGATTACCAAAACTTCTAGAAAAAGAATCGAGTCCTTCAAGTCCAACAGATGAAAGTCCAACAGATGAAAGTCAAACAGATGAAAGTCCAACAGATGAAAGTCCAACAGATGAAAGTCCAACAGATGAAAGTCCAACAGATGAAAATCCAACAGATGAAAGTACAACAGATGAAAGTCAAACAGATGAAAGTTAAACAGATGAAAGTTCAACAGATGAAAGTCCAACAGATGAAAGACCAACAGATGAAAGTTCAACAGATGAAAGTCCAACAGATGAAAGTTCAACAGATGAAAGTCCAACAGATGAAAGTTCAACAGATGAAAGTCCGACAGATGAAAGTTCAACAGATGAAAGTCCAACAGATGAAAGTCCAACAGATGAAAGTCCAACAGATGAAAGTCCGACAGATGAAAGTCAAACAGATGAAAGTCCGACAGATGAAAGTCCAACAGATGAAAGTTCGACAGATGAAAGTCCGACAGATGAAAGTCCAACAGATGAAAGTCAAACAGATGAAAGTCAAACAGATGAAAGTCAAAGTATTGCTATCTTGACATTATTTTAAAACAATCATTATGATGGACGTCTTCTCAATATGAAGAATAACCTAGAACCTGAACTGACAAGAAGTCGCTGCGCGGGTTGGGCAGCCATGTCGTCTATTAACACGGTTCTGGATGGTTGTCATGACCAAGTCCTGAAAGCCTCCCTCTTCAATTCCACTGTGCTCCCTGTGATATGCTATAGTGCCAAGACGTGGACACTAAATAAAATCACTAGAAGAAAAATTCAGTGTCACCCAGGCCTCCCTTCAGAGATGCTTGGTCGGAATCACAATTTCTGACATAATAAGACGATTGTCCCTGGTGACGGATGCGGTAATCCATGCAGACAAGGCAAAGCATTGATGGGCAGGTCACATATTGCGACGAAACGATGGTAGATGGAGCACAGCGATAGCAGTCCGGTACACTCGAGGTAAGAAGAGACCGTGGGAACGACCTCCATTGCGTTGGTCAGACTCTCTGCAACATACACCGAAAAGGCTCTAGAGGAGCACTTACCACGCACTGGACTTCTGTGACCCAATACGAAGTAGGGACTCGCAGCTACGCTGAGAAATGGATCATCAAGATCAATGATGCTTTACCTATTGCTCAGGCTTACCAAGGAGATTATTAGGGCTGAAGAATAATGGCTGCCTGCTCTGATAGTTACTGCTCAGTGTGCAGGCTAGCATGCTTTTTTTCACCCCACCCAAATAGAAAAAAAAAGTTGGTCTCTATCTGATTAGGAGACGAGTACCATAACCCGTTGAGTATCTGCTCCATTTACATAATTTTTCATTTTTATGGGGGGGGGGGGGGGGGGGGGGCATTTGTACAAAATAGTGTATATACATCGTCAGAAATGTGAAGGAAAAAAAACCATACAAATTATATGTAGTTTGTACATGTCGACAACTACAGTGACCTCATTCGGTTGTTGTAAATGGATGGTGAAAGAGTGCATGAAAAATGTACACCATTAAGTATTAGAACTTTGATCGTAGGTGTTTTTCACTTTATCTATATGTAATTGCTCTTTATTATTTGTTTTCACTCCTTTTATTTATATTTTTTCGAAACTTTATATGCGAGTCATTTAAATTACGTTTGTACATAACATTGGTTATAGTATTTATTTCAGTAAGTTCGACTTCATGAATTATTTGGTGCATGGATTTGTAATTATAGATGCACATGTCATGTATTATCCCCTTGAATGTGCATTTTTTCAATGTTTTTGGCCAGTATTTTTAATTTTGGTGACGCTGATCAACCGTGGATATAATCCTTTTGGTTATATTAAGGTGTTTTTTGTTTTCGCTTACATTGTGAACTTGATGGTATTATATACAGTGTTGTTGGATTTGAATTCTTGAAATTTGCATTATTTATGTACGTACTATATAGAGGGAAGCATGATGTTGTCGCCAGGATTAATGAGGCCAGATTTGCATTCAACTCTCTTCGCTCAATATGCAACTTATTCACCATAGAGAATAAAATTAGGCTGTTTACCATAAATGTTGAAGTGGACTCAAGGTAATGTGTTCCCCTCAGGTGCTGGAGGTTGCGGGTTCAAATCACGATCAAGACAGGATTTTTTCACATGGGTCGTCCGGTAAAAATTGTCCATAGTCTCTGAGTAGTGAGATCAAACACCCGTATGCAGTGGCTCGCGCATTAAAAATCCTCTGGCAGTTGGAAATCGCAAAGAGAAGGCTTAACGGCTGCTGCTCAGGCAAGATTCAAGTTAAAAATCTACTCAAATTATTCTAGGGATTCTCGCCCCACAGAGAAAACGTCACAATAAGGAAACTGTGTGGCTATAACATCAGTTCTTGATTATGTGGTTAGCGCAGCAGCTTAGATGTTGCGTGACAGGCTGTGGATCTACCTTGCTCTAATTTATGTTTACACCACCACCAGTCCCAATAATAGGCGATTGTATATTCCAGAGGCTAACAGATACTGGGATTGACCTGGCAAGTCACCAGCGGAAATTCTCCCGCTAAATAATATGAAACAAAGGAGGTAACACCTCCCCATAACGTCTAACGACACAAGTGAACTGAAGATAGATGGATGGTAAAGTTTGTCCTGCTATATGGATCGGAGACATGCCATGTGGCTAAGGGTATCAGACTTTCCTCAACAAGAGTCTTCAGCACATACTCCATGTTAGAAGGCCGGAGGTAATGACAAACATAGATCTGTTGGAATGAATATATCAACAACCAATAGAGTAGGATAGAGTGAGGATGGATGGATAGGACACACTGTCAGAAAGAAGTAGAATAGTATAACCAGACATGTGCTGGATTGAAACCCACAGGGAAAGAGATGAGTGGGGAAAACACCTGGGGATGAGCGGTCGAGGAAGAAGTCAGTACAATCAGGGACTTGTACGCGGAACTTAAGAAAATGGCACAATAGGAAGATGAGAGAGAGTTGTCAATGGCCCGTGCCAAAAAATGACAGACAGACATTGATAATGATAACAGCGAGGCTGCGATATCCGTGCCTATTTGCTTGACACATCTGGTTTCAGCGCTGCATATTTTTGGGACTAGCTTTGTCTAGCCTTTTCTACCCCTAAATTCTCTGCCATCCTGCATAGATGCAACGTGTATCTAGAGCGGCCACTTGGAGGTGGAATTGGTTGAGTCTCAGGCCATCATGGTTAACTGCGACCAAAGTCACTGCAGGAGTATCAACAGGAGATACCAGTACCAATTTCATAGCCGAAATAACAGCTGTACATGCAGCATCTCAGATTCTTATCAGCCAAAAGACAACTGCAAGGAAAATGGTCATTTTAACAGACTTCAAGAGCATACTCCAAACCATCTCAAACCTCAAACAAGATGGACTCTCACACGAAATAAAATACATCAAGTTGCTGTCATAAAAATTAGATCTAGTTCTACTGTGGATTCCGGTCGACTGTTAGATCCTTGGAAACGGGAAGCGGATAAATTCACAAAAGCCGAAAGTGTCAGTACTCAGACACGCCATCTACAAAGCTATAAAGAAGCAAAGACACTCATTAAACGATCCATGAAGACGGAATGGAGAGACTAGCACAATGAATACAAGCCAGAAAATGAAAGTTATAGACAAACTTTGCAAAGATGGGCAGTTAAAGATTGTCAGACTCAAAATGAGACATTGCAGACTCAAGCCCATCTCCACAGATTGAGACACCACTACGTGCGATTGCGACGCATCCAAGCAAACACCAGAACATATCCTGTAGGGCTTTCCCACTGAGGCAGTCAGGCCTGAGGGAGCGACCATGCTCGAAAATCTGTGGGGGACCGGCGAAGACCTTAAATGCACAGTTTCCTTCTTGAACATCAATTTGATCAAAGAAGATGAAAAAAAGATTGTCACAAAGTGAATTTTGGTCTGATTTGATTCATTGTCTTAGGAGACTCTAATGGTTGATTTTCACCATGTGATTCGATTCATTGTGTTTGGAGACTCTAATGATTGATTTTCACCATGTGATTCGATTCATTGTGTTTGGAGACTCTAATGGTTGATTTTCACCATGTGATTCGATTCATTGTGTTTGGAGACTCTAATGGTTGATTTTCACCATGTGATTCGATTCATTGTGTTAGGAGACTCTAACGGTTGATTTTCACCATGTGATTCGATTCATTGTGTTAGGAGACTCTAACGGTTGATTTTCACCATGTGATTCAATTCATTGTGTTAGGAGACTCTAATGGTTGATTTTCACCATGTGATTCGATTCATTGTGTTTGGAGACTCTAATGGTTGATTTTTCCTGTGTGGATCTTTGGCTCTTTATTAGAGATGAAATAATAGGCCCACTGTATCCCCATGCATGTTGTAAAGGTAACTAAAGAGAGCTGCACATGGAGCTAGATAGAGGCCCCTGCTATAAGAACATGCAGTTGTAGTGATGACTGAGTGAAAGAAAATATGAAAAGAATTGTTAAATTATTATTCTTTCTAAGTCTAGCACAGTGGTAGAGCACTTGCTTTTCATGGCAGAGATACGGTGTGCAAATCTCGCTATCATACACTCCAGTAGATTGTAAATGGGTACGTGACACATGAATAGAGAAGCAAAAGCAAGCGAGGAAAAACACTGAGCACTATATCATACAAGCTGTGGCTTAACCTTTAGCACGCGGCTGTCTAAATTATTATGACACACTCAGTAAAATTTGAAATTTAAAAAAAATTTCTTTTTTTTTATGGAGACCCTACCCGTAGCCATTTTTTAATGCTGAATACGTCACATCCAACACAGGTTTTTTTGCTAGTTAAAGTATTGTATGTTACATTACAAATGAATTTATGAACGATTTATCTTCTTATTACGGAGATTGGAGCAGGCTGACTTTTTGCGAAAGGTGAGGTAGATTTTTGGGAAAGATCTTTATCGAATAGATCTGTTCATTTTGTTTGTTTAGAAGTAATAACTACGTTTGAATTGGAAACTAACAGTTGCGTCCATATTATAAACACAGTATCGATACGTCGTTGTGGTTTCCATGGATTTCTATCGGAGCGACCAGGCCTAGTGGTTGAGTCAAAATTTTTTTTGGTTTTCCAATTAATTTTCATCTTCATCTTTTTGTATCTCAAAATCTAACAAACACACAACAAAAACAATAACACCAACAAGTTCTTTATTCAATTGTGTCTCTCTACACACAAGAAAATCATATTTCTTGACCAACAAACAGAAAAGTTAAAAAAAAATTCAGTCAACTACCATATCGAAATATAAAGTTGTGAAAATTCTTGCAAAAAAATGTAGAGTGCTAAAGGTTAAAATACTGAAGTCTCTAACAACTTCATTCCCCGCCAATGTTGTAACTGTTGTGGGACAAACCTTTACTTAGGCGCGAATGTGTTTTACAATGTTTTAATATACGATATTTGCATAATATTTATTAATTACTCTAAGGGGAAAAAATTGTAAAAAATTGTGTACATCTGTATGCTAAAGGAAATGTCAAAAACTGTATAAATAACGAGTAACATGTACAAGTTGACATGTATGCAAATATGACTAGTCATTGGAGTTCTGTGTAGGGAACATAAGTAGTTACATATGCCATTGTTAAGAAACTCAACCCCAATAAGTTCTGTGATGATGGGAAGAAATAGTCATAAAAGCTGCCAAAAACAGATGTGTCGGACCGAAAGGGACAAGTATCGCAGTGAAGCTGTAAAACTAGCGACACAATGCATTCCGTTCTCTGGACAACATCCTGCTACTTGCAAAGCTCTGTTCAGGGCTTGGTAGCAGTTGATTGAGAATGAAAGCAGAAGATGAAGTCATAAAAGACTACAGTAATATCTATGTCTAATTCAATAAAAACACACAGGTAATGAGTCAGTGACCGCAAAAACAAAATAATAACTACGTAACAACCACAAGGTCTTCGTTGGTGACAAAAAAAACCATTTAAAAACAACTAGCCAATCACAACAGAAAGAAGACGTGGTCTAAAATACCAGGTACAAGTTTGCCGTCATTATGACTGTAATGTCTTAGTCGACCTGTACTTCTACAGGGATAGATGCCCTTGTGCAGGTCCCAGCTCTGGTATGAGCCATGAATAGAATTTCCTGCTTAGCGGGCTAGGCTCAATCAGCTTATTACTCCGCTACGTTGGGACAAGTGCCATAGAGGGCGGTTAACCAATGTGTGAGTCCATCTTAATAGATTCAAACACTAAAGCAAAGGGGCCGCGGTAGCGCAGTGGTTAGTGCACTGGCTTCCCAGTCAGGCGAGTTCCATCCGCAGTTAGGGCAGGATTTTTTTTTCTGATCGCAAACCAGCTCCAGTGGTCAACCCAGCCACAGAAATTGGGTGCCAGAAAAATTTGGGAAGTAAAGGTGGCCAGCGTTTATGTGCCGGGGGTCACAAAATAATATGGGCCAAACACCATATTTCCTATACGTCGTTTGGCATGATGTGATCTTTACTTTACTAGATCAAAGTAGACCCGCAGCCTGTTAGGCGCTGTCTATGTTGCTGTTAACAAATCACCTAACCATGGCCGGTGTTATGCCATGTCACACAACCATGCTCTCTGTGGGGCAGAGATGCTTTTCTTGTCCTTGTCATACACAGACCCCTGTGGGTCACCATAATGTAGATATTGTTTTCTTTTTCCCCTTATGCAATCACTGAGTCCTTACCTATATGTGTTTTGATTTACTTTTTACCTGTAGTACTGCTGCAGCTTTGTTCTATTTATTTGCATATGAAATATCAACTTTGTTTTAAACTCTTTTTAATTTAATTTCCAACAAACTTTTTGTTGTTGTTTGTCTTGTTTCCTAAGGCACTGTGCATTGTACTGTGTTTATGTGCCTTACAGCACAATGAGTCTGACTTTAGCACACTATTTGTTGATGGGTTTTCTTCGTGTAAGGGTAGGACTTTGCTGTTTCATGAATCCAACTGCAAACAAGTTTGAGTTGTGAACCATTCCACTAACCGCTTCATCACAGCCGGTCTCGGTTTTTTTTTATTTCTTACATAAAGAAGATATACCTAAAATCAAGGTGATGGAGATGTGATGCTCCAGACAGATCCTTAGAATAATGTGCAAGGATCATGTCACAAATATCAACATTCACAGTACAATCCAACAGTTTATCAGATCATATTTCTGTCAGTTGTAAAAATATGTAATCTCTAACGGTACTGTCATGTGATACGATCAAATAGACTGTCTAATATAATACTCAAGGGCAAGGTTCTTGGAACAAGAAAGTGCCCTAAGATGCACTGAACGGATGATGTTTGGAAATGGACAGACAAAGCCTTGAGAGAGATGGAAACGCTAGCAGTGGACAAACCAAGATGGGGACAGATGGATCATATTGTTGTTAGATGTGATGTCTCTACAATTATCGTGGTTTGTAGGAAAGATGTCCTGACTTTTTAGGTTATGGAAAAGACAAAAGATTTTATGTCCTGACCTCTTAGGTCACATGAAAGATGATTGATTAATGTCCTGACCTCTTAGGTCACATGAAAGACGAGAGGTTGATGTCCTGACCTTTTAGGTTACAGGACAGATGAGAGGTTGATGTCCTAACCTTTTAGGTTATGGGAAAGATGAGAGATTGATGTCCTGACCTTTTAGGTTACAGGACAGATGAGAGATTGATGTCCCGACCTTTTAGGTCACATGAAAGATGAGAGGTTGATGTCCTGACCTTTTAGGTTATGGGAAAGACGAGAGATTGATGTCCCGATCGTTTAGGTTATGGGAAAGACGAGAGATTGATGTCCCGACCTTTTAGGTTATGGGAAAGACGAGAGATTGATGTCCCGACCTTTTAGGTTATGGGAAAGATGAGTGATTGATGTCACGACCTTTTAGGTTATGGGAAAGACGAGAGATTGATGTCCCAACCTTTTAGGTTATGGGAAAGATGAGAGATTGATGTCTCGACCTTTTAGGCTATGGGAAAGACGAGAGATTAATGTCCTGACTTATTAGGTTGCGTTAAAGACAAATGATTGATTTCCCATGTAGATTATGAGATAGACGAGAGATTAGATGGTACAAGGAAGACAAATACTTTACAAACAATTATTCATTTGTTCTAGCACCTTAGCTGACATTTTTCTGTGTCGAATATGAGACTAGGGTCAGTACTATAGTTGATGTTGTAGTGTTTACCGTAAGGTCCATACCATAATTGATGTTGTAGTGTTCAGTGTAAGGTCAGTACCATAATTGATGTTGTAGTGTTTATTTGTTGAAATGTTATATTTCAGTGCCTAATTATTTAACTGCTTCTAATTTTGCTTTTTTTATGCAAAAAAATTGAGAATGTATGTACATATGTATGTTAATAATTTTTTATCATTGTTGCATTGGATACCGCTTCAGTCATTTCAAGGTTTCCATTGAAGATGATAGGGTTTCGGGGACTGTATCTTTGCTGAATATATCTAGTCCTTATTTGGTGGTGGTGGTGGGTGTTTGGAACTGAGACATGTGCTCAAGAGATGAAACCGTGGAATGTAAAACCATGGGATATGAAACCGTGGAATGTGTAACCATAGAATATGAAACTATGTAATTTGAAACTATGGAATGTTAAAACCATGGAACTAGGAATTGTGGAACCATGAAATGTGGAACTATTGAATGTGAAATCGTGGAATGGGAAACCATGGGATGGGGAATGTGGAACCATGGGATGTGAAACCATAGAATGTTTAACCATTCAATGTGAAACCATGAAATGTGGAACCATGAGATGTGGAACCGTAGAATGTGAAACTATGGGATGGGGAATGTGGAACCATGGGATGTGAAACCATAGAATGTTTAACCATTCAATGTGAAACCATGAGATGGGGAACCATGGAATGGGGAATATTTTTATTTTTTTTTATTTTTATTTTTATTTTTTTTTTGCGTTCGCCTTATTTATCTATTCCCCAAGGCGTGTGTGCGTTACACTGTGGTTTTTATTTTGCGCCTGTCGGCCCAGTGCATCCGACTTCAGCATGCATTTTATGTAAGGGTCTGCTTCCTCCTGCATTTTCTAAGGGTTTGCTTCCCTGGGGTAACGGCCGGTGCTGTGATGGGGATCGAACCCAGCACCTTCTGGTTGTGAGCCGTGCCACTTAACCACTAGGCCACGCCGTCCCGAATGGGGAATATGAAACCATAGAATGTGAAACCATAAAATGTGGAACCATGGTATGTGAAACCGGGGAATGCCTTGGCCAGCTCTCGCATATGTCTAGTCCTGATTAAAGCAGAGCCTTCAAACTGAGTACTGTTCTAAGGAGATGAAAACACAGAACTTTATATACTGCCCTTGAATATGTCTAGTCCTGTTTTTTAACTCCACAGTCGGTTTACACCCACTGCGTCCCACCAGAGTACCACTATTTACAGTTTGATTTGCCTGAAGTTGCTCGCTAACTCACAGAATCTCATTATTTAGTTAGATTTTATTTATAAACAGACTGTGCTATTTTGTGTGTTTAAATTTAAAAATCGTAATTTTTGCTCAATTAGTTTAGTTATAATTACTCTTCTTTTTCTTTTTTTTGTTTCTTTTTTTTTTTAAACTCTGAAACACATTGAATTTCTGTTCTTGCTTTGGATATTCAAACTAAATTCTTGTAAATTAGATTGGGGGCTGTAAAGGTTGAAAGTGAAAGCTGTAAGCTATTGGGGGCTGTAAAGGTTGAAAGTGAAAGCTGTAAGCTATTGGGGGCTGTATAGGGTTGAAAGTGAAAGCTGCAAGCTAAGATTTGTGATCAGGGGATCATTTTCTGTAATCAGGTTCACTGGGGTAAATGCTAGGTCTACAAACCACTCACCACACCTTTGTCTAGGTATAGGGGTCAGCTCTACAACATGTGCCTCAGCTTTGTCTCCCCTGGCCAGGTCTGACACTGCTGGGCAGTATGGCTGGGAAGATTGGAATGATATGTTCAAGGGTCCGAAGTTCAGATCAACTTGAACATTTGCTGGCATGAGATATCTTGACCCGATGTCCAGGTGTTGAAACTAACTCATCAAAGAAGAATTAATGGTCTGTTAAATATATTAAGGCCTGATGTAAGCATTAGTACTATGCTATGGAAAAGAATCCTGACCATGTATGCCTGGTCTGTGGCGTTGTGCGGTTCTGAAACATGGACAATAAATACTTAAAGACTTTTGAGATGTGGTGTTACCAAAAGATCAAAAAGTGAGCTGGATAGAGAGACCTGCCGTGTATAGGAAAGAGAAGAATTCGAGGGGATCATAGGTTCATAAGATAATCAAGAAAAAGGGTAAATTAGACTATAACAAGTTTTTCAAAATAACAGCTTCCTACGACAACAAGAAAGCACAGTCGCAAATTTATTAAAGAAAGGCCCAGATTAGATACCAGGAAATATTTTTGTAGTCAGAGAGTGGTTAGTACTTGGAATGCATTTCCACAGGAAATAGTGGAGGCAGGGTCAATTAATGCATTCAATAATAGATTAAATGTGCATAGTTATTTTTTTAAGTGAAGTAAAAGAAACTGGTTGTATATAGACTGCAGAGTCTTCTAAACCAGTATAAAGACGTTAAATTAAGTTAAGAGGACAGACAGAAATGGAAAGACAGAATCCTGAGTTTCCATACCAGTCCCAGAACTGAATGACTTGCTGAGGTCAGTTGATGCCTCAAATTGATACTTCTGCTTATAAATGACATGATAATACTGATCTATTTTCTTCTTTTTATGAATTTCCGTCCAAACCTGAAATATGTTATATGTTATCATTTTTTGTAATTTCTTCAGAGTAAGATTATTGTGGTCTTTCTCAAGTTAGTTATGCAATTTATTTCTTATTTTAGACTGCATGTTAATATAATATTTATAGTAGTCAGTACAGACATAGGGATGTGAATGGGAAATATATTTACTCGCTGAAAATGTATTTATATTTTGTTCCTCATATATCATATTGTCTTATATCACTTAGTGGGACTGTTTTTCTTGGTGTGTTGGGTATTTTTGTTGTTGTTTAATGCCCACAATGAGTAAGTTTACTCTTTTGTGCGCCCTGAAATGGACTTTAAGTGGCAGGTTGCAGTACCTTTCCTTACATCCCGAGCATGCGGATGAAGGTGGACCGCAGTCCTCTAGGCAGTTGTGCTATGCTTGACTTCATCTGTGTGGCGCTCACTACTACAGGGATCACATTGATCAACATCAGCCAGGCTGCCTTGAAAACAGCCTGTTTCTAGGGAACGCTACATGGAAGAGAAATTGTGGTCTTGGTCAGTGTATTGACCCCAGCGCGACGTCCTGGTCATCGTTTGTGCCTGACTGGAGTGTCTCAGTTCCCCCAGGTATTTTTGTTAATTGTGTGTAATGTTGTTGTTGCTGCTGTATTAATCAGCTTTGATAAGCGAATAGATTGTAGACACTAATACATGGGGTCTGCGGCTTTCCTTTCCACACAGGCAGAAATCTTCTGACTATGGCTCTGTCACAACCACGTTGTGCAATGCAGAGTGTGTTGAACTAACAATTATTTTGATGGGCCCTGGTTGGTTTAACACCTCGCTCACCAATAAACAGGGTCCCTAAGGAGTTCTACATCTGTTTACTTCACTGTTTCACTTTGTAATTGGACATAAGATTTATTAATATTATTAATGAGCTTCCCTGAGTGATAAGATCTTGGGGTTATATTTTTGTGCAATACTGAGTGACCCTCCTGCTAAAAAAAAACTTCAATTTGAAAGGATCAATAGGTCATTCTTTCACGATCTCATTGATTCAATAACAGTCATAAAAGCAACTACCTCGGATCACTAGTTGGCATTTTTTATGGTCAGTAATACCATGGTATCTGATACGGCGCAACTTGTCATGGCCAAATGCAGTCTCGCCCACTTCTGCTTTTCAAACAATGGATATGCACTAAATGATTATCAAGAGGAGGGCTCCAGATAGTATGGGTGGGTTTATGTGCGTGTGAATGCACGTGCATAAGAGAGAGACCGAGAGACTCATTTTTATTTTTGTTTGTTTCCATGAATGGATTTTCTAGTGTAGCTCATTAATTTTCTAGTCTCCACATTTGTTTTATTACAAACATTTAGACTGACCTATATTTTGGTACACCAGTTGTCTTGTAGATCCATGAAATTGTTACAAAGTACTGATAGTGTTCCTAACCAGATCAGCATATCTGTTAGTTTCCCTTACAAATGTATTTATAACATTTACATAAACAAACTAAACAGATCTACCTCCGAAAAATGCATGCAACAACTTAAGTTCATCACAGTCAATAATGGGTTAACCTTATAAATACACGTGAAACAGAAAAAAATTGTTTAGAAATTATCTAAAGTCAAAATTGCCATTGTATTGTTATGGGGGAAAATGGTATTGTTATAGATTTAGTCATTTCTATAGCAAAACCAGCGTTTGTTAACATAACAAATACACTAGTGAGTATACAGAGACAATGCCCCGGGCGAATTTTTTTACCAATGGCTCAGTAAAAGTTCAATTATTTGCCTCTTTTTTTTACAAACATAATGCTTATGAGCAATACTTGAGTAGTGAGTGATTCCTTATCTTGGATTCTTGATTCAGAGACCATCATGCTTGATTGTGCCTCTCACTCCCTCCACTTCGCTTGGTCTGTGGCCATCTTACGCACAGTGCTCCAGCTAGGGTTCATGACTTCTTGGGTTCTGTTTAGGGTATTACAATCACTATTGAATACGCGATCAGTAAAGGGTTCAAACACACAGTGACGACTTATTAACAATTTCTTGGGAAAAAACAGGGTGATAATGAGAAAAGATACTAAATAGTTTAACTTTATTGAAAAGAATAAATGTATTCATAAACAGAACTAGGGAATCAGATACAAAAGTATATGGGAGAAAGCAGGTTGAACAAGAATTCTTAGAAAGACGGTGCCATTGGATAGGTCTAGGAAAAAACTGGCCAAAAAAAAGCCAAAGGATATATCGAGAAGAGATTTTAAGACATAACAGCTTGAAGAGGATTATTTGATAGCACAAGATGTTAAAGGTGAAGAATCGATCAAAACACATATAGGTAAGGGCGCAGTGACCGCACCAAAACAAAAATAAAACTATACCTACATTACGGCCACAAGACTTGTCAGGGACAACAAAACTAACAAATCACACACAAAAACTAGACATTAAGTAAAATTAGTTGTTTAAGTTCGCCACCATAACAGGATGGGCCAGGAAAGTGAAACACACAGCATTGCCAGTTAAAAATAGTGTGGACCAAACAAGCAATGGACAATCTGATTCCCACAACAACAAAATAGACGAATAATCAACAAATCACACTAAAACAACAAAAGACAAACCACAAAAAAACAAACAAATATCAAGAGAGACACATTTACAAAGATACTGGTACACACATTCATGAATTTTTTTTTTTTTTTGGCATTTGCTTTATTTCTCTATTCCCCAAGGCTGTGTGCTTTGTACTATGTTTTTATTTTGCGTTTGTCGACCCTATGCAACGACTTCAGCATGCATTTTATGTAAGGGTCTGCTTCCTCCTGTATTTTCTAAGGGTTTGCTTCTCCGGGGTAATGGCCGGTGCTTTGATGGGGATCGAACCTAGCACATTTGGGTTGTGAGCCATGTCACTTAACCACTAGCCCATGCCGTCCCCGACAATAATGAATAAACAATAATAAGAAGAGAGAGGTATATAAAGAAAGAGTAACGGACAGGAAAAAATAGCAGAATGAGATGGGAAGTCTATGCAAACAAATGGAATGTATACAAACCATGAGGTTTCAGACAACCTATAAGGAAAATAAAATGATTCCTAAGCTCTAATCAGTGTTGATCATTGGAGGTGCTGGAGATGATGCCAGCGACTCTAGGCGCCATCTATGCCGCTCCGCTAACCACATAACCAAGACCTGATGTTATAGTCACACAGTACCCTTTTTGCTACATATCTTCTATGGGGCAAAAACCCCTAGAATAAATTTAGTCGATTTTTAACTCAAATTTTGCTCGAGTGGCAGCTAGCGGTGGTTAGGCTATAATGCAAACTGTTAATCTGAAATTAATGTAATTGTTAATATAAACAAACAATATGCTGTTAATCTTATAGTAATTAATGGTGAAGGAGAAGACTAGAGATCAAAACTTGTGGAGAAAGATAATCTTCTATGCAAGTCAGCATTGCATGGAAGGACTCAAATAAATTGTATTTGATATGAAACATAACAGCTCCTAAGAACGACCCAGCATAACAAATTTTGTTTCAGAATAATCTGGGAAAGTAAAGATGGCCAGCGTGATGTTTTTAGCACCACCCCTAGTGTGCCATTGGTCAAGAAAAATATGGGCCCAGCACCATATTCCCAATATGCCAAACTGGCATGTTAACAGAATCTAAACTTTTCTTTTTCTTTTCTGTTATAAGGCCAGTATAAATTTCAGACTTGTATTATCATGTGCAATATTGATAACTTACAAAAAAAACATTCAACATCTCCTGTATCCATAAAGTAACTATTTTTTATTGTATAGCTGAGTTATTGTATGTATTTGCTTTATTTATTTTACCTTATTAGCTCACATGTTTTGTTATAACTTAACTTAACTTAACGTCTTTATACTGGTTTAAAAGACTCTGCAGAGTCTGTATACAACCAGTTTAAATTGTTGGTTTGTATTTGATTTGTTTTATGTATCCTGTGCTTCATACGCTTCAAGATGAAAATTTGAAAATTAAGTTGCATAACTGCCTTGTCATTTGCCTCCAGCATGTCACGCCGATTGCATGTTTCCTGGAGGTTGGGGCAGGTCATCAGGTGATCTGGGTCCTGTATTGTGTCTTAGTCACATGTGTCATCATCTGTGTATCCACATTGCTTCATATTCCTCTTGCACCTTGATACACCAGTTCAAAGTTTGATCAGTGACTCCCATGTTGTGTATGGTA
The DNA here is from genome assembly GCA_036924085.1 of Ariolimax columbianus. Classification (NCBI taxonomy): domain Eukaryota; kingdom Metazoa; phylum Mollusca; class Gastropoda; order Stylommatophora; family Arionidae; genus Ariolimax; species Ariolimax columbianus. Next base: position 25,706,232 of record JAVGWX010000018.1, read on the forward strand.
GATGATGTCCAGGGGCAGGTTCCTCCCGAAGTTTCATCTCTGGGGCTTTCATCAATTCGTACCATTTCTCGATACAGTGACTCTCTGGATTTGTCTGTATCGGCTGTGTTGATTTTTGGAAACTATTTCTTGATTTGAATCTTGTGCTCTGTACCTGATGTCCAAACATTGGGTGCGTTGGGTCTCCTGTTATTCTCGTTCAATCTCTGCTGTGACGCTTCTTCAAATCTCGGGTCTTGCTATGCCAGTTATGGGGTATATTTTATGGTATACAGTTGTTTAGTATTTTATTTGTTTGTGGACATAAATGCGGACCAGAATTTGTGTTGCACTGTGTGTCACAGTATTATAGACAGGTTCGAGGAATGTTGCGATGTTGATAGAAGATATTTTGAGCACTTACGAGAATAATTAAGCAATGCTTAACAACTGTAGTAAATGAAAACTAAACAACTGTCTACCTTATTTTGGGACACCCTATACATGTAGAAGCGAGGATATTTAAACATCTATGTTATGTTATTGTATTGTTGTTTTAGCAATGTTGATATACCTGCATAGGTGATGATGAGAAATATATAGAAACAATACTTCACACAACGAAACCTTGACAGTTAGCAGTACTGCCAAAATCAGAGTGGAGACCCAATACTGATGCCTGTGTTTGTTTGCTTTGAATGTCCTCAACGAATAGATTTATTCTTTTGTGCGCCCTGAAAAGTGAAGTGATGGGTTACAGTAGCTTTCCTCGCATCCAAAGCGAACTGATGAAAGTGGATTGGGGTCCTCCAGGCGGTTGTGCTATCTGCATGTTATTCACTACTACGGGGATCACGTTGATCCCTCACCTCAACAAGAAAGATAGCAGAAAAGAAAGACAAAGGAAGGCCGATAGAGAAGATGCTAGACAGCCTGAGATAATGGCATGGGCGGCAATCAACAACAGAGATTTTAAATGTTACACGAGATAGAAGCGGGTGAAGATCCATGATCGCCACCAACCAGCAGGACACCTGATGATGACTTACATATATATATAATTGTGTTGGTACAAATCCAGCAGCATCCTGACTCTCGCTCTTTAACCTAATGCCATGTATTAGTATCTCCACGTCTATATAATATAGTTGGGGATTCCGTGGCGAGTCATCGGCCTCGTGATCAGGTGGTGTGGGTTCGACTCCGGACTCCATCGTCTTTTTCACGGGTGCTTGATGCGGAGTCCCCTGCATCTCGTAGTCACCCCCTAGTCGTCTTGTCCTTGACTTGCCACTGGGGTCGGGCGGCTCGAGACGAGAGAGTGAGGATAAAAAGTAGCGCAGTTAATCCTTACTAAAAATAGCGCTAGCAAATAAATTATGCCATCATCATCTACGATGGACGGCTTCCTTTACCTTTGTTGTTGATATAATGTAGTTATTCACTATCCAATATATTGTGAGTATGTATGGGCAAATCAATAGTCTATTAAAATCAGTTGGCTCTACATCACACCTGAAATAAATACTTGAACTATTTTCTTAGTACCAGCAAAGGCCATAGATACAGTAATTAGTTTTGTTTGTGCGGACCGGATATTGTTGGCCAGCTGCAGCCCTAGAGCATAGATGGGAGCCCTGGCCAAGGCAATCTAAACTGGTTGGCAGCAATAAAAGCCTGAGGCAGACCACCATTATTTTATGAGGGGAAATGGTTGAGCGTGAACAAAAACAAAAGTGATTTGTTTATTGTGTATTGCATTTTGCTGTTGCTACAGCAGCTATGTAGTTCTCCATTTTGTGTTAGTGATTTCCTCCTGCCTATTAATTAACAATTGTAAACAAATTAGCTTGCAATAAAGTGCATGTCCCATATAGGAGAACTGTGTTGTTGAAGCTTTCTGTATAGAGTTTGTGTCCATTTGTTTTTAATCTATCTATCTATCTATCTATCTATCTATCTATCTATCTATCTATCTATCTATCTATCTATCTATCTATCTATCTATCTATCTATCTATCTATCTATCTATCTATCCATCCATCCATCCATCCATCCATCCGCCTATCTATATATCTGTCTATCAATCAACCTATATTTCTTTCTATATATCCTTCTACCTATCTTTCTATCAATTTACATATCTATATATTCGTATACCTATCTTTCTATTTATCTATCTGTCTATCCATCAACATATGCATCTTACCATAGGCGTGCCAAATGGGGGGGGGGGGGGGGGGGGGGGTGGATTAAAGCTGTGTGCGCCCCCCCCCCCCCCCCTTATTTTTCTCTTTAAAATGTTAAAAAATGACAGTTTTATTTGCCTCATCTACATGATTTGAAATATACTAAAGTTACAGACTCAAATTCTGATCAGAAGTATCTGTTTACAGAGAGTCAATGGGAGAACACTCATGTTATAGAACAATGATAACACTACTAGTTATTCCCCCACTCCAAAGCGGACATTGATCGGTTATTGAGTTACATGAAGCTAATGATATTGATCGGTTATTGATTCATGTGAACCTAACATTATTGATCGGTTATTGATTCACATGAACCTACTGATATTGATCAGTTATTGATTCACGTGAACCTACCGATATTGATCAGTTATTGATTCACGTGAACCTACCGATATTGATCAGTTATTGATTCACGTGAACCTAACGATATTGATCAGTTATTGATTCACTTGAACCTAACGATATTGATCGGTTATTGAGTCACGCGAACCTAACGATATTGATCGGTAATTGAGTCACGTGAGCCTAACGATATTGATCGGTTATTGGGTCATGTGAACCTAACGATATTGATCGGTTATTGAGTCACGTGAACCTAACGACATTGATCGGTTATTGATTCACATGAACCTAAAGACATTGATCAGTTATTGAGTCACTTGAATCTAACTATAACCAAGTTGAGAACCAGAATGAAAATATCAACTTGACATGCAATAATGTGCGTTACGGTCGGTCGGCCTGAGATTAGAAGAAAAATGCTGCTAAAGCTGCGGTCTCGAGTTAAGGCGTCCGCCTCGGTTGCCGGATGTCACAGGTTCGATTCCAGGTGGAGACTGATTTTTTTACGGAGATCTTCTGGTAAACATTCCTCTGAGCTCTTGGTAGTCAGATCGGACTCCAGTGTGGATCACGTTAAAAATCCTTTGGCAGTTAGAAATCGCTGCCCTGGACAATTTCAAAAATTGTAGTTTAAAATTTACCCAAATTATTTGTACCTTTCCCTAGACCTAGAAAGTCGCAGGGATTTTAAAATATCTACAACGGATAGCATTCGGCTACATGACAGCAGACATTAAACTAGAATAAAAAACGTTAGGTTGAGTTACACTTCTACCCCAACAGCAGTTATTTCTATGAAACTACCTTGACCCACTTTCAAGCAAATGGTCCCCGCCAAATACGTATGGTATGTTGTGTCAATCAATCAAGCAATTAATTAATCAATCAATCAATAAATATATCTTAGCTTCTTGTAGGGCACAGGTGGTTAACAAATATCCGCCACGTCTGCTGTTCATGTGCTAACCGTTCAAGCTTTGAGAATGATCTGCTTTCTTTCAAGATTGCTACAAGCTGTCGTCTGCGTGTGTGCATTCGTTTTCCCCTACATCTTCTGTCCTGTGGATTCCAAAAAAGGAACAGTTTGGTAGGTAATACTATAAGTATGCTTTCCTTATGTGTGTCTGACTCCATTGGACTCTGTCCGGCTATTCACCATAGTTTCACAATTGTGACCCTAGCCAATAATTTCAAACACTTTGTTACGCGTACTCATCCATTGATGAAATTTGAACCTTTCCTGTCTTGTCTTATCCACTTGTGCTGTGAAGCGGTGAGCCAAAGTATTCTAAACAGAGAGTTGGCATGAATATACTGTTGATCAGTAGTTTCTTTGTGGACATGTTCATGTTAGGGTGTTTTAATAATGGTGACAGCTGGTATGCAATTGCATTTGCTTTTTGGCACCTGATCTGAATCTCTCTGTCTAGACCTCCATCCTGTGTAAAAACACTGGCCAAGTACTTGAACTCCTGCACTTGTTTGATCTTGGTCCCGTTTCATGTTCATGTTTTTATGCGATCTGGTTATCTGCAGAGTTTCTGTTTTGGATGTGTTAATTTTCAAACTATATCTTTCACACACAGAGTTGAACGCAGTCAGATGTTACTGCAGATCGTCTTCACTCTCGTAAAGTAGACATTGATCATTTGCAAAAAAAAGTTAATTTAACTGATCCGCGCCTGGCCTTTCTTCCTCCTCATTTCTTAGTAGATGCTCCCTTTTGGCATCCAATGTTATTCTGTCCATGTATGTGTTGGAGAGTAGTGGCGACAAGACACATCCGTGTCTCATCCCAGTGGTTATCTCAATTGTTTCGGTCAGACCATTTTAACCAGTAGTAGCCTTTACGTTACAGAGCCATAGAAAACGGCGGATTTAACATTGGAGTCGAAGATTTGTAATTTAGTGGAAAGTTCTTGGATTTTCATGTTTGCGTTGTTTGTCCATCGTTTCCGAAGAGGACCACATTGTCATCTGTCAATCCTGGAGTGAGTTCGTAGGTGGCTGATCAAACCAAGCCGAGCGTCTGTCACACTGAGGGCAGAGAAATAGTCAGACGAAGGCAGCTCGTTTCATGTCCTTCGTGTCGCTCGTCTCCATGGAGCTTCCTTGATTCTTGTCTGTTCATCATATGAGTCTTGCCAGCAGAGATTTGACTACGCCAGGCAGGGCGATCAGCAGCAACGTTCTCCCAATTATCAGGGTCAATGTCGCAGTTCTCCAGTGAGGCTTTCAGGGTGTCTTTGTAACGTTTTATTTGGCCACCATGAGCTCGCTTGTCTGACTCAAGCTTGCCATAGAAAATTTTCTTTGCAAGCCGCTCATCTGATATGTTTACCATCTCGGATTTTCTATGCGGAATGCGATATTCTTATCCGTACCACACATTGTGTATTTTTGTGTGTCTATTTTGCGTCGCTGACTAGGCTGAAACCTATATGGCAAGACAAGCGACTCGCCCTCGGCATAAAAGTTAGACTAATGCGCTCTTTGGTGCTATCAATATTTCTGTATGCCTGCGAGACCTGGACCATTACAGCAGAAATCCAGGGCAGGATACATGCAATGGAAATGAGGTGCTATAGAAAACTCCTAAATGTTATATATAAAGATCGTGTCACGAACGTAGAAATCCGTCAGAGAGTTGAAGACGCTATTGGTCCTTTTGAAGATCTGTTCACAGCTATCAAAAGCCGAAAGATGGCCTGGTGCGGGCACGTCGTGAGATCCAATGGAATTACCAACTCGATACTCTTTGGGTCCGTTCCGGGACAGAGAGGGCGAGGACGTCCAAGGAAGAGATGGGTGGACAACATCACTGAGTGGTCAGGCCTTCGTTCCGGTGAGATACGTCAGGAGGCGACAGACAGAGAGGGTTGGCGTGGGATTTTCATGTGTGCCCCAACGACCTGATGGGTTACGGGATGAACTGAACTGAATTTTGCGTACAGTCTATGTTTTTTGTTTTTTGGGGAGATTTTCTAGGCGGTTTCACTTGTGTTGTTATTTGTTTCTGAAGAAGACATTTTGACTGTAGCGTGGGTTTCGTTTTGTTTGTTCCGGCGCGGTAACTGGGCATACTTTTTAATGTTATTTTTACCGTTACCTTCTAATTTATTACGATCAAGTGAAATTCAGCTGGGATCAAAATACTGAGCAGAGTATGAGCTCCAGCTGTCAGCGACCCAAAGCTGACTGCTAGCATCAGGACCAGCGAACCAGAGCTGCCAAGACCCTTCTACACCTCCAACTCGCACAAGAGTTGGGACCTGCACCCGCAGTTGTAGATGTACAGACCGTCTAAATCTAAGACAAATATTCTCTCGCTATCCTCTCATAGGCGTGAACAAAACAATGGAAATGAAAATAAATAATAAAGACCCTATAAAGATTAATTGTCAGATAACTGAAGAAGTGAAACGTTTTACCTTTCTGGGAAGTAGCATTGATTAAAGAGACAAATGCAAATTATGTATGATACAGAGATATTAAATATAGGAGCACGGAAGTTGCTTGTCTTGGCTTCGTTCATTCTCAATCTCTCGGTACCAAACCCCGAAAAGGGCTAAGTAGCAGAATGTAGTCCAGAGAACGGAATACGTTGTGTCGTAGTTTACAGCGTGGCTGCGATATTTGCACCTTTCGATACAACACATCCGACTTCAGCAGGCATTTTTTAGTACCGGGTTAGCATTCCCTCTTCGATCCCTTCTCCCTAGCCAGTCTGCTCTGTTTAAGCCTGTTATCCATGATCACCGCGTGGAGGCGTAGAATGGTCTTGGCAGCTCTGGTTCACAGGCCCTGACGCTAGCAGTCAGCTATGGATCACTGACCGCTGCAGCTCATGCTCAGGGCAAGGAAGTGATTGTCAAACTGTAAAGCGCATTAGTTAGACCTAGGTTAGAGCACTGTGTACAGGTGTGGCTTAGATCTCATTGCCAACGACTGCGCAATTAACACGTGCTCAGAAAAGGGCATGCAGGCAATCATGAATGAGTTCTCAACTGCCTGCACTAATGTTGGTCTTACTGTAAACACCAAGAAAAAGAAGGTAATGTTTCTACCTGCGTCCGGGAAGCCCTACCACGAACCAGACGTCAGTGTACAGGGACATTGCCTAAAAACAGTTGATAGCTTTACCTACCTTGGCAGTACCCTCACCAAAGAAGGAAATATTGACTCTTAGGTGCACAACAGGTTTTCCAAGGCCAGTGCTGTTTTCGGAAGACTACAAGAAAATGTTTAGGGCTGGCAGGGAATCAGTGTTGCCACCAAGATTAGTGTGTATTGTGCTGTTGTGCTAACCACCCTTTTGTACGCATGCGAAACATGGACAGTCTATAGCTGTCTCCGCAGACTGCTCCGGATCGGTTGGCAGGCAGAGTGCCCAACTCCTCAGCAGGGCTAGACTTTCTGGCATTAATACGCTGCTACATAACGCCCAGATCAGATAGATAGGGCATGTTGTTCGCATGTCAGATGAGTGCCTCCCTAAACAGCTGTTGTACGGTGAGCTCATGACAGGACAGCGCTTCGGGGGGGGGGGGGGGGGGGGACAAAAGAAACGATACAAAGACACTCTAAAAGTTTATTTGACAAGTTTCTTCATTAATGTTGCTGCCTGGGAGCTGCTTGCTCCGAACCGCTCAGCCTTGCGTCTTGCCGTCACACATGGTGCTTGCATCGCTAAGCAGAGGAACATCACGGAGGCACAGGAAAAGCGAGCTGCATGAAAGGAAAAAATGCAAAACTGCCCAACTAAAAATTATGTTCATGTGTGCCCTACGTGCGGTAGAGTTTCGCTCAAATCGGACTAAGCAGTCACATCTGAATAAACATGTCTGACGCTGTCACCATCTTCGCTTGCGATGGGCAACTAACTAACTAACATGTGTAGTGTCGTTATCGTAGAGGGGATATAAACATGCTGGAAATAATACAAAAGGAGCGACAAAGCTGATAGTGGGATTCCAGAATTACAGTTATGAGGAAAGACTCAGAAAAATCGGTCTACAGTGTTTAGAAAAGAGAAGAATTAGAGGTGACTTAATACAAGTGTCCTTATCATAGAGGGGACATAAACATGCTAGAAAGAATACAAAAAAGAGCGACAAAGATGATAGTGGGATTCCAGAATTACAGTTATGAGGAACGACTCAGAAAAAACGGCCTACAGTGTCTCGAAGAGAGAAGAATTCGTGGTGACTTAATACAGGTTTGTAAGATGATCAGAGGAATCGATAAATTAGACTATAACAAGTTTTTTAAAAATACAGCCACCTACAATAACACGAGGGCATAGCTACAAGCTGACTAAAGAGAGGTCCAGGTTAGATATTAGGAAATATTTTTTTAGTCAGAGAGTGGTGTCTGCTTGGAATGCATTGCCAGGGGAGGTAGTGGAGGCAGGGACAGTTAATGCATTTAAGAATAAACTGGATGCGCATAGCTTTTAGAGCAAGGTGATGTAAATGTAACTGGTTGTATACAGACTCTGCAGGGTCTTCTAAACCAGTATATAAACGTTAAGTTAAGTTAAGTTAGATATTAGGAAATATTTTTTTAGTCAGAGTGGTGAATGCTTGGAATGCATTGCCACAGGAAGTAGTGGAGGCAAGGGCAATTAATGTATTTAAGAATAGATTGGATGTGCATAGCTATTAGAGCAAGGTGATGTAAATAAAACTGGTTGTATACAGACTCTGCAGAGTCTTCTAAACAAGTATCATCATCATCATCGTGTAGCATGTCCTTTGCAGAACGTCGCTCTCATAACAGCCTGTCTGTAGGAAATTATCTTTCGCCAGTCTTCCGGCCTGTCCCAAGGTCAAATCCAGAGTCTCATTGATGTCCTGAGGGCATCGTTTCTCGGTCGACCCCTGCTTCTCTTTCCAGTGACCATGCCTTCCATAACCGATCTCTCAAGTCTGTTGTGTCGTTTGAAGTGTCCAAAAAACCTCAGTTTTCGGGTCATTGCGTCAGTTATGAGCCAATTCTCCTCCACATTCAGGTCTTGCCGGACAGATTTCTTTGTTTTTCTTTGTCCACAGGATTTTCAGAACTCTTCTGTAGCATTGTGTCTCAAAAGCACAGATCTTCGCTCTTATTGCTTTTGTATTCGTCCATGTTTCACATCCATAGGTCGCCACGGGAAAAATGCATGTTCTTAGGATCTTTAGTTTTAGTTCTTTGTTTGTATTTTACCATAGGTTCTGCATACTCCTTATATTCTGTATTGCCATAGTCAGTCGTCTTCTAACTTCCATTGTACAGTCTCCATTGTTGTTTAGTATTGATCCCAGATATTCAAAATGTGCAACATTTTCAATCTCTTCGCCATCTATCTCGATTTTAGGTTGGCGTTTTGTCTTATCAGTTGTCATTATCTTTGTTTTCTTTGTGTTGAGGTAGAGATTCTGGACTTCACTATGTTTCTGGACTGATGTAATTATTTGTCGTAGGCCCTTGGCGCTATTCGAGAGTAATACTGTGCCGTCGACATATCGTATTTCCGGTATCTCCTTTCCTCCTATTGCGAAAGGATCAAAGTCTGTAGAAATTGGTTCTGCCTTTACATTCCTGATAATGTTTTCCGCATATATGTTGAACAGGCATGGTGAAAGAATGCAGCCCTGTCTGACCCCCTTGTGTATCTCAAACAAATCTGATATTTCACCATGTATTCTGACGGCTGCTTGCTGCCCCCTGTAGATGGTTCCTATTAGTTGAACCAGATGCGTTTGGTCATATTTTTCATAATGTTCCACATTTGCTGATGTTTTACGCAGTCAAAGACTTTGGTATAGTCTATAAAACAGGCATACAAGTCGGTATTGAATTCTTTGCTTTTCTCTATGATTTTTCTCACTTAACTAGTATAAAGATGTTCATTTAAGTTGGGGGAACGAACCAAGATGTTAATGCCAGGATTTCAAAAATCAGATTTGCGATGGGATCAAGAAGCTGAGCAGTGCATGCACTGCAGCGTCAGGGCCAGCGAACCAGAGGTGCGGAGACCCTTCTACACCTCCACGTCGTGATCCTGGATAACATTTGCAACAGAGCAGACTGGCTATGGAGAAGGGATCAAAGAGGGGATGCTAACCCGGTACCCAACATTGACTGCTGAAGTCAGATGTGTCGGAACTAAAGGTGCAAATATCACAGTCAAGCTGTAAACTACGATACAAAGCATTCTTTTTTCTGGACAACACCCGATTTACAAAGCTCTTTTCAGTGCTAGGTAGTAGGAGTTTCAGAACGAATGACGAACAAGAAAATTCAGCTCCCACGAGATAAACACATGATGTAAACCGAGTCTACCCAAGATTTCCAGCCTTGCAAATTGCTGCAGGAGACATTATTGAAAACAAACCTTAAAAAAGTACAATAAAATATAATGTAAAAGATAGGGCCTCAAAATCAGCGTCGCATCGTCAACATTGTTTCTTCATTGATAACATGAACACTCACCTTATTCCATTCATCATTCAGAGATCGCTCGAGCAGAATCAAGTTCAAGGACTTCACTTTGTTTGTCCGAGGCGCAGGCGACTGTAAGTCCTGCGTATGTTTTTGAAAGAGATCTACGAAGGTCGTCCAAGTCAAACTGAAACTTTCTTTTGTATGAAAATTGTATTTTTTTTCAAGTAGTCAAAATACCATTTACTTTTATATATACTCTTCTGCAACGATTATGCACGTTTCCCAGCGTTTAAACAATGCTTGAAAAGCTTCAGCGTCGATAGATTTGTCAGTATTTCTGAACCAATCCAGGACAGCCTGTTTCACTTCGTTATCAGTGCTGAAATGCTCGCCACCCAGGAATTCTTTGAGAGGTCCAAACAGATGGAAATCGCTTGAAGCAAAGTCTAGGCTGTAAGGTGGATGTGGCAATATTTCCTAGTCGAGTTGCTGCAGATAGCACATAGTGTGGTAAGCGGTATGAGTCGAGCATTATCTTGCAGGAGCAGGACGCCTTTTATGATCAAATCCAACGTGCACTAACCTTCCGAAAATGGAAATGTTCATGAATAATAGTGTTCACTGTACCTAAAGAAAAACTTGCCTCTTGTGCAATTTTGTGACTGGTTATGTGTCGATTTTCCAGAATAAGGCGTTCCACAATCTGGATATCTACAGAAACGGATGTGGTGAGTTGAGAGCCACCACGGCCGGGATCATCACTCACGGGTGTATGGCCTCCTCTGAAACGTTTACACCATTCAAATGTCTTACTGCGACTGAGTGTTTCATCACCGTATTGTGATTACAGTCTTCTGTAAATTTCCGCAGGTTTCACGCCTTCTTATTCAAAAAACTTCATCACAACACACTGTTCCATGCAAGCACTAACAGTTTTGTACACCATTTTTATTTATCTGTCCCTTGACCGGCCCATGGCAAGTGGGCCAACTAGCAGTAATAGGAAACACAAGTGTCCCTAACTAGTGATAGTAGTTCAAGCATGCTATAACCCATTGAGTTAGAACTAGAACAAAAAGTCCCAGTTTGATTTGAACACGCCTCGTAGTTGCATTACGTTCATGACGTCGACAGACTAACAAAAGAGGGAGAGAAACTGGTACAGGAAAATATCTAGTTTGACACGAAAAAACAAAACCCATAATAAAAAGTCAAAAGAATAGAAAGTGACATGAAAAGAACATCAAACATCACGCAGATTACAGACAGTAGCAGCTGTCCGTTAGGGACAATGCCAACTTACTTCGTCTTCGATCTGACCATAACAGAATGAGAAACCACCTGTACATCAATTTCAAAATATGTACCACCAGTACTGTACATCAATTTCAAAATAGGTACCACCAGTCTCACAAACATGACAGCAGCACAAGTACTTGTTCTTAGTATATATATAAACGATTTGTAAATTGATATGGGTTCCATGATTGCAAAATTTGTGGATGAGATACAACTATGCAGATGTTTCTTTGTAAATCAGATGTGGATATGGATAGGTTGGATTTAGATAAAATTAACGAATGCTCTGAGAGCTGGCATATTTAATTGAATGTAGATAAATGTACAGTCATCCACATGGGTAGATCCAATATGAAATATAATTACAGGATGGAAGAGAACAATATTAGAAAGATAGATAAGGAAAGGGACCTAGAGGTTATAAAAGATCATTCAGGTAAGGTGAGTGAGCAAATCCAAGTAGCAGTAAAAAAGACAAATGCAATGTTAGGTATGATAACAAGAAATATTAAACATAGGAGCAAGGAAGTGATTGTCAAATTGAATAAAGCATTAGTTAGACCTAGATTGGAGTACTGTGTTCAGGTGGGGAGCCCTAATCGTAGAGGGGATATAAACATGCAGGAAAGGATACAAAGAAGAGCGACAAAAACTGATAGTGGGATTATGAAATTATAGTTATGAGGAAAGACTCAGAAAAACCGACTTTCAGTGTCTAGAAAACAAAAGAATTGGAAGTGACTTAATGCAGATTTAAAAGATAATATTTAAAAGATAATATACGGATAGGATAAATTAGACTATAATAAGTTTTTCAAAATAGATCTGACTACAAAAAACAAGAGGACACATCGCAAATTTATTAAAGAAAGGTTCAGATTAGATATTTAAAATATGTTTTTAGTCAGAGAGTGGTGAATGCTTGGAATGCATTGCAACAAGAAATAGTGAGGGAGCGGGCATGGTCAGTTAATGCATTGAAGAATATATTGTATACACATAGTTATTTTTTAGATCAAGTGGAGTAGAAGAAACTGGTTGTATTCAAACTCTGCAGAGTCTTTTAGACCAGTTTAAATAAGTAGTTACTGCCTTGCAGGTAGACTTGGGACAGCCAGTGGCTAAGGAAGCAACTAAAAAAATACATATTTGTACCAAGTGGCCTGCCGGTGTCATTATGTATAACAAAGGCAAGAATAGCATGAAAGCCCCACAGAAAACATGTCGTAAGAAGCGACTAACTGTGCAATATGGCATAATACTGGCCATGGTTAGAATGTGTGTTAAGAGCAGCATAGATGGCGCCTAACAGACTGTCGGTCTACTTTGCTCTGGTGTTTGAGTTCATTAAGATGAACTCCCGTTATCGGTCAACCACCCTGGTTTCTACGGCACAGGACACAGTGAAGTCTTATGGTTAACAAGGAATAAATATTATTCTTAATGCTAGATCATTACTATTATCATGTGTCACCACCATTCTTCGCTTCAGGGCAAGGAAAAACGGACTGAACAGACACAAGTCGTACAAGGGGGTAGGGCTGGAGCGTGTAAGGGATATCACCTCATGGCAAGAGGCAGTCACTTCCTAGCAACATTGGATGGCCTGGAACCTACTTGGTTCTCCCGCTCTTGTCTAATTCACATATGGCTATTAAAGTCTGCTAACAAACAGCAACGCCACCCCCCCCCCCTTCCCGGTAACGGCTTTGACTGGCCAGCTAAACTACGTGAGCAAACGTGGAGGAACACCAGGGCGCAAATCCTATCATGCATAGGAGGAACATAACAAGATGAAAACCACTACTGACCAAAACACAAAGAAAAGGACTTTAAATATACTCAAATGGAATGCAGAAGGTGTCCTAAACAAGAAGCTACCGCAAGCTCCAAAACTCCATGAGGAAAATATTGTCATCGCTTGCATCCAAGAGACCCACCTTAACCCAAATCATAGGTTCCCAATAGGAGCATACGAAACCCGTCGGCTTGATAGAGAGGACCACAAAGGTGGAGTAATCATGCTAGTTAGAAACTCTCTACCGTGCAGAGAAGTTCCAAACAACACAAGCAACTAAGCTGAAATCATTGATGCTGATGTCACTGTAGATGAACAAACCATGAGAGTGATAAATCTGTACTCCCCCCCCCCCCCCTCCACCGGATAAACATCTCTCACTGGCACCAATAGAGGTGCAACACTCAAACTGTCGGAGACTTCAATCGCCACTCAGAAAGACAAGGATACGCGGAGACGGATTCACGCGGCACCGAAGTGGAAGACTGAGAAATCGATAGTAACCTACAGCTCATTAACAAAGCAGATGATGCACCATGGTTTTACTCAAGAAGATGGCAGTCCACCTCAACACTCGATCTTGCATTCTCGACAGAAGTCATCAGTCACCAGATAAACAGAGTTGTCCTTGACCAATTGGCTGGCAATTATCACAAACCAATAAAGCTGGTGATTAATATGGAACACACAGTCCAAGAACATAAGCCACTGCCCCAATGGAATTACAAAATGGCAAACTGGAACCTCTTTTCAACGCTGTCAGACATGTACTGCAGCCAGATTAACACCCGAAAAATAAAAATCGGGGAACTAGCCGAAAGCTTCAACAAAGATGGCCTGAGAGCTGCCCTCGAATCAATACCCCGAGGTGCAAGAAAAGACTACAAACCTTAATGGATGCCAGAACTTCAGGAACTAGAGGAACAACTGACAGAAGCCAGAGGAAAAGCAGAAAAGGAAAGATCGAGTGAGGCTAACATCTCCTACAAAGCTTTAGCAGCAAAGAACAAAAAGACACTAAATAGCTCAGCGAGAAACAGCTGGATAAAAACAACCAAAGCTTTAAATCTGGACAAAGATGGCAGAAAACAATGGAGGCTAGCCGAAGCCCTAAACAACGCTAACTGCAGGAACCATGAAACTGCAGTACAACTGATCGGGAAAATGCTGACCAATCGCATGCAGCTAACACATTCATAAAAACATTCTCGCAAGCGAGCCAGATTCATATCTCACCTGAAAAAAAGGAAATGGCTATAGAGATAGATCTAAACAAAAATCTCCTTAACCTGCCCAGAGGAACATATGACCAACCTGACCATGAAGGAACTCGATGCAGCCATTTACTCCCTCACACCAAGAGAGTCACTTGGAAACGACGGGGTAACCAACGACATGCTTATGAGATTGGGTGGCACTGCAAAGAAAATACTCCTTGCGATCATGAACTGCAGCTGGGAGCATGGCATTGTACCTCAAGTGTGGAAAGAAGCACGAATGATTCTCATCCTCAAGAAAAATAAAGATAAACTTGACCCAAATAGCTATAGGCTAATCATTCTCCTGAGCTGCACAGGCAAGCTCATGGAAACGATAATAAAAACCAGACTCAGTTGGCATCTCGAAAACAAACAAACTATCATACTACGACGAGCAGGCTTTAGGCAGCACATGTCCACGAAAGATCAAGTAATCCTCATAGCACAAGAAATCGAAGATGCTTTCCATGAAGGAAAACACACTCTGGCTGTATGGATAGACCTGGAAAAAAGCCTTCGACCAAGTATGGAAAGACGGACTACGTGGAACAATGCTGCAATATGCAGTATGCGGAAAAATGTACAAGCGGATCTGCAACTACTTAGAAAATAGAACAGCAAGAGTGTAGGTCTAAGGGCATACCAGTAAAAATGAAACTATGAAACAAGGTGTCCCCCAAGCCGATGTTCTCTCCCCTACACTCTTCCTTATTTACATAAATGGCATCGCCAATAACCTTCACAAAAGTACCTATTATTCTCTTTACGCTGATGACCTGGCTATGTGGACTACTGAAAAACTCATCAATGCAGCCAACACGCGAATACAAGGCTCTGTGGCAGCCCTCGAAAGGTGGTCCAAAACCTGGTTTCTAAAAAATAAATGAACATAAAACGACACATACCATCTTCTCCCTGTCAAACATACGGTAGCAAGTAAAACTTCAACTAAATGGAAAAGAGATACGGCTAGATGAGGCTTCAACCTTCTTATGAGTTTCCTTAGACCGACGTCTGACATGGAAAACGCAAATTTTAAAGACCCAGCTGAGGGCGAGACTACGCATGGCCATCATGAAGAAACTTTTACTACATGGGGTGCTGACAGGAACACACTAAAAAAAGTATACACAGGCAGAGTGAGACCAGTTTTAGAATACGGCATTTGCAGCTTGGTCTGTGGCATCTAAATCAAGCTTTGACAAAATAAGCCGATCGCATCATAATAGGAGCCCTGACATCCACCAAAACAAAAGACCTGGAAGACGCTTATTTGGATAGATCAGCCAAAGATGCGATTGGAAATGGGGGAGGAGACATCACTATAAAACTAAAATGTGAAGTATACTCAGCAGCATTTGTCACTGGGAGATGCTGCAGCAACTTCAGTGCCGAAGTCAGAACACTTAAACACGCAGCTGAAACCCTTATAGACCACAAGGAACAAGCAAAAAAGCAAGTGGTCATTCTCTCAGACGACCTAGCAGTGTTAATGGCGCTCAAGAACCAGCACAAAAATGAACTCCATGCTCTGGCAGACTCGTTCGAACGCCTGTCCCAGTGCTTAAAAAAATACAACATAGTCCAGTGGATACCAGCCCACTGTAACATTCCAGGCAACGAGGAGGTGGACAGACTCGCCAGAGAGGGGGGAATGCTGCAGCAGAGTGATACAGAAATCACATACAATGAGACTAACGCATTCATCAGGGCAAAGTACATTGCAAAATAGAAGAAAAAAAATCACCATGAACACATAAAAAACGATGCCTACTATCCACTCTCTAGGCGTGACCATGTGATAATTCTCCGGCTACTCACATGCCACAACAGACTGCGATGTCATCTGTACAACAAGTTGAAGATTGTTGCTACAGACCTTTGTACCTGCGGCACATCCCCCATGAAGGCAGAACATATTTTACAGGCCTGTCCACTGTATACCGACAAAAGAAGTAGCATTTGGTAACAGCCAGTGTCTTTCCACGAGAAGATGTACGGACGTGCACAGAGTCTTTAGTCGACTGCTGCCTTTGTTAGAGTCATTGAAGTCGAGGTCTGAAGACAAACGAGGAAGAAGAGGAAGTAGAAGCCTCGACTGTCTGATTCATAACTGTCAACATTTGCGCTAAAGGAACACGCAGCTGAGCGTCTTTACATGACTGTTCTATGTGTGCTCGGTTAGAGAAAATACACTGGCGCAATAGCTCAACACTAGAGAGGATACACTGGCCCAATAGTTCAACACTTGAGAAGATACACTGGCGCAATGGTTCAGTAAATTTCACCTGACCCTGACTAACATTGACCAATCAGTATGTTTTGCCTGACCCTGACTAACGTTGTCCGATCAGTATGTTTTGTCTGACCCTGACTAACATTGATCGATCAGTATGTGTTGTCTGACCCTGACTAACATTATCCGATCAGTATGTTTTGTCTGACCCTGACTAACATTGTCCGATCAGTATGTTTTGGGTTTGCCTCCTCTTCCCCAAAAATGTAAGTAGCTAAAGAGAATCTCAAAATAATGACCGAGTTCATCATGGGAACTCTTCTGACATTATAAACATGAAAGATGCGATCGAAAAAAGAAGAAAACAAACCATGTGTCATTTTGTTGAACAGAAAAGAACGGTTAATGCGTTTTGCAATTCTATTGGATCAGAGGAAACATACAAACCATATTAATGTATGTTACTTCTGCATGACATATCCAATTTGGCAAGGTATTTCTAAGTAGAAAAGGCAGCTTCTAAGTCTAACCTAATATTCAGGCAGCGTGCCTAGCGCGTACCGCTGAAGACATTTCAGTTCCGAACACACCCGATTCTTATACATTGGATGATGACGACAGAAAGAAAATATAAATTGGACCACATGGATGCATCCCAGGTCTCGTCACTACATCATTATGAGACACCAGGACGGAAATGTTGTTAAAATAACTAAGAGTGTGTGAGGCACGGAATGTTGGAATGACCATCGTCTCGTGAAAACCAAATTGAGTCTAAAAGTCCAACCCAAAAGGCGTCCTCATGGGACAAAAGCACCGAGAAGACTAAATGTGGAGAAGTTGAAATGAGAACCCAATATAAACAGCTTCGCTACTGAGCTAGCAAACAGACTTAATTAGATTCAGTTTAGAATATCTAGCATCGACCAAAACTTGATGACCTTAAGGGACACTGTTTACGCTACAGCGGTAAAACTCGTTGGTCCATCCACGCGAAAACACGAGGACTGGTTGGATGACAATGATGGCGAAATTAAGATTTTTCGATTTTTATCTACAAAAAGCGTCAATCGCGCAGGGCTCTTCAAAATAACACATCGTGCTCGTCAAAGAAAATGACCTCCAATAGCGCTTGAAGAGTAGGTCAGATGATTTCAGCACCCTCAAAATACTACAGTGGAATGCGGAGGGAGTCATTAACAAAAAACTTTCCCTAACACACCACCTGCATGAAGGTAAGATTGACGTGGCATGTATCCAGGAAACGCACCTCAACAATAACCACAAATTCTCAATCAGAGGATACCAGACCTTCCGTCTAGATAGAGAAGGCCACAAAGGAGGGGTCCTGATACTGACCAGAAACAGCATACCGAGTAGCGCGGTACCTGTCAATCACACCGGACAAGCAGAAATTGTAGGAGTTGACATAATGGCTCAAGAGACGAAGCTCCGCATTTTCAATCTGTACGGACCACCAAACAGAGACCTATCGCTCTCGAGTATGGAGGTCAGAGACTCCAACTGCATAGTAGTTGGAGATTTCAACAGTCACTCGGAGAGATGGGGATACTCTGACACAGACAGCAGAGGTGACGAAGTGGAAGATTGGGAGATAGATGCAAATCTCTCCCTAATCAATAGGCCGGAGGATAGCCCTAGCTTCTATTCAAGAACATGGCATACCACCTCGACTCCAGATTTGGCCTTCTCCACACAGGACATACACTATAAAATAGACCGCCAGGTGCTAAACCAACTGGCAGGTAGCGACCACAGGCCGATCAGGCTAACCATTGACATGGAAGTAGGCCCACAGGAAGCAAAACCGATCCCACGTTGGAATTACAAACGAGCCGACTGGGACAGATTTGCAATCCTGACAGATGGGCTGTGTGAAACCATCAACACACGAAACACCAAAATGAAGCCCATGGTAGAGAGCCTAAGCAAGGCAATAATGCAAGCCGCCACTGAAACCATCCCAAGAGGAGCTAGGAAAAACTATAAGCCCTACTGGAATGATGAGTTACAGAAAGTGGAAGATGCAGTAACAAATGCTAGGAACATGGCAGAACGAGAAAAATCCATGGAGGCAAACATCGCCCTCAAAGCCGCCGCGGCGAAGTACAAACACACTCTCAAGCAAACAGCAAGAGAAAGTTGGAAAAATAAAACGGAAAGTTTAAACCTGGACAAAGAAGGGAACAAGCTATGGAAGCTAGTCAGAGCCATGAATGACGAAACCCCGTCAAATAAACAAATTACTATCAAGCAGGGCGAGAACTTGATCACAGGTAAGAAAGCCGCAAACGCCTTTGTCGATCACTATGCCAGAGCAAACCACATCGAGGTCCCTGCAGATAAGCATACAGACATTAGCGAAGAGCTAAAGGGACACGAAAACATAAATACGGCTCCCGAAGAGCACATGATGGCCAAACTAACAATGCGCGAAATGGAAGAGGCTATGAGAACACTAAAGAAAAGGAAATCTCCCGGAAAAGACGGGATAACAAACGAAATGCTGATGGGGCTGGGCCAAACAGCGAAGAAAAAACTTCTATCAGTCCTGAACCAAAGCTGGAAAAGGGGTATTGTACCCCAGGCATGGAAAGATGCAATACTGGTACCAGTACCAAAAACAGGAAAGGACAAAACAGATCCGAATGGATACAGGCCCATAAGCCTACTGAGCTGTGTCGGCAAGCTGATGGAACGGATGATAAACACCAGACTGATGTGGCATCTGGAAGAAAAACGAATACTAATTCCACAGCAAGCCGGCTTTAGACAGCACAGATCCACTGAGGACCAGGTCATCCTCATAGCCCAGGAGATAGAAGATGCCTACCAGGCACAGAAACACACAGTAGCTGTTTGGGTGGATCTGGAAAAGGCGTTTGACAAAGTCTGGAAGGATGGACTTAGAGTCAAGCTAAGGAGAAGTGATGTTTGTGGGAAGATGTACAAGTGGATCAACCACTACCTCAAACAAAGAACGGCCAGAGTCCAAGTACAAGGGCAGATGAGCAAAAAGGTGACACTCGAGCAGGGAGTACCCCAAGGGGGAGTACTGTCACCCACACTCTTCCTGGTATATATAAACGATATCACAGAGAATGTACCAAGAAGAGTCCATAGCTCAATGTTTGCAGACGATCTGGCTATGTGGACCTCTGAAAAGAATCTCACCATAGCAAGAAATCGGATGCAAACGGCCCTAACATCGCTGGAAGAGTGGGCGAACTCATGGCTGGTCAAAATAAACGAGGAGAAAACCACGTGCACAATATTCTCGCTCTCATTAAAACCCCAAAGTACCAAATTAAGCCTAAATGGCAAAATCCTGCAGCCAAACGACAACCCAACCTATCTGGGAGTCACATTTGATCGGCGCATGACATGGAAAAGTCAGATTGAGAGAAACCGAATGAAAGCCAGAGAAAGAATGGCGATCATGAGGAAACTTGCTGGCACAAGCTGGGGAGCAGACGAAGGCATACTAAAGAAACTGTACACTGGAAGAGTGAGACCAGTTCTCGAGTATGGCATCGCGGCATGGACAACAGCAGCGAAGGCGAACTTCGATAAAGTTAACAAACTTCAAAACCAAGCCATGAGAATTATAACAGGTGGCATGAAGTCAACGCCAATTGTAGAACTTGAAAAGATTACAAAACTGCAATCCATGACCGACAGAAGAGACTGCAGAGCCCAGCTGCAGTCAGAGAAACTCCGAAGACTGACGGACCATCCAATGTACCAGAGGCTAAACAATTTGGGAACTGGGAAACTAAAGCGGAGAAACTTTGCAGAAATAGCCAAAGCAAAGATGCACGAAGATCCCATAAACGCACTAACAACACCAAAACCCATCACTACTGTACGAAAACCTACTTGGAGGCAGGATATATTTCCAGAGGTGGTAGAAAATATACCAGGTATTGCAAACAAAAACTGCCAGACCGAAAAAGAAAGGAGAGACACTACCCTAAGCTTCATAACGAAAAGCTACCCAAGCATGGACTGGACCCATGCATACACCGATGGTTCTGTAACAAACACTACACAGAACGGAGGGGCAGGAGCATTCCTGAACCTACCGAATGGCAGAAAAATAACACTGTCATTCGCTACTGGTAAGTACACGAGCAATTTCAGAGCAGAGGCAGAGGCACTGAGGGCGGCAGTGGAAGAAATGGTAACACACAGTGAAAATGAGAGCCATATAGTCCTGCTGACAGATGCTCTCGAAGTAGTCACAGCGCTAAAAAGCCAGAAAAACACTGAGCTTAATGACTTAAGAGCAGCACTCTGCAAACTGTGCCAACAGTCCGCACCAAAAAGGGTAGTGGTACAGTGGGTTCCGTCACACTGCAACATCCAAGGCAACGAGGAGGCAGACAGACTGGCAAAAGAAGGTGCAAGGCTACCACAAATAGATACCAGTATGACGTACGAAGAGTCAAAACGGCTTATCAAAGCCAGGTACATGTCCAAATGGGAAACCGAACATACTGGTTACACCAAAAACGATGCCTATTACCAGTTGAACCGAAGAGAGCAGGTCGTTGTCTTCAGACTTCGCACTGGCCACAACAGACTGAGGTACCACCTCTTCAACAAATTGAAGATAGGGTGTACCGACGAATGCCCGTGCGGTACTGGTAAAATGACCACTGAACATCTGCTGCAAAATTGCCCGACATACGAGGATCAGAGAGAGCAGATGTGGCCATTGCCAGTGGAACTGCAAGACAAGCTCTATGGTAGTGGCGAGAGTCTCAGGATGACCGCCGCTTTTTTCGAGAAAATAATGGTTACTGTCTGACTGTGTACGCAGAAGAAGAAGAAGATGATTTCAGCTAAGAAGACGGGCAGACGAGCTCGAGACGTCTGACCTGCGTCATGACCTCAAATGGTTTTCAAGGCGCTGAAAACACTTTATGGTCCACAGTCTTCTGGTAACTCTAGTTTGCAATGCCGATTGATTGCTGATTACAGAGAAAGCTCAGATCCTCGATAGGTGAGCAGAACATTTCTGCAACATACTTAATCGCCCATCATCCACGAATAAAGAGGCCTTCGTGTCCCAGGTAGTAAGAATAGATTGGAGGCGTACAGCTTCTAGAGCAAGGTTATGTAAATGGAACTAGTTGTATACAGACTCTGCAGAGTCTTCTAAACCAATATAAAGACGTTAAGGGAAGTTAAGTTATCACTAAGATGAAGTAGACACGATATTCAAAGCTGTTTCTCATAGAAGAGAAACTGGAACTGACGCAAGCAATACCAGCAGAGGTATATAAAGCAACTGATGAATTCCTTATCAAGAACCTCACTGAACTTTTCTGCTCCATGTGGGCCGAAGGAATAGTCCCGCATGAAATGAAAGATGCGACGATAGTACATTTCTACAAGAGAAAAGGTAATCGCCAGGAGTGTGACAATCACCGCGGAATTTTCGCTGCTGTCTAATGCCGGCAATATCATTGTGCGCGTACTGCTTAATGGACTGAACAAAGATCTTGAGCTAGACCATCACATCCCAGAAAGTCATCGTGGATACAGAGCTGATCGGGGAATTGCAGGACATTTTAATTGTAGCGCGCCAGCTACAGAAGAAATGTCGAGAACAAAACCATGATCTGTATACTACCTTTATTGACCTCACAAAAGCATTTGATACAATTAGCAAATATAGGCTATTTTCGACTGTGGGGTTCAGCTCTATGGTTTCTCTTGCTCTACCGAGATCGTTATGCAGTATTTCCAAAGTGTTTCTCCAGTAGGGTTTGCAGTCTCGTCGTTTGCCCTGTGGGATTGATGCATCTGCAGCTTGAATGATGTCATCCTAATACTGTCTACATTCTTGTTTATATTGTTTGATTTGTTGATGTTTTGATTAAGCTGATCAACCGTTTGGGTCCAGTTTGCCTTTATGAAGTTTCAGCTGAGGGCCATGTTTTTCTCTTCTTTACTTTAAAAAAATAGCTCATCGCTAAATGATGATGGACTCAACATCAGACGGGGTTGTCTTAACAATGTAATGTGCGCTATATGAGGATTATAGTGAGGAAGAATAAGCGCTGGTCGTCAATCTCACTCTTATCCTGAGTTAGCTTGGATCAGTGACAAGAATATTGGTCGAGACGACTGGAGGTAACTCGGGATGAAGGCACTCTGGTCTTACCTGCCTAGAGACCAGTGCTCGCTTCAAATTTGCGGTATTCGATCGCCCACCGTTTCCGTTCATCACTGTGAGAGGCGAGTGTCTTAACCTCTAGATTACAGCGATCCCCTTCTTTACTTTACTCCCTAAGTTAATTTCATCAAATTTGCCGATGAATTTGCTGCTATAAAAAATTAATAGCACAGCCAAAGAGTTTGACATGAAAATAAATACAGCGAAGACAAAGACCTTGGTAATATCCAAGCAACGTAGACAAATAAATGTGATAAATCTATGAAGTAATAATCGAGCCAGCTCAAAAGTTTACATATTTGGGTCATACCATAACAGAAGATGCCCGAAATGAGACAGAAATCAAGACAATGATTGCAATGGCAAAAAAAGGGTTTAAGAGAAAAACATAAATTGTTAACCTCAAAGAGTATCAGGATAGAACTGAGAAAAATAATAATCGCCACTAATAGCTGTCCATCGTTGTCGATGAGGACCGCCGACATCATCCTTGTCACAGATTTCCCTGTTGAGTGTGGGTGCGCATGTGGCTGAACAGGCCAATGCGAGCACGAAAACATCTGTTACATATCCGGCACACGAGGTTTGTAGAAGGGGATGGTGTTCCCGCTGCTCGGGATTTCCGCGTCTCGCGTCTGTTCTGGGCTTTCACAACACGGTCATCTTCACCGGCAGCTACACCCGATTTGACTGCGCTTCTCCAGTCAGATCTGTTTTTCGCAAGACATTCCCAGGTGTCGAAGTCTATTTGGCAACTTTTTAGTGAGTCCTTCAGACCGTCTTTAAAACGTTTCTTTGGGCGCCCTCTCTCGCGCCATCCCTCTCTCAGCTCGCCGTAGAGAAGCTTCTTTGGGAGCCGCTCGTCTGACATACGAGGTGTCCGGCCCATCCTAGTCGTGCTTTTTCTAGCAGTGCATGTATGCTGGGCATGTTAGCCCTCGAGAGAACCTCGTTGTCAGTGACACGATCTTGCCATCGGATGTGGAATATTCGCCTCAGGCAAGCTGTGTGGAAGTGGTTTAACCTCCTTGCATGTCCAGAGTATACAGTCCAGCTTTCGCAAGCGTATAGTAGGGTTGGAATGATGGTTGCACGGTAGACTTTCAATTTGGTCTTGACGCTGATGCCACGACGTGCCCAGACCATCGAGCGCATTCTACCAAAGGCTGTGCTGGCCTTTGCTATTCTGCTTGCCACCTCATCGTCTAGGCTGACAGATCTCGACAGCGTGCTGCCCAGATATGTGAATTTGTCTACGGCATTCAACGTCTGCCCGCTGACTGTAGTCTCTGGTTTTGTGTACGGCATGCCTGGTGCTGGTTGGTACATGACCTCTGTTTTTTTGGCATTTATGGTCAGGCTAAAATTTTCGCATGCAGTAGAGAACTGGTCCATTCCAACCTGCATGTTCAGTTCTGAGTTGCTCATTAGAGCGCAGTCGTCAGCTACTCGTCGCCACTAATATATGGCCAATTGCACTGTATGGGGCTGAAACAGGGACTCTTAGCAAAGAAGGATGAACAAAAGATTAGAAGCGTTTGAAATGTGGTGCTACCGTAGAATGGAAAGAATTAATTTGGACAGAAAAAAGATTTAATGACAATGTACTTAATGAAGTGGGCCCATAAAGACAAATATTGAATATGAAACAAAAAGGTCGGTTGAGTTGGCTGGGTCACAATATGAGGCATGAAAGTCTTCTACAGAAGATACTAGAGGGAAAGATTCAAGGGAAGAGAGGACCAGGGCGTTCAAGATTCAATTTTACATCACAGGCATGCAGGAACATTAAAGTACGAACCCATGTTGAAATGAAGAGAGCTGAAGAGGATAGGGTCAAATGGAGAGACATACTCAAACAACCTTACAACCAGTCTCCGGACCAGAGATGAATCTCCATTCCAGTTATTGTGAGGGTGATTGGCACAAGGTCACCTCATCCCAATTGGCTGATTACTATTCTTGTAGTGAGGCGGTGTTTGTCATTAGTTGCCAGGCCAAGATCTGGTGTGTTCACTTTCTCCATGCTATTGAGAAGTTTATTGGTTTTATTTTCTGTCATCCAGTCTTCAATTTTCTCTCTGATCTGTTGTCTCGTATGCCCAGCTTGGTGAATGTCTGTTAAAGTCTCCTACAATGAGTGTCTTTGTTCATTGCATAATGCCTGGAGTTGTACATTGGAGCGCTCCAACAGTTAATGATTGCCGTGTCGACCTCAGGCAGCAGCCTTTTGATTCAGACTCGTCCTCTTCAGGTATGTTTCTATGGCTGGGATTGAGGTTTTTACAAATCTCAGAATTCCCATTTGATTCTTATGTATCTGTCTGGACGGACAAATTCGTATCCACGAATAAAGGATCCATGAATATGTCGTTGATACGTCTTTTTCAGACAGATTATGTCGTTGCAGTATTATTGTTCATCCAGTGCTTTGTTCCTCGCTCCTTCTGCATTCAATTGAACCACTGTAAAACAGTGGTTTGGTTAGCTAGTTGGCTGCTCTGCCTTCTTCCGGTCATTAGGCTTGCAGAGGCACTGATTGATTGGGAAGATCCTGTAGGGACCCGGCTTAGATTTCTACATTCCATCTTGTCACCGTTTCTACATTTAGTCCCTCACCCACATCACGTTTTCCAAACCCTCACCCACTTTACGTTTTAAAAACCCTCACCCACATCACCTTCTCCAGATTTAGTCACTCACCCACATCACGTTCTCCAGACCCTCACCCACATCACGTTCTCCAGACCATCACCCAGATCACCTTCTCCATATTTAGACCCTCACCCAGAACACCTTCTCCAGATTTAGCCCCTCACCCACATCACGTTCTCCAGGCCCTCACCTACATCACATTATCCAGATTTAGTCCCTCACCCACATCACCTTCTCCAGATTTAGTCCCTCACCCACATCACCTTTTCCACATTTAGTCCTCTAATCTCATTACTTTCTCCACATTTAGCCCTCCGCCCACATCACTTTCTCCACATTTAGTCCCTCACCCACGTCACCTTTTCAACATTTAGTCCTCCATCCACATCACTTTCTCCACATTTAGTCCCTCACCCACATAAACTTTTGCACATTTAGTACCCCATCCACATCACTTTCTCCACATTTTATCCTCTACCCACATCACCTTCTCCACATTTTATCCTCTACCCACATCACCTTTTACAAATTTAATATCCCAAATCACTTTCTCCAGATTTAGTCCCCCACTCACATCACCTTCTCCACATTTTATCCTCCACCCACATCACCTTTTCCACATTTAGTCTTCCACCCACATAACCTTCTCCCCATTTAGTCCCTCACCCACATCACCTTCTTCACATTTAGTCCCTCACCTACGTCACCTTCTCCACATATAGTCCCTCACCCACATCACCTTCTCCACATTTAGTCCTTCAATCTCATAACCTTCTCCACATTTAGTCCCTCACCAACATCACTTTCTCCACATTTAGTCCTTCAATCTCATCACTTTCTCCACATTTAGTCCCTCACCCACATCACTTTCTCCACATTTAGTCCTTCAATCTCATCACTTTCTCCATATTTAGTTCCTCACCCACATCACTTTCTCCACATTTAGTCCGTCACCCACATAACCTTCTCCCCATTTAGTCCCTCACCCACATCACCTTCTACACATTTAGTCCCTCACCTGCGTCACCTTCTTCACATTTAGTCCCTCACCTACGTCACCTTCTCCACATATAGTCCCTCACCCATATCACCTTCTCCACATTTAGTCCTTCAATCTCATCACCTTCTCCACATTTAGTCCCTCACCCACATCACTTTCTCCACATTTAGTCCTTCAATCTCATCACTTTCTCCACATTTAGTCCCTCACCCACATCACTTTCTCCACATTTAGTCCCTCACCCACATCACCTAATCCACATTTAGTCCTTCAATCTCATCACTTTCTCCACATTTAGTCCCTCACCCACATCACTTTCTCCACATTTAGTCCTTCAATCTCATCACTTTCTCCATATTTAGTTCCTCACCCACATCACTTTCTCCACATTTAGTCCGTCACCCACATAACCTTCTCCCCATTTAGTCCCTCACCCACATCACCTTCTACACATTTAGTCCCTCACCTGCGTCACCTTCTTCACATTTAGTCCCTCACCTACGTCACCTTCTCCACATATAGTCCCTCACCCACATCACCTTCTCCACATTTAGTCCTTCAATCTCATCACCTTCTCCACATTTAGTCCCTCACCCACATCACTTTCTCCACATTTAGTCCTTCAATCTCATCACTTTCTCCACATTTAGTCCCTCACCCACATCACTTTCTCCACATTTAGTCCCTCACCCACATCACCTAATCCACATTTAGTCCTTCAATCTCATCACTTTCTCCACATTTAGTCCCTCACCCACATCACTTTCTCCACATTTAGTCCTTCAATCTCATCACTTTCTCCATATTTAGTTCCTCACCCACATCACTTTCTCCACATTTAGTCCGTCACCCACATCACTTTCTTAACATTTAGTCCCTCACCCACATCACTTTCTCAACATTTAATCCCTCACCCACGTCACCTTCTCCACATTTAGTCCCTACCTACGTCACCTTCTCCACATTTAATCCTTCAATCTCATCACCTTCTCCACATTTAGTCCTTCAATCTCATCACTTTCTCCACATTTAGTCCCTCACCAACATCACATTCTCCACATTTAGTACCTCACCCACATCACGTTTTCCAAACCCTCACCCAAATCACGTTTTCCAAACCCTCACCCACATCACCTTCTCCAGACATAGTCCCTCACCCACATCACGTTCTCCAGACCCTCACCCACATCACCTTCTCCAGAATTAGTTTCTCACCCACATCACGTTTTCCAAACCCTCACCCACATCACCTTCTCCAGATTTAGTCCCTCACCCACATCAAGTTCTCCAGACCCTCACCCAGATCACCTTCTCCATATTTAGTCCCTCATCCAGATCACCTTCTCCAGATTTAGCCCCTCACCCACATCACGTTCTCCAGACCCTCACCTACATCACCTTATCTAGATTTAGTCCCTCATCCACATCACGTTCTCCAGACCCTCACCTACATCACCTTATCTAGATTTAGTCCCTCACCCACATCACTTTCTCCACATTTAGTCCCTCACCCACATCACTTTCTCCACATTTAGTCCCTCACCCACATCACTTTCTCCACATTTAGTCCTTCACCCACATCACTTTCTCCACATTTAGTCCCTCACCCACATCACTTTCTGCACATTTAGTCCTTCAATCTCATCACTTTCTCCACATTTAGTCTCTCACCCACATCACTTTCTCCACATTCAGTCCCTCACCCACGTCACCTTCTCCACATTTAGTCCCTCACCTACGTCACCTTCTCCACATTTAGTCCTTCAATCTCATCACCTTTTCCACATTTAGTCCTTCAATCTCATCACTTTCTCCACATTTAGTCCCTCACCCTCATCACCTTCTCCACATTTAGTCCCTCACCCACATCACCTTCTCCACATTTAGTCCTTCAATCATATCACCTTCTCCACATTTAGTCCCTCACCCACTTCACCTTCTCCACATTTAGTCCCTCAGCCACATCCCCTTTTCCACATTTTATCCTCCATCCACATCACTTTCTCCACATTTAGTACCCCACCCACATCACTTTCTCCACATTTTATCCTCTACACACATCACCTTCTCCACATTTGATCCTCTACCCACATCACTTTTTGCACATTTAGTACCCCACCAAATCACTTTCTCCACATTTGATCCTCTACACACATCACCTTCTCCACATTTGATCCTCTACCCACATCACCTTTTACAAATTTAATTCCCTCACCCCCCACCCTCCCCAATCACCTTCTCCACATTTTATCCTCCACCCACATCACCTTTTCCACATTTGGTCCTCTAATCTCATCACTTTCTCCACATTTAGCCATCCACCCACATCACTTTCTCCACATTTAGTCCCTCACACACGTCACCTTTTCCACCTTTAGTCCTCCACCCACATCACTTTCTCCACATTTAGTCCCTCACCCAGATCACCTTTTGCACATTTAGTACCCCATCCACATCACTTTCTCCACATTGTATCCTCTACCCACATCACCTTCTCCACATTTTATCCTCTACCCACATCACCTTTTACAAATTTAAACCCCCCCCGCCCCCCACCCTCCCAAATCACTTTCTCCAGATTTAGTCCCCCACTCACATCACCTTCTCCACATTTTATCCTCCACCGATAACACCTTTTCCACATTTAGTCTTCCACCCACATCACCTTCTCCACATTTAGTCCTTCACCCACATCACCTTCTCAACATTTAGTCCCTCACCTGCGTCACCTTCTTCACATTTAGTCCCTCACCTACGTCACTTTCTCCACATTTAGTCCCTCACCCACATCACCTTCTCCACATTTAGTCCTTCAATCTCATCACTTTCTCCACATTTAGTCCCTCACCCACATCACCTTCTCCACATTTAGTCCATCAATTTCATCACTTTCTCCACATTTAGTCCCTCACCCACATCCCCTTCTCCACATTTAGTCTCTCACCCACATCACCTTTTCAACATTTAGTCCTCCACCCACATTACTTTCTCCCCATTTAGTCCCTCACCCACATCACCTTTTCCACATTTAGTCCTCCACCCACATTACTTTCTCCACATTTAGTACCCCACCCACATAACCTTCTCCACATTTAATCCCCCACCCACATCACTTTTTGCACATTTAGTACCCCACCCACATCACTTTCTCCACATTTTATCCTCTACCCATATCACCTTCTCCACATTTAGTCCTTCAATCTCATCACTTTATCCACATTTAGTCTCTCACCCACATAACCTTCTCCATATTTAGTCCCTCACCTACGTCACCTTCTCCGCATTTAGTCCCTCACCCACATCACCTTCTCTACATTTTATCTTCCACCCACATCACCTTTTCCACATTTAGTCCTCCACCCACTTCACCTTCTCCACATTTAGTCCCTCAGCCACATCACCTTTTCCACATTTAGTCCTCCACCCACATCACCTTTTCCACATTTAGTCTCTCAGTCACATCACCTTTTCCACATTTAGTCTCTCACCCACATTACTTTTTCAACATTTAGTCCTCCACCAACATCACTTTCTCCACATTTAGTCTCTCACCCACATTACTTTTTCAACATTTAGTCCCCCACCCACATCACTTTCTCCACATTTAGTCCCTCAGCCACATCACCTTCAATTTCATCACTTTCTCCACATGTAGTCTCTCACAAACTTCACTTTCTCCACATTTAGTCCTTCAATCTCATCACTTTCTCCACATTTAGTCCCTCACCCACATCACTTTCTCCACATTTAGTCCTTCAATCTCATCACTTTCTCCACATTTAGTCTCTCACCCACATCACCTTCTCCACATTTAGTCCTTCACCTACGTCACCTTCTCCACATTTAGCCCCTCACTCACATCACCTTCTCCACATTTTATCCTCCACCCACATAACCTTTTCCACATTTAGTCCTCCACCCACTTCACCTTCTCCACATTTAGTCTCTCAGCCACATCACCTTTTCCACATTTAGTCCTCCACCCACATCACCTTTTCCACATTTAGTCTCTCAGTCACATCACCTTTTCCACATTTAGTCTCTCACCCACATCACCTTTTGAACATTTAGTCCTCCACCCACATTACTTTCTCCACATTTAGTCCCTCACCCACAGCACCTTTTCCACATTTAGTCCCCCACCCACATCACTTTTTGCACATTTAGTACCCCACCCACATCACTTTCTCCACATTTTATCCTCTACCCACATCACCTTCTCCACATTTAGTCCTTCAATCTCATCACTTTATCCACATTTATTCCCTCACCCACATCACTTTCTCCACATTTAGTCCTCCAATCTCATCACTGTTTCCACATTTAGTCTCTCACCCACATCACCTTCTCTACATTTAGTCCTTCAATCTCATCACTTTCTCCACATTTAGTCCCTCACCCACATCACCTTCTCCACATTCAGTCCCTCACCCACGTCACCTTCTCCACATTTAGTCCCTCACCTACGTCACCTTCTCCACATTTAGTCCCTCACCCACATTACTTTTTCAACATTTAGTCTCTCACCCACATCATTTTCTCCACATTTAGTCCTTCAATCTCATCACTTTCTCCACATTTAGTCCCTCACCCACATCACTTTCTCCACATTTAGTCCTTCAATCTCATCACTTTCTCCACATTTAGTCTCTCACCCACATCACCTTCTCCACATTTAGTCCTTCACCTACTTCACCTTCTCCACATTTAGTCCCTCACTCACATCACCTTCTCCACATTTTATCCTCCACCCACATAACCTTTTCCACATTTAGTCCTCCACCCACTTCACCTTCTCCACATTTAGTCCCTCAGCGACATCACCTTTTCCACATTTAGTCCTCCACAAACATCACCTTTTCCACATTTAGTCTCTCAGTCACATCACCTTTTCCACATTTAGTCTCTCACCCACATCACCTTTTCAACATTTAGTCCTCCACCCACATTACTTTCTCCCCATTTAGTCCCTCACCCACATCACCTTTTCCACATTTAGTCCTCCACCCACATCACTTTCTCCACATTTAGTACCCCACCCACATAACCTTCTCCACATTTAGTCCCTCACCCACATCACTTTCTCCACATTTAATCCCCCACCCACATCACTTTTTGCACATTTAGTACCCCACCCACATCACTTTCTCCACATTTTATCCTCTACCCATATCACCTTCTCCACATTTAGTCCTTCAATCTCATCACTTTATCCACATTTAGTCTCTCACCCACATCACCTTCTCCACATTTAGTCCCTCACCTACGTCACCTTCTCCACATTTAGTCCCTCACCCACATCACCTTCTCTACATTTTATCTTCCACCCACATCACCTTTTCCACATTTAGTCCTCCACCCACTTCACCTTCTCCACATTTAGTCTCTCAGCCACATCACCTTTTCCACATTTAGTCCTCCACCCACATCACCTTTTCCACATTTAGTCTCTCAGTCACATCACCTTTTCCACATTTAGTCTCTCACCCACATTACTTTTTCAACATTTAGTCCTCCACCCACATCACTTTCTCCACATTTAGTCTCTCACCCACATTACTTTTTCAACATTTAGTCCCCCACCCACATCACTTTCTCCACATTTAGTCCCTCAACCACATCACCTTTTCCCCATTTAGTCCTCCACCCACATCACCTTTTCCACATTTAGTCACTCAGTCACATCACCTTATCCACATTTAGTCTCTCACCCACATTACTTTTTCAACATTTAGTCCTCCACCCACTTCACCTTTTCCACATTTAGTCTCTCACCCACATTACTTTCTCCACATTTAGTCCTTCAATCTCATCACTTTCTCCACATTTAGTCCCTCACCCACATTACTTTTTCAACATTTAGTCCTCCACCCACTTCACCTTTTCAACATTTAGTCTCTCACCCACATCATTTTCTCCACATTTAGTCCTTCAATCTCATCACTTTCTCCACATTTAGTCCCTCACCCACATCACTTTCTCCACATTTAGTCCCTCACTCACATCACCTTCTACACATGTTATCCTCCACCCACATAACCTTTTCCACATTTAGTCCTCCACCCACTTCACCTTCTCCCCATTTAGTCCCTCAGCCACATCGCCTTTTCCACATTTAGTCCTCCACCCACATCACCTTTTCCACATTTAGTCTCTCAGTCACATCACCTTTTCCACATTTAGTCTCTCACCCACATCACCTTTTTAACATTTAGTCCTCCACCCACATTACCTTCTCCACATTTAGTCCCTCACCCACATCAGCTTTTCCACATTTAGTCCTCCACCCACATCACCTTCTCCACATTTAGTCCCTCACCCACATCACTTTCTCCACATTTAATTCCCCACCCACATCACTTTTTGCACATTTAGTACCCCACCCACATCACTTTCTCCACATTTTATCCTCTACCCACATCACCTTCTCCACACTGTATCCTCTACCCACATCACCTTCTCCACATTTAGTCCTTCAATCTCATCACTTTGTCCACATTTATTCCCTCACCCACATCACTTTCTCCACATTTAGTCCTTCAATCTCATCACTGTCTCCACATTTAGTCTCTCACCCACATCACCTTCTCCACATTTAGTCCCTCACCTACGTCACCTTCTCCACATTTAATCCCTCACCCACATCACCTTCTCCACATTTTATCCTCCACCCACATCCCCTTTTCCACATTTTATCCTCCATCCACATAACTTTCTCCACATTTAGTACCCCACCCACATCACTTTCTCCACATGTTATCCTCTACACACATCACCTTCTCCACATTTGATCCTCTACCCACATCACTTTTTGCACATTTAGTACCCCACCACATCACTTTGTCCACATTTGATCCTCTACACAGATCACCTTCTCCACATTTTATCCTCCACCCACATCACCTTTTCCACATTTAGTCCTCTAATCTCATCACTTTCTCCACATTTAGCCATCCGCCCACATCACTTTCTCCACATTTAGTCCCTCACCCACGTCACCTTTTCCACCTTTAGTCCTCCACCCACATCACTTTCTCCACATTTAGTCCCTCACCCACATCACCTTTTGCACATTTAGTACCTCATCCACATTACTTTCTCCACATTTTATCCTCTACCCACATCACCTTCTCCACATTTTATCCTCTACCCACATCACCTTTTACAAATTTAATCCCCCCCCCCCCCCCCACCCTCCCAAATCACTTTCTCCAGATTTAGTCCCCCACTCACATCACCTTCTCCACATTTTATCCTCCACCCACATCACCTTTTCCACATTTAGTCTTCCACCCACATCACCTTCTCCACATTTAGTACCTCACCCACATCACCTTCTCAACATTTAGTCCCTCACCTGCGTCACCTTCTTCACATTTAGTCCCTCACCTACGTCACCTTCTCCACATTTAGTCCCTCACCCAAATCACTTTCTCCAGATTTAGTCCCCCACTCACATCACCTTCTCCACATTTTATCCTCCTCCGACAACACCTTTTCCACATTTAGTCTTCCACCCACATCACCTTCTCCACATTTAGTCCTTCACCCACATCACCTTCTCAACATTTAGTCCCTCACCTGCGTCACCTTCTTCACATTTAGTCCCTCACCTACGTCACTTTCTCCACATTTAGTCCCTCACCCACATCACCTTCTCCACATTTAGTCCTTCAATCTCATCACTTTCTCCACATTTAGTCCCTCACCCACATCACCTTCTCCACATTTAGTCCATCAATTTCATCACTTTCTCCACATTTAGTCCCTCAGCCACATCACCTTCAATTTCATCACTTTCTCCACACTTAGTCCCTCACCCACATCACCTTCTCCACATTTAGTCCTTCAATTTCATCACTTTCTCCACATTTAGTCCCTCACCCCCATCACCTTCTCCACATTTAGTCCTTCAATATCATCACTTTTTCCACATTTAGTCCCTCAGCCACATCACCTTCTCCACATTTAGTCCTCCACCCACATCACTTTCTCTACATTTAGTCTCTCAGCCATATCACTTTCTCCACATTTAGTCCTCCACTCACATCACTTTCTCTACATTTATTCCTCCACTCACATCACTTTCTCCACATTTAGTCCTTCACCCACATCACCTTCTCCATATTTAGTCCTTCACCAACATCACATTATTCAGATTTAGTCCCTCACCCACATCACCTTCTCCAGATTTAGTCCCTCACCCACATCACCTTTTCCACATTTAGTCCTCTAATCTCATCACTTTCTCCACATTTAGCCCTCCGCCCACATCACTTTCTCCACATTTAGTCCCTCACCCACATAAACTTTTGCACATTTAGTACCCCATCCACATCACTTTCTCCACATTTTATCCTCTACCCACATCACCTTCTCCACATTTTATCCTCTACCCACATCACCTTTTACAAATTTAATATCCCAAATCACTTTCTCCAGATTTAGTCCCCCACTCACATCACCTTCTCCACATTTTATCCTCCACCCACATCACCTTTTCCACATTTAGTCTTCCACCCACATAACCTTCTCCCCATTTAGTCCCTCACCCACATCACCTTCTACACATTTAGTCCCTCACCTGCGTCACCTTCTTCACATTTAGTCCCTCACCTACGTCACCTTCTCCACATATAGTCCCTCACCCACATCACCTTCTCCACATTTAGTCCTTCAATCTCATCACCTTCTCCACATTTAGTCCCTCACCCACATCACTTTCTCCACATTTAGTCCTTCAATCTCATCACTTTCTCCACATTTAGTCCCTCACCCACATCACTTTCTCCACATTTAGTCCCTCACCCACATCACCTAATCCACATTTAGTCCTTCAATCTCATCACTTTCTCCACATTTAGTCCCTCACCCACATCACTTTCTCCACATTTAGTCCTTCAATCTCATCACTTTCTCCATATTTAGTTCCTCACCCACATCACTTTCTCCACATTTAGTCCGTCACCCACATAACCTTCTCCCCATTTAGTCCCTCACCCACATCACCTTCTACACATTTAGTCTCTCACCTGCGTCACCTTCTTCACATTTAGTCCCTCACCTACGTCACCTTCTCCACATATAGTCCCTCACCCACATCACCTTCTCCACATTTAGTCCTTCAATCTCATCACCTTCTCCACATTTAGTCCCTCACCCACATCACTTTCTCCACATTTAGTCCCTCACCCACATCACCTAATCCACATTTAGTCCTTCAATCTTATCACTTTCTCCACATTTAGTCCCTCACCCACATCACTTTCTCCACATTTAGTCCCTCACCCACATCACCTTCTCCACATTTTATCCTCCTCCGACAACACCTTTTCCACATTTAGTCTTCCACCCACATCACCTTCTCCACATTTAGTCCTTCACCCACATCACCTTCTCAACATTTAGTCCCTCACCTGCGTCACCTTCTTCACATTTAGTCCCTCACCTACGTCACTTTCTCCACATTTAGTCCCTCACCCACATCACCTTCTCCACATTTAGTCCTTCAATCTCATCACTTTCTCCACATTTAGTCCCTCACCCACATCACCTTCTCCACATTTAGTCCATCA
The DNA here is from genome assembly GCA_036924085.1 of Ariolimax columbianus. Lineage (NCBI taxonomy): Eukaryota > Metazoa > Mollusca > Gastropoda > Stylommatophora > Arionidae > Ariolimax > Ariolimax columbianus. The sequence continues at coordinate 25,742,263 of JAVGWX010000018.1, forward strand.
ATTTCATCACTTTCTCCACATTTAGTCCCTCACCCACATCCCCTTCTCCACATTTAGTCCTTCAATCTCATCACTTTCTCCACACTTAGTCCCTCACCCACATCACCTTCTCCACATTTAGTCCTTCAATTTCATCACTTTCTCCACATTTAGTCCCTCACCCCCATCACCTTCTCCACATTTAGTCCTTCAATATCATCACTTTTTCCACATTTAGTCCCTCAGCCACATCACCTTCTCCACATTTAGTCCTCCACCCACATCACTTTCTCTACATTTAGTCTCTCAGCCATATCACTTTCTCCACATTTAGTCCTCCACTCACATCACTTTCTCTACATTTATTCCTCCACTCACATCACATTCTCCACATTTAGTCCTTCACCCACATCACCTTCTCCATATTTAGTCCTTCACCAACATCACATTATCCAGATTTAGTCCCTCACCCACATCACCTTCTCCAGATTTAGTCCCTCACCCACATCACCTTTTCCACATTTAGTCCTCTAATCTCATCACTTTCTCCACATTTAGCCCTCCGCCCACATCACTTTCTCCACATTTAGTCCCTCACCCACATAAACTTTTGCACATTTAGTACCCCATCCACATCACTTTCTCCACATTTTATCCTCTACCCACATCACCTTCTCCACATTTTATCCTCTACCCACATCACCTTTTACAAATTTAATATCCCAAATCACTTTCTCCAGATTTAGTCCCCCACTCACATCACCTTCTCCACATTTTATCCTCCACCCACATCACCTTTTCCACATTTAGTCTTCCACCCACATAACCTTCTCCCCATTTAGTCCCTCACCCACATCACCTTCTACACATTTAGTCCCTCACCTGCGTCACCTTCTTCACATTTAGTCCCTCACCTACGTCACCTTCTCCACATATAGTCCCTCACCCACATCACCTTCTCCACATTTAGTCCTTCAATCTCATCACCTTCTCCACATTTAGTCCCTCACCCACATCACTTTCTCCACATTTAGTCCTTCAATCTCATCACTTTCTCCACATTTAGTCCCTCACCCACATCACTTTCTCCACATTTAGTCCCTCACCCACATCACCTAATCCACATTTAGTCCTTCAATCTCATCACTTTCTCCACATTTAGTCCCTCACCCACATCACTTTCTCCACATTTAGTCCTTCAATCTCATCACTTTCTCCATATTTAGTTCCTCACCCACATCACTTTCTCCACATTTAGTCCGTCACCCACATAACCTTCTCCCCATTTAGTCCCTCACCCACATCACCTTCTACACATTTAGTCTCTCACCTGCGTCACCTTCTTCACATTTAGTCCCTCACCTACGTCACCTTCTCCACATATAGTCCCTCACCCACATCACCTTCTCCACATTTAGTCCTTCAATCTCATCACCTTCTCCACATTTAGTCCCTCACCCACATCACTTTCTCCACATTTAGTCCCTCACCCACATCACCTAATCCACATTTAGTCCTTCAATCTTATCACTTTCTCCACATTTAGTCCCTCACCCACATCACTTTCTCCACATTTAGTCCCTCACCCACATCACCTTCTCCACATTTTATCCTCCTCCGACAACACCTTTTCCACATTTAGTCTTCCACCCACATCACCTTCTCCACATTTAGTCCTTCACCCACATCACCTTCTCAACATTTAGTCCCTCACCTGCGTCACCTTCTTCACATTTAGTCCCTCACCTACGTCACTTTCTCCACATTTAGTCCCTCACCCACATCACCTTCTCCACATTTAGTCCTTCAATCTCATCACTTTCTCCACATTTAGTCCCTCACCCACATCACCTTCTCCACATTTAGTCCATCAATTTCATCACTTTCTCCACATTTAGTCCCTCACCCACATCCCCTTCTCCACATTTAGTCCTTCAATCTCATCACTTTCTCCACACTTAGTCCCTCACCCACATCACCTTCTCCACATTTAGTCCTTCAATTTCATCACTTTCTCCACATTTAGTCCCTCACCCCCATCACCTTCTCCACATTTAGTCCTTCAATATCATCACTTTTTCCACATTTAGTCCCTCAGCCACATCACCTTCTCCACATTTAGTCCTCCACCCACATCACTTTCTCTACATTTAGTCTCTCAGCCATATCACTTTCTCCACATTTAGTCCTCCACTCACATCACTTTCTCTACATTTATTCCTCCACTCACATCACATTCTCCACATTTAGTCCTTCACCCACATCACCTTCTCCATATTTAGTCCTTCACCAACATCACATTATCCAGATTTAGTCCCTCACCCACATCACCTTCTCCAGATTTAGTCCCTCACCCACATCACCTTTTCCACATTTAGTCCTCTAATCTCATCACTTTCTCCACATTTAGCCCTCCGCCCACATCACTTTCTCCACATTTAGTCCCTCACCCACATAAACTTTTGCACATTTAGTACCCCATCCACATCACTTTCTCCACATTTTATCCTCTACCCACATCACCTTCTCCACATTTTATCCTCTACCCACATCACCTTTTACAAATTTAATATCCCAAATCACTTTCTCCAGATTTAGTCCCCCACTCACATCACCTTCTCCACATTTTATCCTCCACCCACATCACCTTTTCCACATTTAGTCTTCCACCCACATAACCTTCTCCCCATTTAGTCCCTCACCCACATCACCTTCTACACATTTAGTCCCTCACCTGCGTCACCTTCTTCACATTTAGTCCCTCACCTACGTCACCTTCTCCACATATAGTCCCTCACCCACATCACCTTCTCCACATTTAGTCCTTCAATCTCATCACCTTCTCCACATTTAGTCCCTCACCCACATCACTTTCTCCACATTTAGTCCTTCAATCTCATCACTTTCTCCACATTTAGTCCCTCACCCACATCACTTTCTCCACATTTAGTCCCTCACCCACATCACCTAATCCACATTTAGTCCTTCAATCTCATCACTTTCTCCACATTTAGTCCCTCACCCACATCACTTTCTCCACATTTAGTCCTTCAATCTCATCACTTTCTCCATATTTAGTTCCTCACCCACATCACTTTCTCCACATTTAGTCCGTCACCCACATAACCTTCTCCCCATTTAGTCCTTCACCCACATCACCTTCTACACATTTAGTCTCTCACCTGCGTCACCTTCTTCACATTTAGTCCCTCACCTACGTCACCTTCTCCACATATAGTCCCTCACCCACATCACCTTCTCCACATTTAGTCCTTCAATCTCATCACCTTCTCCACATTTAGTCCCTCACCCACATCACTTTCTCCACATTTAGTCCCTCACCCACATCACCTAATCCACATTTAGTCCTTCAATCTTATCACTTTCTCCACATTTAGTCCCTCACCCACATCACTTTCTCCACATTTAGTACTTCAATCTCATCACTTCCTCCATATTTAGTTCCTCACCCACATCACTTTCTCCACATTTAGTCCGTCACCCACATCACTTTCTTAACATTTAGTCCCTCACCCACATCACTTTCTCCAGATTTAGTCCCCCACTCACATCACCTTCTCCACATTTTATCCTCCACCGATAACACCTTTTCCACATTTAGTCTTCCACCCACATCACCTTCTCCACATTTAGTCCTTCACCCACATCACCTTCTCAACATTTAGTCCCTCACCTGCGTCACCTTCTTCACATTTAGTCCCTCACCTACGTCACTTTCTCCACATTTAGTCCCTCACCCACATCACCTTCTCCACATTTAGTCCTTCAATCTCATCACTTTCTCCACATTTAGTCCCTCACCCACATCACCTTCTCCACATTTAGTCCATCAATTTCATCACTTTCTCCACATTTAGTCCCTCACCCACATCCCCTTCTCCACATTTAGTCCTTCAATCTCATCACTTTCTCCACATTTAGTCCCTCACCAACATCACATTCTCCACATTTAGTACCTCACCCACATCACGTTTTCCAAACCCTCACCCACATCACGTTTTCCAAACCCTCACCCACATCACCTTCTCCAGACATAGTCCCTCACCCACATCACGTTCTCCAGACCCTCACCCACATCACCTTCTCCAGAATTAGTTTCTCACCCACATCACGTTTTCCAAACCCTCACCCACATCACCTTCTCCAGATTTAGTCCCTCACCCACATCAAGTTCTCCAGACCCTCACCCAGATCACCTTCTCCATATTTAGTCCCTCATCCAGATCACCTTCTCCAGATTTAGCCCCTCACCCACATCACGTTCTCCAGACCCTCACCTACATCACCTTATCTAGATTTAGTCCCTCACCCACATCACGTTCTCCAGACCCTCACCTACATCAACTTATCTAGATTTAGTCCCTCACCCACATCACTTTCTCCACATTTAGTCCCTCACCCACATCACTTTCTCCACATTTAGTCCCTCACCCACATCACTTTCTCCACATTTAGTCCTTCACCCACATCACTTTCTCCACATTTAGTCCCTCACCTACGTCACTTTCTCCACATTTAGTCCCTCACCCACATCACCTTCTCCACATTTAGTCCTTCAATCTCATCACTTTCTCCACATTTAGTCCCTCACCCACATCACCTTCTCCACATTTAGTCCATCAATTTCATCACTTTCTCCACATTTAGTCCCTCACCCACATCCCCTTCTCCACATTTAGTCCTTCAATCTCATCACTTTCTCCACACTTAGTCCCTCACCCACATCACCTTCTCCACATTTAGTCCTTCAATTTCATCACTTTCTCCACATTTAGTCCCTCACCCACATCACCTTCTCCACATTTAGTCCTTCAATCTCATCACTTTCTCCACATTTAGTCCCTCACCAACATCACATTCTCCACATTTAGTACCTCACCCACATCACGTTTTCCAAACCCTCACCCACATCACGTTTTCCAAACCCTCACCCACATCGCCTTCTCCAGACACAGTCCCTCACCCACATCACGTTCTCCAGACCCTCACCCACATCACCTTCTTCAGAATTAGTTTCTCACCCACATCACGTTTTCCAAACCCTCGCCCACATCACCTTCTCCAGATTTAGTCCCTCACCCACATCACGTTCTCCAGACCCTCACCCAGATCACCTTCTCCATATTTAGTCCCTCACCCAGATCACCTTCTCCAGATTTAGCCCCTCACCCACATCACGTTCTCCAGACCCTCACCTACATCACCTTATCTAGATTTAGTCCCTCACCCACATCACGTTCTCCAGACCCTCACCTACATCACCTTATCTAGATTTAGTCACTCACCCACATCACTTTCTCCACATTTAGTCCCTCACCCACATCACTTTCTCCACATTTAGTCCCTCACCCACATCACTTTCTCCACATTTAGTCCTTCACCCATATCACTTTCTCCACATTTAGTCACTCACCCACATCACTTTCTGCACATTTAGTCCTTCAATCTCATCACTTTCTCCACATTTAGTCTCTCACCCACATCACTTTCTCCACATTCAGTCCCTCACCCACGTCACCTTCTTCACATTTAGTCCCTCACCTACGTCACCTTCTCCACATTTAGTCCTTCAATCTCATTACCTTTTCCACATTTAGTCCTTCAATCTCATCCCTTTCTCCACATTTAGTCCCTCACCCACATCACCTTCTCCACATTTAGTCCCTCACCCACATCACCTTCTCCACATTTAGTCCTTCAATGTCATCACTTTCTCCACATTTAGTCCCTCAGCCACATCACCTTCAATTTCATCACTTTCTCCACATGTAGTCTCTCACAAACATCACTTTCTCCACATTTAGTCCTTCAATCTCATCACTTTCTCCACATTTAGTCCCTCACCCACATCACTTTCTCCACATTTAGTCCTTCAATCTCATCACTTTCTCCACATTTAGTCTCTCACCCACATCACCTTCTCCACATTTAGTCCTTCACCTACGTCACCTTCTCCACATTTAGCCCCTCACTCACATCACCTTCTCCACATTTTATCCTACACCCACATAACCTTTTCCACATTTAGTCCTCCATCCACTTCACCTTCTCCACATTTAGTCTCTCAGCCACATCACCTTTTCCACATTTAGTCCTCCATCCACATCACTTTCTCCACATTTTATCCTCTACCCACATCACCTTCTCCACATTTTATCCTCTACCCACATCACCTTTTACAAATTTAATATCCCAAATCACTTTCTCCAGATTTAGTCCCCCACTCACATCACCTTCTCCACATTTTATCCTCCACCCACATCACCTTTTCCACATTTAGTCTTCCACCCACACAACCTTCTCCCCATTTAGTCCCTCACCCACATCACCTTCTTCACATTTAGTCCCTCACCTACGTCACCTTCTCCACATATAGTCCCTCACCCACATCACCTTCTCCACATTTAGTCCTTCAATCTCATCACCTTCTCCACATTTAGTCCCTCACCCACATCACTTTCTCCACATTTAGTCCTTCAATCTCATCACTTTCTCCACATTTAGTCCCTCACCCACATCACTTTCTCCACATTTAGTCCCTCACCCACATCACCTAATCCACATTTAGTCCTTCAATCTCATCACTTTCTCCACATTTAGTCCCTCACCCACATCACTTTCTCCACATTTAGTCCTTCAATCTCATCACTTTCTCCATATTTAGTTCCTCACCCACATAGCTTTCTCCACATTTAGTCCGTCACCCACATAACCTTCTCCCCATTTAGTCCCTCACCCACATCACCTTCTACACATTTAGTCTCTCACCTGCGTCACCTTCTTCACATTTAGTCCCTCACCTACGTCACCTTCTCCACATATAGTCCCTCACCCACATCACCTTCTCCACATTTAGTCCTTCAATCTCATCACCTTCTCCACATTTAGTCCCTCACCCACATCACTTTCTCCACATTTAGTCCCTCACCCACATCACCTAATCCACATTTAGTCCTTCAATCTTATCACTTTCTCCACATTTAGTCCCTCACCCACATCACTTTCTCCACATTTAGTCCTTAAATCTCATCACTTTCTCCATATTTAGTTCCTCACCCACATCACTTTCTCCACATTTAGTCCGTCACCCACATCACTTTCTTAACATTTAGTCCCTCACCCACATCACTTTCTCCAGATTTAGTCCCCCACTCACATCACCTTCTCCACATTTTATCCTCCACCGATAACACCTTTTCCACATTTAGTCTTCCACCCACATCACCTTCTCCACATTTAGTCCTTCACCCACATCACCTTCTCAACATTTAGTCCCTCACCTGCGTCACCTTCTTCACATTTAGTCCCTCACCTACGTCACTTTCTCCACATTTAGTCCCTCACCCACATCACCTTCTCCACATTTAGTCCTTCAATCTCATCACTTTCTCCACATTTAGTCCCTCACCCACATCACCTTCTCCACATTTAGTCCATCAATTTCATCACTTTCTCCACATTTAGTCCCTCACCCACATCCCCTTCTCCACATTTAGTCCTTCAATCTCATCACTTTCTCCACATTTAGTCCCTCACCAACATCACATTCTCCACATTTAGTACCTCACCCACATCACGTTTTCCAAACCCTCACCCACATCACGTTTTCCAAACCCTCACCCACATCACCTTCTCCAGTCATAGTCCCTCACCCACATCACGTTCTCCAGACCCTCACCCACATCACCTTCTCCAGAATTAGTTTCTCACCCACATCACGTTTTCCAAACCCTCACCCACATCACCTTCTCCAGATTTAGTCCCTCACCCACATCAAGTTCTCCAGACCCTCACCCAGATCACCTTCTCCATATTTAGTCCCTCATCCAGATCACCTTCTCCAGATTTAGCCCCTCACCCACATCACGTTCTCCAGACCCTCACCTACATCACCTTATCTAGATTTAGTCCCTCACCCACATCACGTTCTCCAGACCCTCACCTACATCAACTTATCTAGATTTAGTCCCTCACCCACATCACTTTCTCCACATTTAGTCCCTCACCCACATCACTTTCTCCACATTTAGTCCCTCACCCACATCACTTTCTCCACATTTAGTCCTTCACCCACATCACTTTCTCCACATTTAGTCCCTCACCTACGTCACTTTCTCCACATTTAGTCCCTCACCCACATCACCTTCTCCACATTTAGTCCTTCAATCTCATCACTTTCTCCACATTTAGTCCCTCACCCACATCACCTTCTCCACATTTAGTCCTTCAATCTCATCACTTTCTCCACATTTAGTCCCTCACCAACATCACATTCTCCACATTTAGTACCTCACCCACATCACGTTTTCCAAACCCTCACCCACATCACGTTTTCCAAACCCTCACCCACATCGCCTTCTCCAGACACAGTCCCTCACCCACATCACGTTCTCCAGACCCTCACCCACATCACCTTCTTCAGAATTAGTTTCTCACCCACATCACGTTTTCCAAACCCTCGCCCACATCACCTTCTCCAGATTTAGTCCCTCACCCACATCACGTTCTCCAGACCCTCACCCAGATCACCTTCTCCATATTTAGTCCCTCACCCAGATCACCTTCTCCAGATTTAGCCCCTCACCCACATCACGTTCTCCAGACCCTCACCTACATCACCTTATCTAGATTTAGTCCCTCACCCACATCACGTTCTCCAGACCCTCACCTACATCACCTTATCTAGATTTAGTCACTCACCCACATCACTTTCTCCACATTTAGTCCCTCACCCACATCACTTTCTCCACATTTAGTCCCTCACCCACATCACTTTCTCCACATTTAGTCCTTCACCCATATCACTTTCTCCACATTTAGTCACTCACCCACATCACTTTCTGCACATTTAGTCCTTCAATCTCATCCCTTTCTCCACATTTAGTCTCTCACCCACATCACTTTCTCCACATTCAGTCCCTCACCCACGTCACCTTCTTCACATTTAGTCCCTCACCTACGTCACCTTCTCCACATTTAGTCCTTCAATCTCATTACCTTTTCCACATTTAGTCCTTCAATCTCATCCCTTTCTCCACATTTAGTCCCTCACCCACATCACTTTCTCCACATTTAGTCCCTCACCCACATCACCTAATCCACATTTAGTCCTTCAATCTCATCACTTTCTCCACATTTAGTCCCTCACCCACATCACTTTCTCCACATTTAGTCCTTCAATCTCATCACTTTCTCCATATTTAGTTCCTCACCCACATAGCTTTCTCCACATTTAGTCCGTCACCCACATAACCTTCTCCCCATTTAGTCCCTCACCCACATCACCTTCTACACATTTAGTCTCTCACCTGCGTCACCTTCTTCACATTTAGTCCCTCACCTACGTCACCTTCTCCACATATAGTCCCTCACCCACATCACCTTCTCCACATTTAGTCCTTCAATCTCATCACCTTCTCCACATTTAGTCCCTCACCCACATCACTTTCTCCACATTTAGTCCCTCACCCACATCACCTAATCCACATTTAGTCCTTCAATCTTATCACTTTCTCCACATTTAGTCCCTCACCCACATCACTTTCTCCACATTTAGTCCTTAAATCTCATCACTTTCTCCATATTTAGTTCCTCACCCACATCACTTTCTCCACATTTAGTCCGTCACCCACATCACTTTCTTAACATTTAGTCCCTCACCCACATCACTTTCTCCAGATTTAGTCCCCCACTCACATCACCTTCTCCACATTTTATCCTCCACCGATAACACCTTTTCCACATTTAGTCTTCCACCCACATCACCTTCTCCACATTTAGTCCTTCACCCACATCACCTTCTCAACATTTAGTCCCTCACCTGCGTCACCTTCTTCACATTTAGTCCCTCACCTACGTCACTTTCTCCACATTTAGTCCCTCACCCACATCACCTTCTCCACATTTAGTCCTTCAATCTCATCACTTTCTCCACATTTAGTCCCTCACCCACATCACCTTCTCCACATTTAGTCCATCAATTTCATCACTTTCTCCACATTTAGTCCCTCACCCACATCCCCTTCTCCACATTTAGTCCTTCAATCTCATCACTTTCTCCACATTTAGTCCCTCACCAACATCACATTCTCCACATTTAGTACCTCACCCACATCACGTTTTCCAAACCCTCACCCACATCACGTTTTCCAAACCCTCACCCACATCACCTTCTCCAGACATAGTCCCTCACCCACATCACGTTCTCCAGACCCTCACCCACATCACCTTCTCCAGAATTAGTTTCTCACCCACATCACGTTTTCCAAACCCTCACCCACATCACCTTCTCCAGATTTAGTCCCTCACCCACATCAAGTTCTCCAGACCCTCACCCAGATCACCTTCTCCATATTTAGTCCCTCATCCAGATCACCTTCTCCAGATTTAGCCCCTCACCCACATCACGTTCTCCAGACCCTCACCTACATCACCTTATCTAGATTTAGTCCCTCACCCACATCACGTTCTCCAGACCCTCACCTACATCAACTTATCTAGATTTAGTCCCTCACCCACATCACTTTCTCCACATTTAGTCCCTCACCCACATCACTTTCTCCACATTTAGTCCCTCACCCACATCACTTTCTCCACATTTAGTCCTTCACCCACATCACTTTCTCCACATTTAGTCCCTCACCTACGTCACTTTCTCCACATTTAGTCCCTCACCCACATCACCTTCTCCACATTTAGTCCTTCAATCTCATCACTTTCTCCACATTTAGTCCCTCACCCACATCACCTTCTCCACATTTAGTCCATCAATTTCATCACTTTCTCCACATTTAGTCCCTCACCCACATCCCCTTCTCCACATTTAGTCCTTCAATCTCATCACTTTCTCCACACTTAGTCCCTCACCCACATCACCTTCTCCACATTTAGTCCTTCAATTTCATCACTTTCTCCACATTTAGTCCCTCACCCCCATCACCTTCTCCACATTTAGTCCTTCAATCTCATCACTTTCTCCACATTTAGTCCCTCACCAACATCACATTCTCCACATTTAGTACCTCACCCACATCACGTTTTCCAAACCCTCACCCACATCACGTTTTCCAAACCCTCACCCACATCGCCTTCTCCAGACACAGTCCCTCACCCACATCACGTTCTCCAGACCCTCACCCACATCACCTTCTTCAGAATTAGTTTCTCACCCACATCACGTTTTCCAAACCCTCGCCCACATCACCTTCTCCAGATTTAGTCCCTCACCCACATCACGTTCTCCAGACCCTCACCCAGATCACCTTCTCCATATTTAGTCCCTCACCCAGATCACCTTCTCCAGATTTAGCCCCTCACCCACATCACGTTCTCCAGACCCTCACCTACATCACCTTATCTAGATTTAGTCCCTCACCCACATCACGTTCTCCAGACCCTCACCTACATCACCTTATCTAGATTTAGTCACTCACCCACATCACTTTCTCCACATTTAGTCCCTCACCCACATCACTTTCTCCACATTTAGTCCCTCACCCACATCACTTTCTCCACATTTAGTCCTTCACCCATATCACTTTCTCCACATTTAGTCACTCACCCACATCACTTTCTGCACATTTAGTCCTTCAATCTCATCACTTTCTCCACATTTAGTCTCTCACCCACATCACTTTCTCCACATTCAGTCCCTCACCCACGTCACCTTCTTCACATTTAGTCCCTCACCTACGTCACCTTCTCCACATTTAGTCCTTCAATCTCATTACCTTTTCCACATTTAGTCCTTCAATCTCATCCCTTTCTCCACATTTAGTCCCTCACCCACATCACCTTCTCCACATTTAGTCCTTCACCCACATCACCTTCTCCACATTTAGTCCTTCAATTTCATCACTTTCTCCACATTTATTCCCTCACCCACATCACCTTCTCCACATTTAGTCCTTCAATGTCATCACTTTCTCCACATTTAGTCCCTCAGCCACATCACCTTCAATTTCATCACTTTCTCCACATGTAGTCTCTCACAAACATCACTTTCTCCACATTTAGTCCTTCAATCTCATCACTTTCTCCACATTTAGTCCCTCACCCACATCACTTTCTCCACATTTAGTCCTTCAATCTCATCACTTTCTCCACATTTAGTCTCTCACCCACATCACCTTCTCCACATTTAGTCCTTCACCTACGTCACCTTCTCCACATTTAGCCCCTCACTCACATCACCTTCTCCACATTTTATCCTACACCCACATAACCTTTTCCACATTTAGTCCTCCATCCACTTCACATTCTCCACATTTAGTCTCTCAGCCACATCACCTTTTCCACATTTAGTCCTCCACCCACATCACCTTTTCCACATTTAGTCTCTCAGTCACATCACCTTTTCCACATTTAGTCTCTCACCCACATCCCCTTTTGAACATTTAGTCCTCCACCCACATTACTTTCTCCACATTTAGTCCCTCACCCACATCACCTTTTCCACATTTAGTCCCCCACCCACATCACTTTTTGCACATTTAGTACCCCACCCACATTACTTTCTCCACATTTTATCCTCTACCCACATCACCTTCTCCACATTTAGTCCTTCAATCTCATCACTTTATCCACATTTATTCCCTCACCCACATCACTTTCTCCACATTTAGTCCTTCAATCTCATCACTTGTCTCCACATTTAGTCTCTCACCCACATCACCTTCTCTACATTTAGTCCTTCAATCTCATCACTTTCTCCACATTTAGTCCCTCACCCACATCACCTTCTCCACATTCAGTCCCTCACCCACGTCACCTTCTCCACATTTAGTCCCTCACCTACGTCACCTTCTCCACATTTAGTCCCTCACCCACATTACTTTTTCAACATTTAGTCTCTCACCCACATCATTTTCTCCACATTTAGTCCTTCAATCTCATCACTTTCTCCACATTTAGTCCCTCACCCACATCACTTTCTCCACATTTAGTCCTTCAATCTCATCACTTTCTCCACATTTAGTCTCTCACCCACATCACCTTCTCCACATTTAGTCCTTCACCTACTTCACTTTCTCCACATTTAGTCCCTCACTCACATCACCTTCTCCACATTTTATCCTCCACCCACATAACCTTTTCCACATTTAGTCCTCCACCCACTTCACCTTCTCCACATTTAGTCCCTCAGCCACATCACCTTTTCCACATTTAGTCCTCCACAAACATCACCTTTTCCACATTTAGTCTCTCAGTCACATCACCTTTTCCACATTTAGTCTCTCACCCATATCACCTTTTCAACATTTAGTCCTCCACCCACATTACTTTCTCCCCATTTAGTCCCTCACCCACATCACCTTTTCCACATTTAGTCCTCCACCCACATCACTTTCTCCACATTTAGTACCCCACCCACATAACCTTCTCCACATTTAGTCCCTCACCCACATCACTTTCTCCACATTTAATCCCCCATAAACATCACTTTTTGCACATTTAGTACCCCACCCACATCACTTTCTCCACATTTTATCCTCTACCCATATCACCTTCTCCACATTTAGTCCTTCAATCTCATCACTTTATCCACATTTAGTCTCTCACCCACATCACCTTCTCCACATTTAGTCCCTCACCTACGTCACCTTCTCCACATTTAGTCCCTCACCCACATCACCTTCTCTACATTTTATCTTCCACCCACATCACCTTTTCCACATTTAGTCCTCCACCCACTTCACCTTCTCCACATTTAGTCCCTCAGCCACATCACCTTTTCCACATTTAGTCCTCCACCCACATCACCTTTTCCACATTTAGTCTCTCAGTCACATCACCTTTTCAACATTTAGTCTCTCACCCACATTACTTTTACAACATTTAGTCCTCCACCCACATCACTTTCTCCACATTTAGTCTCTCACCCACATTACTTTTTCAACATTTAGTCCCCCACCCACATCACTTTCTCCACATTTAGTCCCTCAGCCACATCACCTTCAATTTCATCACTTTCTCCACATGTAGTCTCTCACAAACATCACTTTCTCCACATTTAGTCCTTCAATCTCATCACTTTCTCCACATTTAGTCCCTCACCCACATCATTTTCTCCACATTTAGTCCTTCAATCTCATCACTTTCTCCACATTTAGTCCCTCACCCACATCACTTTCTCCACATTTAGTCCCTCACTCACATCACCTTCTCCACATTTTATCCTCCACCCACATAACCTTTTCCACATTTAGTCCTCCACCCACTTCACCTTCTCCACATTTAGTCCCTCAGCCACATCGCCTTTTCCACATTTAGTCCTCCACCCACATCACCGTTTCCACATTTAGTCTCTCAGTCACATCACCTTTTCCACATTTAGTCTCTCACCCACATCACCTTTTTAACATTTAGTCCTCCACCCACATTACCTTCTCCACATTTAGTCCCTCACCCACATCACCTTTTCCACATTTAGTCCTCCACCCACATCACCTTCTCCACATTTAGTCCCTCACCCACATCACTTTCTCCACATTTAATCCCCCACCCACATCACTTTTTGCACATTTAGTACCCCACCCACATCACTTTCTCCACATTTTATCCTCTACCCACATCACCTTCTCCACACTGTATCCTCTACCCACATCACCTTCTCCACATTTAGTCCTTCAATCTCATCACTTTGTCCACATTTATTCCCTCACCCACATCACTTTCTCCACATTTAGTCCTTCAATCTCATCACTGTCTCCACATTTAGTCTCTCACCCACATCACCTTCTCCACATTTAGTCCCTCACCTACGTCACCTTCTCCACATTTAATCCCTCACCCACATCACCTTCTCCACATTTTATCCTCCACCCACATCACCTTTTCCACATTTAGTCCTCCACCCACTTCCCCTTCTCCACATTTAGTCCCTCAGCCACATCCCCTTTTCCACATTTTATCCTCCATCCACATCACTTTCTCCACATTTAGTACCCCACCCACATCACTTTCTCCACATGTTATCCTCTACACACATCACCTTCTCCACATTTGATCCTCTACCCACATCACTTTTTGCACATTTAGTACCCCACCACATCACTTTGTCCACATTTGATCCTCTACACAGATCACCTTCTCCACATTGTATCCTCCACCCACATCACCTTTTCCACATTTAGTCCTCTAATCTCATCACTTTCTCCACATTTAGCCATCCGCCCACATCACTTTCTCCACATTTAGTCCCTCACCCACGTCACCTTTTCCACCTTTAGTCCTCCACCCACATCACTTTCTCCACATTTAGTCCCTCACCCACATCACCTTTTGCCCATTTAGTACCCCATCCACATTACTTTCTCCACATTTTATCCTCTACCCACATCACCTTCTCCACATTTTATCCTCTACCCACATCACCTTTTACAAATTTAATCCCCCCCCCTCCCCCCACCCTCCCAAATCACTTTCTCCAGATTTAGTCCCCCACTCACATCACCTTCTCCACATTTTATCCTCCACCCACATCACCTTTTCCACATTTAGTCTTCCACCCACATCACCTTCTCCACATTTAGTCCCTCACCCACATCACCTTCTCAACATTTAGTCCCTCACCTGCGTCACCTTCTTCACATTTAGTCCCTCACCTACGTCACCTTCTCCACATTTAGTCCCTCACCCAAATCACTTTCTCCAGATTTAGTCCCCCACTCACATCACCTTCTCCACATTTTATCCTCCACCGACAACACCTTTTCCACATTTAGTCTTCCACCCACATCACCTTCTCCACATTTAGTCCTTCACCCACATCACCTTCTCAACATTTAGTCCCTCACCTGCGTCACCTTCTTCACATTTAGTCCCTCACCTACGTCACTTTCTCCACATTTAGTCCCTCACCCACATCACCTTCTCCACATTTAGTCCTTCAATCTCATCACTTTCTCCACATTTAGTCCCTCACCCACATCACCTTCTCCACATTTAGTCCATCAATTTCATCACTTTCTCCACATTTAGTCCCTCACCCACATCCCCTTCTCCACATTTAGTCCTTCAATCTCATCACTTTCTCCACACTTAGTCCCTCACCCACATCACCTTCTCCACATTTCGTCCTTCAATTTCATCACTTTCTCCACATTTAGTCCCTCACCCCCATCACCTTCTCCACATTTAGTCCTTCAATATCATCACTTTCTCCACATTTAGTCCCTCAGCCACATCACCTTCTCCACATTTAGTCCTCCACCCACATCACTTTCTCTACATTTAGTCTCTCAGCCATATCACTTTCTCCACATTTAGTCCTCCACTCACATCACTTTCTCTACATTTATTCCTCCACTCACATCACTTTCTCCACATTTAGTCCTTCACCCACATCACCTTCTCCATATTTAGTCCTTCACCAACATCACCTTCTCCACATTTAGTTCCTCACCCACATCACCTTCTCCACATTTAGTCCTCCAATCTCATCACTTTCTCCAAATTTAGTCCTCCACCCACATCACCTTCTCCATATTTAGTCCCTCACCTACGTCACCTTCTCCACATTTAGTCTCTCACCCACATCACCTTCTCCACATTTAGACCCTCGCCCACATCACCTTCTCCACATTTAGTTTCCCACCTACATCATCTTCTCCACATTTAGTCCCTCACCCACATCACCTTCTCCAGATTTAGTCCCTCACCCACATCACCTTCTCCGCATTTAGTCCCCAACCCACATCACCTTTTCTGCGTGTATTCATCCACTTCAGCTTCTCCACAATTGGTATGTAAATGCACATACACACACACAAACCCATACACACTCATGCGCATGTGCGCATACGTTTTTATGTGCGTGCGTGTGTATATGCGAGTGTAAATATGTGTATTTGTGGACAATGTGCGGGTGTCAGTAAAGACACAGGATGGTTGCGGTGAATGAGTACATGTGGAAATCTTTCTGCAGTAGTTTGTTATTTGTCGAAAGAAAATACAAGATGAGGTGGGTAATGCAGCAGAAATAAGAGGTGAGCTGCCGTGATCTGATGCACCGCAACTCCTTGCTGACGATGTTCGCTCGTACGCCTTCTCCGCTTTTCCAGGCAGTGAGCACTCGTAGTATTTCAGCCCAGAATAGATATAGCTTTGAAAAGTCTTCAAGAATGTTAGTTCCAAGGTGTGACATGCTGCCGACATGAATTACTGTAATTCGGTTAAACGGCCAGGGGGTAATAGGACGGGTCTTCTTTTTTGAAAATAACTTTGACCAACTTTCAGTGCTAGCCCCGGACGGTTTTACTTTATGTTTGGTCTTAATAGGAAAGTTAGACTGTCCATAAGAGCTTTCATCGTATATAAAAAGGAATTGTGTTTAGTTTGGTGGTTGAACAACTGAAAGCAACTTGTTCTTGCTTGCAAGCAGTTAGCAGTCCCCAGCGACTCCATTAGCTAATGCGGATACGAGGGCAACTAGTTTTCAACATGGCGGACAGAGGATGTTCCGTTGCACAGGTAAGCGCTGCAATATCATTTTCTACACTTAGATCTAGTGAAAATCTAATAATGAAAGTACTGTAACACATACTTTGACATACATATGTATATTAACACCTGCTTGCTATTGCAAGATCGATTTATAACTATTATGCTGTGTTAGGCTAACTTCAACTGCGACCCGTTTTGTTGTGGAAAGGGCCTCTGACTTGGTCACTGATGCAAGCATAGTACAATAGTACATCTACTGTAGATACATCCCGGATCGAAACTGACTAGATTGCACGGGGTACATTCAGTCGATAAGGTTCCTGACGAGAAGTTTGGAAACTTTTACAAAGTGTTATCAAACTTTCTAACATTGTTTTGTTTTGCTTTTGGATCGTCCCATTCACAAACTAATCAATTTAGTCAGTACTGTCAGCAGACAGCACACTGTGCTGTACAGGTAAACCCACGGTGTCAGGTACTTCTGATAACTTTGATCTTTGTATTGCATTATTACCTGTCTGGTTTGCTAGGTATCGCCATATTAGCTTTGATTGATTACTGCAATACTACTATGACAGTAGGTTTCATATTTCATAATTATTTTTGATTTTAACGGCATCACTAGACTAACACAACAGTATTAACTATTAACAGATCTACCAATTTAAAACAGCAACTACTACTAAAGTACTACTACTAGTACTACTACTACTAGCAACTGGGTCTAAATGAATAATATCTCATCACCTGAGTGAGTGTAAACTTTCTTTTAGACTTTTCCACTGTGGGTAGCTGCAACTTTTGATAACAAGTTTATATTAAATTCCTCACCATCCTCCCAGCTTTGGTGCATGCAAGGCATTGTATTGCTCTCTCACCTGTCTGCTGAGTTAGCTTAACTCTTAGGCGAGTGTTAAACTCTTATGATATCTCAGTAGATCTAATATTTAATTGTTGTTGTTTAATGCCCAAAATGAGTATGTTTACTCTTTTGTGTCTCTGAAAAGTCGTTAAGTGGCGGGTTGTAGTAGCTTTCCTCACATCCTGAGCGTGCTGATCAAGGTGGGCCGTGGTCCTCCAGGCGGTTGTGCTATCATCTATGCTTGGCTTCATCTGTGTGTCGCTCACTACTACTGGGATCATACTGATCATCCGATTCATCTGCATGTTGCTCACTACTACGGGGATTACGTCGATTGCACCCAGGAAAATAGGCCGTTTCCATGGAGACCTGCATGGTAGTGAGATGTAGGTCTTGAACAGTATATTTTACTTGGCCATTACTAACATGTCCGATCATTATGTTTTGCCTATCAGAGGTTAGTCTCCTCTCCCCCTAATACTTACTTAATAGATTGTACATAATTTTAACAGTTCTACCAGTCTGAGAATGTCTAGATAGCAAAGTGGTAGTGACACCTGGTTTTATCCCCACTATTGACTTCCTCCATTCAACCTAGCTATAAATTGTTACTTGTTTACTCTAAGGGAAGGAAACGCCTCAGAAGGGAACTTGCTACCCTGCCTCATCAAAAGCTCATGCATTCTCTAACACTTCATCCCTGACAGCAATGTCTTATATGGGGCTACCTGACCTTTTTTTTCTATAAAGCATTCTCCAAAGTTTGGTTTCTTCTGGAGCACCATCATCAACTTTTTCATGAAGATGGAACGCTGTGGCTTGCTAGGCGCTCCATTTGAGAGTGGGTGGTCGAGTGGTTTAGGTGCAGGTTGCCTGACCAACGGGGCACGCATTCAAGACTCTAAGGAGGTGAAATAAAGCAGCCCAGCTTGTACGCTTTATGGTGACTGATTGTTGCAAGTAGCCAGCTCTATATCCCTTCCCCCTCCCCCACCCCACCCACCTCCAGCAATGGGAATAATCAGTGTATAGTTTGTTTTCTATTAATTTCTTACCTGTCTGATTAGTTAGCTAGGTGGCACCATATCAGACGATTGTGATAACCTCATTATGCTTGATATGTAACAATTTTTATGGTTTAGTTCATTTGCATAAACCCTATTCTTTGCATCCGTAAATCAATGCTTGAATAACCATGGCATTAAAAGCGTGTGTTATTACAGTCGTATGTTTCATCTCTTGAAGTATTGGCATAATGGAGTTGAATTTTTTCTTCATCTACAGATTTCGTGGTCAACTTTGTGGTTGACATTGATTTATTTTGCCTCAGTAAGCAATGGAACGATGCACACTAAAGA
The DNA here is from genome assembly GCA_036924085.1 of Ariolimax columbianus. Lineage (NCBI taxonomy): Eukaryota > Metazoa > Mollusca > Gastropoda > Stylommatophora > Arionidae > Ariolimax > Ariolimax columbianus. The sequence goes on from JAVGWX010000018.1 coordinate 25,761,928, forward strand.
TTTTAATAAGGGATGAGATCCGAAACGAAGAAATCAGACATCCAACATTGGAACATTGTGGAAGCAGCGATATTATGCAAACATTGCTAAGCTGGATATGTAGTATGAATGCCTAATAATCAATCAAAATCTTTATTGAGCTCACTTGGGACCACATGTCTTCAACAAATACACATCAAATCATCCTGTTCCGAGCCATCTGTTCCAGCTCTGCCCTTATTTCCCTTATGTTTGTCTCGAGTTCTCTTTTTTCACTTGTTTACATCTGCCTTTACATCTCTTGCCTTTGGGATCACAGAATAGAGTCTGTCTTGTAATGCTATCAACTGATTTGATTAACTCCTTTATCTCTTTCATTCTAGAATATTGTGTACCTCTGGACGTACTTTTTTCTTATGTAAAACTCAAGCACTGTATCACTTATTTATCTTCAGTAAAGGTTTTCTGAAATACCACAAAAGTATACACCAAAGTGTTCAGGAATTAAATGCATAATGGAACAAAATGGAAAATCGCTCATAGAACAGTTCATTCATTGCACCAGGTTGCCCTCGTGTGTGCTTAGTCCCTTTCATTGAGGGAAGTGCTGATGACAGAGCGCAAAGTGTGTAGCTATTTGGCGGTATGTAAATTTCCTCCCCCCCCCCTCCCTGCCCTTTTTGTTTGTTCAAAGGCTTGCCTCTCTGTATTTTACTGGTGGAGGTACACCCCCTTCCACACGGACCATAGTCCTTTGGGCAATAACAGGACGTAGTAACCAGTGCTTTACTGCATGTGTGAACTTATGTATGCTATTGTTTTTCAGTGATGCACGATTTTTCTGTCTGGTTCAAACTGTGTGGAGGTATACCCCTTTCCACCTCGGACCGTAGTCTTTTGGGCGATATCAGGACGTATTAACCAGTGCTTGAATGCATGTGTGTACCTATGCTAGTGTTTTTCAGTGATGTAAGATTTTTATGTGTGGTTCAAACTGTGTGATCTTAATCAGTATATTGGGCCTGATCCTGACGCAGCGTCCAGGTCAGTATGTTGTGCCTGACCGGACTATTGTCTCAGTTCCCCATAACATAATGTATGTGTATGTACTCCAAGCCATCTCAAGCCCTAAACAAGATAGAGGCTCACACGAAATAAAATATAACAACGGGTTGCTGACCCAAAACAGATCTAGTCCTACAGTGGATTTTGGCCCAATATTGGATCCTTAGAAACGAGAAAGCAGATGAGCTCACAAAAACTGAAGTGGCGGCACGCAGATGAGCTCACAAAAACTGAAGTGGCGGCACACAGATTCGCCATCTACAGAGCTACAAAGAAGCAAAGACACTAATCAAACGTTCCATGAGGACAGAATGGAGAGACGAGCAGAAAGAATACAAGCCAGATAATAACAGCAAGGACAAACTTGGCAGAGATGGATAGACAAAGATCTTCAGACTCAGAACGGGACTTTGCTAACTTACAGACCCACAGCCACGCGCGATTATGGAGCACCCTAGCAGACACCAGAACATATCTTTAGAACTACCCCACTTATCCAGACCAGGGAGAGACAGTCTAGCCCGGGGAAAACAACCATGCTCGAAAAGCTGTGGGGGGGGGGGGGGGGGCGCGACGAACACCTCAAATGCACAGTCTCCTATATGTACCTCACCAGACTAGAAGCGTAGCATCAGTTACTCGAAGAAGAAGTTGCAAGATAGGATATTGCTACCCCGCTTTACAAAAACTGAAATCTCATGCATATAAATCTAAGTCTAGTATTCATGTCCATTACCTCTACCTTGTTAAAAAAAACAAAAAACTGCTGTATAACATTTTACCCATTGCTGGGGTAGTCGAGGGGTTTTAAAGACTGAAGACTACTGGCCACTTCGCCACTGCTGTCGCCACGTCGTGTCCTTGTTGGCAGGCATGAATCGAAGCCATTCTTTCGCACACTCCTCCTCTACCTTGTTAAAATATACCAAATATCATCTTTTTGGTGCTGCAATTCCAGTTTCTAGCTCCTCTGATTTATTCATTTCTATTGCTGTCTTGCGTTTGTTTATTATTTCTCCAGTTAATCTGCTATATTTGTCGGTCTTTCTAAGACTAATTCTATCAAATCTGCTTCCTGTTTTCTAAGCCTAGTGTTTTCGTAGATGTACTTCCCATATTCTAAGGCCTCAGACATCGTACCTGTTTCTCAAGCACTCTAAAACTAGGGTTGCCAGACTTAACTTTCATGTCCTGTGATCAAAGACCGTTTTGTAGTTCCTTGCTTTACTCCTTATGGGAAGCCACTGTCAAAGCTGCTCATGCACTATACACTTATGCTCTCATGTTGCTGGTTCCAGACAAGTGCTCTAAGATTGCTGATTCCCAAACTTATGTTGTAAGATTGTTGATTTAAAACCTATGTTCTTAGATTGCTGGTTCGAACCTATGTTCTATGGTTGCTGTTTTCTAACCTATGTTTTATGATTTCTGGTTTCAAAAGTATGCTCTAAGATTCCTGGTTTGAACCTATGTTCTAAGATTGCAATTTTCTAACCTATGTTCTTAGATTTCTGGTTTCAAACCTATGTTCATAGATTGTTTTTTTCAAAACTATGGTCTACGATTGCTGGTTCCAAACCTATATTCTAAGATTGCTGGTTCCGAACCTATGTTCTAAGATTGCCGGTTCCGAACCTATGTTCTAAGTTTGCTGGTTCTAAACCTATGTTCTAAGATTGTTGATTTAAAACCTATGTTCTAAGATTGCTGGTTCCGAACCTATGTTCTAAGATTGTTGATTTTAAACTTATTTTCTAAAATTTTTTATTTCAAAACTATGTTTTAAGATTGCTGGTTCCTAACCTATGTTCTAAGATTTTTGAGTAAGTTAAACTGCCTCTTCCACAGCAGTATGTCCTATCCAGCCCCATTTTCTTTGCTTAATTTGTTGTTCCAGGGGCTGTTGTTGGCTCCTTTTCCATAAGTCTTCATTCCTCACCATGTCCTACCACTTTATGCCCATTATCCTTCATTAAAGTAAAAAAGCAAAGTAACCCATAGCATAACTGCCGTAGGGGTGTGAGGTGTTAGCGATCTCACATTTCAAAGGCTCGGCTATACTTCCCGGACTGAACCGGTACCCATTTAAGGCTGGGTCGACCCGGGAGCCATTGCGGTCTGAAAAAACACTACCGCCTCAACTGGGGAATGAACCCATGACCACTCAGATGCGAAGCCAGCGCACTAACCACTGCGCTACGCTGCTCCCTTCATAGGCATCCTTCATAGGCATCAGTTAATGAAGAACTGGAGTCTTTGGTGTTTGACCTTGGTAGTTCTCCATGTCTCCGCTCCATACAGCAACACGGACTTGAAAGTGTCGTTGAATATTCTAATTTTCGTGTGAATCTTGATATTTCTGGATTTCCATATGTTGTTTAGTGTCAGGAATGCCCCTCTTGCCTTTCCAATTCTGATCTTTACATCTGCATCTGTACCTCCTTTATCTATTGTGCTGCCTAAATAGGTAAAGGCATCCACTTCCTCCAACTGCTCTCCCTCCAGTATGATCGGTTTTTTACTGCTGGTGTTGAGTTTAAGGAGCTTGGTTTTCTTCATGTTGATATTCATAACATTTGGCATTATACTTTGTCAATTACTGTCGATAATGATCCATTTTTATCTTCACGTCTTATTGTTAATTTCTATTATCCACAAAGATACAAATAATACTTGCCATTATTTTTTTGACATTTGTTGTTGAGAATGATGCCTTTTTTAATCTATACGTCTTATTGTTAATTTGTTATTCTCTACAGATACAAATAACACTCAATATTAATTGAGGGCAATCATGAATGAGAGAGAACCATTCTGCTTGAAGACTGGAAAATATTTGTTGTGAACCACCAGCATCAATGGATTTTTTCCCCAAAGTGATTGAGGTTCAGAGGTAGAATTATGCAATGCTTTTGAATCTGCAAGGCTAGAAATAACATCACAATGTTGTTTGCTGTATTTCTAGTGTATTTGTCGGGCCTTGAAAAATCTTTGGAAGGTGCAATTAGAAACAGGCATTAGAAAATACAACATGGAAGGAGAGGATGGTAAGCCAACGTCGGTATCCAGAGCCAGTCCATTTTTTCCACAAGTCACAAGGCCGAAACTGCCCCCATTTGCTGGGTCAGTAAGCCAGCCCGTTAGTCCTCGGTCCAAGACAGACCCTGGGCGAGGAGAAATTAAGGCCATCATGGAGGACATAATGAACTTGAAAAAGAAGGACTGGAAAACATTCAGTAGATCGTGCACATCTACACTCCCCAGAGTGAAATCTGTGTCTACAAATTCTTCTCCAAGGGCATCACCTCGTTTTAGCTCACCCGTTGGAATTGATATCCCAAAATCAGGATTATCTAGAGATCGCAGCCGAAGCCTGAAGCTTCTCACAGATAAATTGATGAACAAGAACTCCAAACAAGCATTAATAGAGGAGTCAAGGCCGGGTGATGAGAATGAATGTGGGGATGTTGTATCTGCAACAATAGACCTGCAGCCAGTTGGTAACACATTTGAGCAGTGGACACCTTCGGATATATCTGGCTCTGGACCACCACCAGGGGGCTGTTACAGAAGAAGCCCAGACAGGCGATCAGTGGAGCATACATATGAGCAGATTTTGGAGTCACCTGAAGATACAGAACAAGATGAAGCAGAAGGGATCAAGTTTACGCCTAAAGATGATAGTTTTAGGACAGTCTCAGAGTTTATTCAGGGGGTTGGCCAAACAAGTCATGAAAAAGGCCCAGATCATTATTTTCCTGGAGCATCACATAAAAAATCATCTGCCGGTGGAAGAGTAGAGAGCACCAGGTCTCAAGATGACTTTATAAATGTTAAATCGCACACAGAAGGAACTCCTGAGGATGAAGGGTTGGGTGAAGGCGGAGAGCATTCTCCACCTTTTGTCAGCACTTATATCTACCATCCTATTCCCCGTAACTCCAAATTTTTACAATTAGCTGCTACAAAACCGCCTAAACGTTTCCCTCCTGAGAGACGGTCTGGCATCACAATGCTGTCATCTCGAGGCCGAGTTGTAGCCTTCAGTAAGACAGGGCGTGATAGTTCTAGATCACTGGAAGCTCATTCAGCCGATGAGCAGCCTCGACATCGACCTCAGCGTCGGAGTGAATCAGGAAAGTCTAGTTTACAAATATCCCCACCACGCTTTATCACTCATCCGCCGCATGCGAAAGCTTCACACAACGAGGCAGGATCTGTTGACACGAATGGCTTTGCAGCTCTAAGATCATCTGTAGGCTGTGAAGACGAACAGAAACTTAGTCAAATGTCCCTGGCGGACAGTCAGTTTGTCAGCGACATGTCAGAATGTCCTTCCTGCCAAGATGTAGCAGAAAGTAGAATCCTAGACACCAGCACGGATGTTTCAGATCGCAAAAATGTTAAGTCCGCCAAGCAGAAGTCCAGAAGTGATCCAAGTGGAGACAGACCCCGTGACAGCCTAGACTTTCCTCTGAGCTTGGAACATCCTCAGTCTCAAAGTGCACCCTTGTTGTCAGAGACGAGTGAAGAAACCTTGCAACCTCATGAACCAAGCAGTGTGGTGCCTGTAATAGATAAACTGAAACCTGCTTCTGAAGATGTTGTGTCTTGCCAATACATTATTGGTGATGAAATGGGGGATGACCATAATTCGGCGGGAGAAGACAATGAACGTGTGAATATTGATGTTAAAAGCGAAGACAGGTCAACCCCAGAGAGTGAAACTGCTGTTGGTACTAAATCTAAATTCTCAAGGTCTCCTGCCGTGTCTGCTACAGTGATACTGCATGGCCCTTCTCCCTCACCAGTCCCAGCTCCAGAGCGACCTACAAACTTACTCAGTGTTCCAGCATCTTCAGGAACTGGACGAAAGCCAAGTATATTTCGCAGTGCAAGTTCTGCGAGCGTCCTGCAGAATCGAAAGCCTGTAGGGTCTCCCATACGAGAAAAAGACGTTGTTAGGAAATACAGCATTACCTCCGATGAACCCATAACTAATTGCAAGTCTTCAGCCAACTTGGCGCCGGATTTCTTACCTATTGGAGATACAGTCAATGCAACGTCCATGCCTGCAGTTTGGAATAAGGATAGATTTACTTCTAGCACTGAATCGCCAGAGAGAGAGCCAGGATTCATTAAGGTAACAAAAGTATACATTTTATGTGTGAAAAGTTAATTCCTTGACTATAATTTAAGGATTACAGATGATATAATATATTGATGATTAGCCTTTTCACTCCAGGTGAAGCATAAAGTACCACCACATCATTACTATCAATTATGAATGCATGCCCGTCACACCTTTTGGGACATAGGCCATTTATAATCCTCCAGCAAGTTCAGCCTTGAGCTGCCCTTTATGCCTCACTCCAGTTGAGGTCCAGGGACTGAAGTTCATTTTCACAGTCTCTTCTCCAGGTGTTTCTTGGTCTACCTTTCTTCCTCTTCCCCAGTGGAGTCCATGTCAAGGCCTGTCTGGCCATGTTTGATGTTTTCCGTAAAGTGTGTCCTATCCAACCCTATTTCCTGCGCTTGATCTGTTGAGGTTGGCTGCTTTCCCATTGATCTTCATTTCTCACCATATCTTGCCAGCCTATACTCATTATTCTCCGTAGACATTTATTGACAAATGGCTGGAGTTTCCTTTTGTACTGCCTTTGTTGTTCTCAAAGTTTTAGCTCCGTTCAGAGGTACTGACTTGGCATCTGAGTTATACAATCTTAACTTGGTCTTAGTCTTATGAACAATCTTAACTTGGTATTAGTCTTATCAACAATCTTAACTTGGTATTAGTCTTATCAACAATCTTAACTTGGTCTCAGTCTTAAAAAAATCTTAACTTGGACTCAGTCTTATGAACAATCTTAACTTGGACTTAGTCTTATGAACAATCTTAACTTGATCTTAGTCTTATGAACAATCTTAACTTGGACTCAGTCTTATGAACAATCTTAACTTGGTCTTAGTCTTATGAACAATCTTAACTTGGACTCAGTCTTATGAACAATCTTAACTTGGTATTAGTCTTTATTTCCCAAGATTTCCATATATTATTCAGTAGCAGAAATGATGTCCTGGCCTTTCTAATTCACACGTGATAAAATTTATTGATGATTAGAAGTTTCTCTCCAAGTGAAGCGTGAAGCATAGTGTACCACTACACTAAATTTTGGAGCCATACAGAACTGAGATGGTGTTTAAACCGACTAGAATTTGCACTCAACTTGATATTGTAGATTAGTCCTACTTATTCTTCAGGCGTTTCGGAAAAGCTTCAGGCTTTAGCTGTGGTCATCAACATGCTCAGTGGGGTTCACTTTTATGGTTGGTGCTCAATCCAGGTCATTAGAGATGTTTTCGGGATCAAGATGCAGAGCCGCATGAGCTGCAGCGGTCAGCGCTGCCAAGACCCTTCTACACCTACGCGCGATGATCCTGGATAACATGTTACAACAGAGCAGGCTGTCTAAGGAGAAGGAGTTGAAGAGGGAAGGCTAATGCAGCACTAAAAAAATACCTTCTGCAGAAGACGGATGTGTCGGACCGAAAGGTGCAAATATCGCAGTCAAACTGTAGACTAGTGACACAACGCATTCGGTTCTCCGGACTACATCCTGCTACTTGCAAAGCACTATTGAGAACTTGGTAGTGGGAGATTGAGAACAAATGCAGAAGAAGAATAAGAAGAGATGTTTCTATATCTGAAATAGATAAGAAGTAGAGATGTTTCCATATCTGAAATAGATCCCTCTCGCATTTTCTAAAGTCTTGTAGCTTTCTATGGAGCCGATCCTTTAGCAGCTTGTAGAACATTATCTTGGTTCTCAAGGATCGTGGAGACTGTCTGCGCTGCATGCTCAAATCACTAGCTATAGCATTCATGGATTTCCCACCCTTGTGTTGCCTTTTGTTTCACTTCCAAATAGATACTTCTTCTTAGCCTCTTGCTGCTGCTATCACTAGAACATGTTTGACCCTGTTAAGGAGCCATGATGCATTTCACGGTAATGTGTTTTTAAAAGAATGATTGTGATGTCAGCAATATTTATCAGCCAAAACACAACTACGAGGAAAACGGTCATTCTAACTCCTGACTCCAGGAGCATACTCCAAACCAACTCAAGCCCCAGACTCAGAATGGAACATTCGAGACTCAAGACTCACCTCCACAGAATGGGTGTTATAGATTCCGCCACACTCGAGTGCGGAGCCCCACAAGCAAACACCAGAACGTATCCTGCAGGACTGCTCCACTTAGCAGGCCCAAAGAGATCGTCTGGACTGGGGTAACGACCAATCATAAAAAATCTCATTGGTACTGGGGAAGACCAGAAACACACGGCCTCCTTGGTAAACCAGGCTGGGCTAGAAGCATAGCATGAGTTGATCGAAGAAGATGATTAGAACATCGAGCGCCATCTAGTATTACTATTGAAAAGCAAAATAGTTAGTGGTTTGTACAGTGTCTCTTATCATCTCATTGTTGATTCAATTCTAAAACCATGTGAGAAAAGTGCAAGGCGTGTTCAAATGAAACTGGACCTAACTGCACCAAGTGAACATATGTTCGATGCGCATGATGACGTCACTTCTGATTGTAAACAGCACATACCAACTGTCAAGTTTGCAAAATTTTATTATCCTCTGACTCATAGTTTCTTCAGCAGACCGTTGAAAACATGGCGGGTGTGATACGGAATCTGTCCTGAGTTAATCAGCGAGCGATGATTCGGTTTCTAACAGCTGAAGGATGCCGACCAGTTGACATTCATTGCAGAATGCAGACAGTGTATGGTGACAGAAGTGTGGCGAACGTAAGCTCTGGCGACGGTCCACCTGAATTGCAGCATCAATTCTGACGATGACATCTTCTGACACAACAATATGAGCCTAGCCTGGTCTCGGAAGATCTTTCGTTAACTCACGTCCTTCTTTAAACATCGTTGTCCAGTTCTTCACTGTTGTGTTTGACACACTTTTATCACCATACACTGCCTGCATTCTGCGATGAATTTCAATTGGTCGACATACTTCAGCTGTTAGAAACCGAATCACTGCTCGCTGATCAACTCAGGACGGATTCCATATCACACCCGCCATGCTTTCAACGGTCTGCTGAGAAAACTCTGAGTTGGAGGATAATGAAATTTTGCAAACTTGACGGTTGGTGTGTTCTGTTTACATCAGAAGTGAGGTCATCATGTGCAGCATTGTATGTATGTTCACTTTGTGCAGTTAGGTCAGGTTTCATTTGAAAACTCCCTAGTATCATTTTAGTGAAGTATTGAACTATTTCTCTGTACCACGAGGCGCACATTTTGGAAACCACTGATATAATGGAAACGGCGTTGATCAAGGTGGCGCTAAATAGGTGTTTATTTATATGCTGAAATCAAATACGAAAAATGCCTTTCGCGTTAAGACCAGGAATTGGCACGAGAAGAGAGAATTTGAAATAAAAACTGTGATACAGTGGATCCCGTCTTATTGCAACATCCTTGGCGGCGAAGTAGCTGAGATGCTGTCAAAGAAAGGTGGAAAACTGACTCAGCCTGAAGCAATTATAAAAAGAGGGCATGAAGATTTAACCGCTGAATATCCAGGGGCACGTTAAAAGCGATGCAATTTACCCTTTGAACAGACGAGAACATGTGGTAATCTCCTGGGTACACCACAACATGTTTGAGAGAATGTCTGTTCAACAAGATAGGGGTAGAAGACTATCAGGCTTATTGTTGTTGCTACTTGCTCTTTATCCTGTTCTTCATGTTCTACGGCTTTTGTTCATGTTGTTCTTGTTCATCTTCTCCTTCGTGTTCTACGGCTTTTGTTCATGTTGTTCTTATTCATCTCCTCCTTCATGTTCTACGGCTTTTGTTCATGTTGTTCTTGTTCATCTTCTCCTTCGTGTTCTACGGCTTTTGTTCATGTTGTTCTTGTTCATCTTCTCCTTCGTGTTCTACGGCTTTTGTTCATGTTGTTTTTGTTCATCTCCTCTATCTTGTTCTTGTTTTTCTTGTTCATGTTCTTCTTGTGTTAGTTCTTATTCTTACTAAACATCTTATTCTCTTCTTGCTCTTTCTGTTTCGACTCTTCTTCTTGTTCTTCTTGTTTCTGTTTTTTTCTTTTTCATTTTCTTGTTCTTATTCTTTCTATAAATCTTGTTCTTGTTCTTCTTGTTTCTGTTCTTCTTTTTCTTATTCTTTCTATAAAACTTGTTTTTTTCCTCCATCTTGTTTCTATTCTTCTTTTTCCTTTTCTTGTTTTTATTCTTACTAAACATTTTGTGTATCTTGTTCTTCTTGTTTCTGTTTTTTTTCTTTTTCATTTTTTTAATTCTTACTGAACATCTTGTTCTCTCTTTGTTCTTCTTAGTTCTGTTCTTATTTTTATTTATTTATTGATTCTTATTCTCACTATAAATCTAGTTCTTTTCCTCCTCCTTGTTCTTGTTCCTGTTCTTCTTGTTTCAGTTTCTTTTTCTTTTCTTGTTCTAATTCTTACTATGAATCGTATTCTTTTTCTTCCTGTTTTTCTTGTTCTATTTCTTCTTTTTTCTTTTGGCTTGGTTTGGCTTCATTCGTTCTCAATCTCCCGCTACCAAACCCCGAAAAGGCTTAAGTGGCAGAATGTAGTCCAGAGAACGGAATGCGTTATGTCGTAGCTTACAGCTTGACTGCGATATTTGCACATTTCGGTCTAACACATCCGACTTCAGCAAGCATTTTATGAGTACCGGGTTAGCATTCCCTCTTCTATACTTTCTTCTTAGCCAGTCTGCCCTGCTGCAGCATGTTATCCAGGATCACCACGTGGAGGTGTAGAATGGTCTTGGCAGCTCTGGTTCGCTGGCCCTGACGCTAGCAGTCAGCTATGGGTCGCTGGCCCTGACGCTAGCAGTCAGCTATGGGTCGCTGGCCCTGACGCTAGCAGTCAGCTATGGGTCGCTGGCCCTGACGCTAGCAGTCAGCTATGGGTCGCTGGCCCTGACGCTAGCAGTCAGCTATGGGTCGCTGGCCCTGACGCTAGCAGTCAGCTCTGGTTCGCTGGCCCTGACGCTAGCAGTCAGCTCTGGTTCGCTGGCCCTGACGCTAGCAGTCAGCTATGGATCGCTGGCCCTGACGCTAGCAGTCAGCTCTGGTTCGCTGGCCCTGACGCTAGCAGTCAGCTATGGGTCGCTGGCCCTGACGCTAGCAGTCAGCTCTGGTTCGCTGGCCCTGACGCTAGCAGTCAGCTATGGATCGCTGGCCCTGACGCTAGCAGTCAGCTATGGGTCGCTGGCCCTGACGCTAGCAGTCAGCTATGGATCGCTGGCCCTGACGCTAACAGTCAGCTATGGATCGCTGGCCCTGACGCTAGCAGTCAGCTATGGGTCGCTGGCCCTGACGCTAGCAGTCAGCTATGGGTCGCTGGCCCTGACGCTAGCAGTCAGCTATGGATCGCTGGCCCTGACGCTAACAGTCAGCTATGGATCGCTGACCACTGCAGCTCATGCGCTCCTTTTTTTCTTTTCATGTTCTTATTCCTACTGTGATTCTTGTTTTATGTTTCCTCCTCCTTATTCATGTTTTTGTTGTTTGTGACATTATTTTTCTTGTACTTTTTGTCATTATTGGCGTTGTTGTTCATCTAATCTTCTTTTTATTTTTTTTATTCTTGTTCTTCGTGCTCTAGTTTTCTTGTTCGTCATTTTCTTTTTTTTCTTTTTCTTGTTTTTTGTCAGCAGGTCCCGCTCTTTTTGTGTGCTTGAAAAAACGAAACTAGGTCAGGGATGTGAAAGATCTTTGAGACACGTACAAGATGATAGGTTCCGTTGATTGGTAGTAGCTGCAGTCTTTATAGAATGGCCGGTAAACCTCAGCTGTTGCTGTTTGCGAATGCCCACAATAGAGTAGGTTTACTCGTTTATGCACCGTTACAGTAGCTTTCCTCACATACCGAGCGTGCTGATGAAGGTGGACCAGGGTCCTCCAGACGGTTGTGCTATTCTTGGCTTCAACTGCATGCCGCTCACTACTACGGTAATCGCGTCGATCCCTCAACTTGTTAGCCAGGCTGTCATGAAAACAGCCCGTTTCCAGGAAGGACTGCGGGGAAGCCAAGGTGAGGGTCTTGGCCAGAATATTTAGCCTGACGTTGACTAACATGTCTGATCAGTATGTTTTGCCTGAACCTGACTAACAGATCCGATCAGCATATTTTGCCTGACGCTGACTAACATGTCTGATCAGTATGTTTTGCCTGAACCTGACTAACAGATCCGATCAGCATATTTTGCCTGACGCTGACTGCTAAATCCGATCAGTATATTTTGCCTGACGCTGACTAACATGTCTGATCAGTATGTTTTGCCTGACCAGTCGTTAGTCTTCCTCCCCAAACGTCAGCTGTAAAAGTGCCAAACATTCAATAAATACTTCTTTTACTATTCTTTGCTCCCTCTCCGGCCCCACATTAGCACTTTAACATGTCAGCCATGTCGTAAGAGACGACTAAGCAGGGCTGGGCATGGATCTAGCTAGCTCATTCGGCAGAAACTTCAACAAATATGCAAGTACTAGCTGCAGTCTCCCTGTTTTTCCCGAGATAGTTATGTAAGTATTAAACTTGAAGGGCCCCTTTTCAGTACCCATCCTTCCTCCCACTGCACTCCCTGCGGCCACCATAATGTATGGCATTTAACACGATGGTTGACATTTTTCTAACCCACCAAGCCCACCCCTCTCCCGTTTTTCCCTCATACTAAGCCGATACTTCTGCTACTTATTCTCGCCATCAAATCCTCTTTTTCTTCTGAAGTATAATGTGTCGGACCGAAAGTTGCAAATATCGCAGTCAAGCTGTAAACTACGATACAACGCATTCCGTTCTCTGGACAACACCCTGCTACTTGCAAAGTCCTTTTCAGGGCTTGGTAGTTGAAGATTTAGAACGAACGAAAAAGAAGAAATTCCCTTTTGTCTTGTTTAATAAAAGTAAGTAGCATGTCCTCTGCAGAACGTCGTTTCTTACAACCGCCAACCTATTTGGAGGGTTAAGTTTCTCGGCAGGTAGGCTGTGTTACTTTCCTTACGTGGAGGAGCGTTCGCTCGAAAAAAAGCACACGTGTCTGCCAACCCGGAACATAGCGGGATTAGAACCAAGTGCGTTTGGATTGTGAAGCCTAGCGAGTTTCATCCCTAGGCCATGCTGAGTCCCTTGTTTTTTGTAAAAAAAATTTGTTTTGTTTTGCGTTTGCCTTATTTCTCTTATCCCCAAGGCAGTGTGCGTTGCACTGTGGTTTTTATTTTGCAGCTGTCGGCCCAGTGCATCCGACTTCAGCATGCATTTTATCTAAGGGTCTGCTTCCTCCTGCATTTTCTAAGGGTTTGCTTCCCCGGGGTAACGGCCGGTGCTGTGATGGGGATTGAACCCAGCACCTTGAGGTTGTGAGCCGTGCCACTTAACCACTAGGCCACGCCGTCCCCTACTCCCTTGTTTAATAAGCTATAACTAAATCAAATTCATAATTCAATAGTGGATTTAAATGGGTTTTACACATGCACATTTGACATCAAACCAAGCAAATTGGGTCACGAGGTCACCACCTGTATTTCGTTACACTTCCTTTGTAAATGTTTAGAAAAATAATAAAAGGTAATTATACCAAATTTGGTTCAGATCGGTGGAACGGTTTAGAATTGTATAAGGAAAGAACAGCATATCAAACAACGAAAATACAGAATCAGTGTTTTTCATGATTGAGAACGACCTAAGTCAAGTTATATATATATATATATTTATAATGATGTTCGTCTTTCATATGTGATGAAGACCACTCTCTTTGTTCAGCCGTGTGAACATTCTTTTCTATTGCCTGCCCGCTGAGATTGGTGACTGGCACTATGATTTTAATTAAAGTGAGGAAGAAACTGCGTCTTTAGTCAACCCTACTCTCTCGTGTTGAGCTACATTTGGCCAGTGGGAAGACGTTATCGAAACGACTGGAGATAGCACACGATGAAGGTTTATCCTCAGGGTTTATCCCCGAAGATGTTCCCGTAAACAGATATCCCGCACGTAAGGCATGTGGGGGGTGGGGTGTGTGTGATATATATCGTTATGTGTCTTGCCTTTTCCATAACCGCAAGAGGTCGCAGGGATATCACTCAGTGTGAGCGATGTGTTGGGCATCTATCGCAGACCGTGTTCTAGTTCATTGTAGTCTACATTTCAAAATCCACCAAAACCGACACTGTCTGCAGCTAGAGCAAAGTGTGTCAATCTCGTGAAGTTCAGCCGTGTGCACTAGACCGTGAAAATACGACACACGTTTAACTGTAGTACTAATTCATATAGCCGATGTCCAGGTCAGGATAATCGGATGGAAGAAAACACAAGAAACGAACGAATTAACCAATCCAAATGGAAAACAACGACACGTTTTCGTGAACACAAGTGTAAGTCGTCGAGTAGTGTGAATTCCTGGCAAATTCGTTGTCTGGCAGCATCCATGATGAACTAAAACACCAGAGCAATGTTAAACCCGCCTCCAGTACGGCGCCATCTTTGCTATATACATATATATATATATATATATATATTGTAGGTCTTTACTCCACAGGGAGCTGATAGATACAATGAAGATGAGAAGTACCGTTCCTTGAACAAAGAATGTGACATAGCCTGCATGTATGCACTAAAAGGTAATGTGGGAGCCCCTGATTAACACAGTGCTAATGTACTCGATTTTTGCGCCAAACGTACAGGATTGATCTTCCGCTACCCGTACGCTCCATTCGACCAGCTGTAAATGGGCACCTGGTTTACTGTTGTGCAAAGAAAGACACAGAGGAAGGTAACTGCCCACCCCACATCATAAACAAGATATGGCCCCAGTACATAACTTCATTCCCAACAGCAGTGTCAGATGACTGTCTTACCGACTCTGCTACAAATACCGAACAGGGCGCGTGAGAGCAGCATTTCGACGTGTGAAAGGAAGTGTTTGTTGAAGGTTATCGGTGTTACCATGACAGATGGAATGCGAAGCGACAACATTCGAAGTATGGTCGGCACCACATCTTGTGGTGAATACATCTCCAGACACAAACGAGTCAAAAACGAGCGCCTCGAATCAGTAGACAGCTTCACGTACCTTGGCAGCACTCTTTCCAGGGGAACTATTATTGACTGCGAGGTCAGTAACAGAATCTCCAAGCCCAGTGCTTCCTCTGGGAGGGGTCGGAATCGGAGGGGTCTTAGGCGTGATAATACTCAAAGTTTCCCGAACTGTAGTGCTCCCAACCCTTCTATATGCCAGTGAGGCGTGGACGATGTACAGCAGGCATGCTAGGAAAATAAACCACTTCCATACAAGGTGCCTGCGTAGATTGTACAAAATAAAGTGGCAGGATGAGGTACCAGATATCGAGATCGTCATGAAGGCAAAAGTGCAGAGCATCCACGCACTGTTGCAGAACACCCAGATCAGATGGGCCGGCCACATCGCGTGCATGCCAGACAACCGCATCCCAAAACGAACTAATATATGGTGAGATGAAAGATGGCCTGCGTCCAGCCGGTGGCCAAATAAACGCACTTTGAGTAAAGTCAAAACAACTGATATTCACATGTCCAATTCTGCCACTAAATGCTACGTATGTGGAAGGATTTTCCGTGCCAGAATTGGACTATACAGCCACCTCCTAACTCACTGGTGAGGTGCAGCACAACATGTCTGACTGCTGTTGTCATTATCGCTTGCGATGGACAGCTATTATTATCCATGCACAAAATGCATTGGTTTGGTCATCTCATGAGAATACACCCTCATCAACTTCCACTGATGGCTTACACCGCTGGTAAATCTGGTTACAGGGTAAAGGGGCGGCCGTGAGGCGGGTGGATAGATGACACTAGAGTGACTGTGCAGTGACACAGGCTAACATTGACCAACGGTTAACATTGACCAACGCAACGCACTTGGAGCAGAACAGACGACTTAAGCACCCCGCGTCGCTTAACGGCATAAGTAGATAGAAAACTAACTACTGGCTACCCCATTATATAGAACAGGGCATGATAAATCGCGGCGCCACTGCGCCTAGAAATATTGATATCGCAAATCTGACATTTCAAGATCAGTATTCTTCTTGTTCTTGTTCTTCTTTTTCTTTCTTCTTCCTTCTTGTTCGTCATCATCTTCTTTTTCCTTTTTTCTTCATTCTTCTTCTTCCTTTTCTTCTTCATTCTTCTTTTTCTTCTTCATTTTCTTCTTTTTTTCTTCTTCTTCTTCTTCGTCGTTCTTTCTCAAATAATCGCATTTATCTCCCTCATAAACATGGCCGTCTTTCTTAGGTTTGTTTCGTCGCCATACAGTTTATCTCTCTATTGGGTTGGGCAGGACCATATAATCATTCTGCTCTTCTCTTGGAGCCGACAGACCTGCAGCACATGTTCCACTGTTTGTTTGTTCTCCCCAAATGGACACGTGTCTGTATGTCCAATTTTGTATTTATTGAACACACGATTTTTCAGTCTTCAGTGACCCGTTCACAGTCTGAATATTAGCATTTAATCTCGTCTTGGCAAAGTATAGTATGCTTCTACTATATCAGATCCTGGGTCAGCACTATCCATGGCTTCTACATTTTGTACCTGGCTCCCACATTTTGTACCTGTCTCCTACATTTTTGTACCTGGCTCCTACATTTTGTACCTGTCTCCTACATTTTTGTACCTGTCTCCTACATTTTGTACCTGGCTCCTACATTTGTGTACCTGTCTCCTACATTTTTGTACCTGGCTCCTACATTTGTGTACCTGTCTCCTACATTTTTGTACCTGGCTCCTACATTTTTGTACCTGTCTCCTACATTTTTGTACCTGTCTCCTACATTTTGTACCTGGCTCCTACATTTGGTACCTGGCTCCTACATTTGTGTACCTGTCTCCTACATTTTTGTACCTGTCTCCTACATTTTTGTACCTGGCTCCTACATTTGTGTACCTGTCTCCTACATTTTTGTACCTGGCTCCTACATTTTTGTACCTGTCTCCTACATTTTTGTACCTGGCTCCTACATTTTGTATCTGTCTCCTACATTTTTACCTGGCTCCTACGTTTGTACCTGTCTCCTACATCTTTTACATGGCTCCTACATTTTTACCAAGCTCCTACATTTTTTGCCTGTCTACTACATGTTTTACCGGTGTCCTACATTTTTTACCTAGCTTTTACATTTGGCTCCTACATTTTTCGCCTGGCTCCTAAACAAATGTCAACCATTACTGTAGAGCCTCCAAGTCACAAACACTTCCCACAGATATAGACCTATTTGTAGGAGGACTTGTGTTCCGCACGGAAATAACAACCGTCATCATCATTTTCTGTCAAGCTCCCTTTGAAGCATAGGGCCGCAACAGATGCTCTCCATCTATTTCTACTCTGTGCCATCTTCTTGAGTTCCGCCAACGAGACCTCGATTGAACTAGCTTCCTCATCGACCGTTCACCGCTAAGTGTTCCTTGGCCTTCCCACTCGTCTGTTTCCCTGTGGTGTCCAATCCGGCGTCTGTCTGGCTTCTTTCTGAGAGTATGTCCTATCCATCTTCACTTTCTCTCCTCAATATGTTGCTGTGTTGGTGGTTGTGTTTTTTTAATCACATATATGTATTTGTCATTACTTTTTGTCTTCCTCTTATTCTTCGTCGTTGTCGTTTGGCATTATATTTCCATTATTGGGGTGGTCAAGGAGTTTTAAAGGCTGAGGACTACATGCCACTGTTGTCGCCACGTCGTGTGCTGCCTATGTTTGTTTATGTCACTTCTAACAAAAAAATCACCGCATGCCTTACTGGGGATCTAATCCACTGCCCTCCTTGTCAACAGGCATGTATCGAAACTATTTGACCACGCGCTCATTATGATAAATGAATACTTAAATAATCTGATGAATTTATTTCTTCTTCTTTTTCTTCTTCTGCGTCCTTTATGAAAAGACTACGACGTTGCTTCATATTTTTGCAGCAAGGCTTCGGCATCTGCGTCTTTCGGCCTGACATATCCAGTTCCAACACGGTATTATCTCGGAACAGATTTGCTGAGTGGGGCTCAGTGGTCTCGAGGTAAAGTATCCGCCTCGATTTCCGAAGGTCGCGGATTCGAATCACGATGGAGACCGTGATTTTTTCACGTGAATTTTCTGGTAAAAATGTCCGTGATCTCTGGGCAGTGAGATCAAACTCCCGTGTTCGGGGTCGAGCACGTTAAAAATACATTGACAGTTGCAAAGAGCAAGCTTAACAGCTGCTGCACGGACATAAATTCTAATTAAAAACCTACCCAAAATTATTTGATCTTCCCCCAGGCCTAGTAAGCCGTAGGAAGTTGTAGAATACCTACTACATATAGCCAAAGCATTCGGTTACCTGGCAAACCACATTAATATGTCTGTTTGAATACCAGGATTCCAAATATTCATAGATTTGCATTTCCTCTACGATCCCTATCCCGACTAATCTAGTGCAGCCTGTTTCCAGGACTGCCACTTGCATAAGGCAGTATAAGGTCTTGATCAGCCCTGGATCGCTGTCCCCGATGCAAGCAGCCAGCTAACTATGAGTCCCTGGCCATATAACACGAACATGCCGATAAAAACATGTTGATAAATAACAGCGATGCAAAAAAGGAAAGTACTCAGCATGGCCATCACTAGTACCTTCCCGGACAACCTCTGCGAAGATAGATAACATGTCCTCACAACTTTCTTTAGAAATGTTCCAGTTGAGGTCTGAGAGTGTGCGAGGAAGTAGGGTGAATTCACGTTACCTGCTGCACAGGTAAAGCCTAACATGCACGCGAATGCAGCTTAGCCTGTTATCCACCTCGGATTGGGCATAATTATATTTCTGATTACATGCCGAGAGTACTCACATCCGCCTCTTGAAACGCTGGCCATCTGTTCTGGCTGCCATTTCCCGTCCTCATCATACTCCTCTCCTTCCTCCTCCATCTCTTCTTCTTAATCTTTCTCGTCCTCCTTCACTTGTTTCATTCCTTTTTCTCCTCTCCGTTATCCTCTTCCGTTATTCTTCGTCTTCATTTTCTTCGTTATAGTTTTCTACTTCTTATTATCTGTATCTTTCTTCTCCCTTATTAAACCATTCCTCGTGTGTACGTACTGCTCCTCTTTCTTCTTCTGAATTTTCTTCATTCTGTTTTACTACTCTTTATTGGCAAAGTTTCTGCTACATTTGCTCGCCTCACAACACGTGTTTGAAAAAACCCGAAACTGACAATTAAAACCAAGACCATGGTGTACAATACATGTGCTGTCAGCACGCTCCCATATGGCAGCAAGTCTTGGACATCTTATGCCAAATAGGAGCACAGGCTTAACATCTTCCATCTACGGCGCCTGTGATCCGTTCTTGGAATGACATGTCGGGACAGAGGGACAAATGCACTCTCGTACCGGTCTCCCGAGCATGCACACCCTCTTTACGCAGCGAAGTCTACGATGGCTGGTTCATTCCATAGTATGATGTGACTAGATGTTATAATGCAATACATCAAATAAAAAACAACAAAACACCTAGCCTAGATGACTTTAGGACAGAGCAAATTAAAAACTGTTGACCGGAAACCATCACATGGCTGCTGAAGTTTTCCAACACATGCATCAGTTTTATGCAAATTCCTAAAATCAGGGAATATCCCATGTGGATGCTCTGCTAAAACCAGGAAAACCCCCACCAGAACCTAAGAACTTTCGACCGGTTTCACTACTGTATAAAGTCTTTGAAAGAATGATCCTGGACCGTATCGTCCCCCTCATAGACAAGAAACTCATCAAGGAGCAAGTAGGCTTCAGGCCTGGAAGATCATGTTACGGCCAGATCCTTAACCTGGCACAACTGATCCAGGACGGGTACGAACGAAAACAGATCACAGGAGTAACTTTTATTGACTTGCACAGTTTATGGCACAAATGTATCCTGGATAATAGGCGATTCTACGTCACTTTTGGTGGTAAAAAAAAGTCGACGGCGAAACCCCAAAAATGGGCTGGCACATGCTGTATAATATATACACCAACGATCAACCTATAGATACAGAGGTGACAAAATTCATTTATACCGATGATACAGCAGTAGCTGCCCAGCGAAAGGGCTTTGAAGAAATCGAACAGAAACTGGCAAACGCCCTTTATGCCCTTGCTCTATATTACCATAAAAATCACACCAAGCTCAACCCCAGCAAAACTGTAGTATGTGCCTACCATCTCAGAAATTGAGAGGCGAACAGATAGTTACAGATCAAATGGCAAGGACAGGATCTTGAACACACCACGGCTCCCAAATACTTGGGAGCAAAGTTGGACCGCACGCTGTCCAATGCTACACATTGTCAGTAGACAAAACAGAAAATACATGCGAGAAATGGTAGCATACAAAAACTGACTGGCGCAATATGGGGAGCTAAGTCAGATGTCCTCAGGACATCAGCACTCGCTCTGTGTTTCTCTGTAGCTGAGTACGCCGCATCAGTCTTAAAGAACTCTGGACATGTCCAACATATAGATACAGCAATAAATGAGACAGACCGTATAGTTACTGGATGCCTAAAACCTACACCAACTGAAAAAATATATATCATAATCGACATAGCGCCACCAGAGATACGAAGAAGTGTCGCGTCAGAGATAGAAAGAGAGAAACAGGTAAACGACCCAAGACACTCTATGTTCGGACATCAGGTGCAGCGCCCAAGACTAAAGTCAAGACGAAGTTTCTTACAGTCAACCCAGCCCCTACAAACGAGTCCAGAAAATTGACGCATCAAAAGTTGGAAACAGCTGACACAGGTCCCTTTGATCGAGTTACGGGAGGAACCTGCGCCTGGACATCTCCTGCCCTACGCAACATGGAAGTCACTAAATAGACTTCGAACTGGTGTATCACGATGCAGGAAAAACCTGAAAAGATGAGGATACAGGGATGATAAAACATGCGAATGTGGAGTAACACAAGACCAGGACCATCTGATGATCTGTCCAAACCTCCCGGAGACTTGTAGCATGGATGACCTGCTGAGTGCCAGTGTAATCCACGTGGCTGAATAATGACCGAATGAAGTGTGACGTAGTACCTAGGACAGGGGAAGTAAGTAAGCTTGGTCATGTTCGTTATATAGAAGATGGTCGCATTCCCAAAGACATCCTTTATGGACAGTTGGCGCATGGCAAGAGAACAGTCGGCCGACCACAGTTGAGGTTCAAAGACGTGTTACCATGATATGAAGGCCTTGGAAATAAATCCGACATCCTGGAAAGACGAAGGTGCAGACTGATCCAAGTGGAGATGTACTCTAAAGAGCCACCTCATTCATGACTGAAAGGGGTTACTGTACTCCTTAATTTACTTCTTATTGGAGGAGGAAGACTAACGTCTGGTCAGGCACAACATGCTGATTAGACATGTTAGTCACGGTTAGGCACAACATGCTGATCAGACATGTTAGTCACGGTCAGGCATAACATACTGATCAGACATGTTAGACACGGTCAGGCACAACATACTGATCAGACATGTTAGTCACGGTCAGGCACAACATTCTGATCAGACATGTTAGTCACGGTCAGGCACAACATTCTGATCAGACATGTTAGTCACAGTTAGGCACAACATACTGATCAGACATGTTAGTCACGGTCAGGCACAACATGCTGATCAGACATGTTAGTCACAGTCAGGCACAACATACTGATCAGACATGTTAGTCACGGTCAGGCACAACATGCTGATCAGACATGTTAGTCACAGTCAGGCACAACATACTGATCAGACATGTTAGTCACAGTCAGGCACAACATGCTGATCAGACATGTTAGTCACGGTCAGGCACAACATGCTGATCAGACATGTTAGTCACGGTCAGGCACAACATACTGATCAGACATGTTAGTCACAGTCAGGCACACCATGCTGGCCAAAAGCCCCATCTAACTTCTCTGGAAATGGGCAGTTCTTCTTGGCAGTCTGGCAAACGAGGTAGGGGATCGACGTGATCCCTGTAGTAGTGAGCGACACGCAGTTGAAGCCAAGCATAGTACAACCGCCTCGAGGACCCCTTCATCAGCATGCTCTGGATGTGAGGAACGCTACTACAACATCCACTAAGTGCCCATATCAGGGCGCACAAAAGTGTAAACCATTCACAACAACTGCTTCTTATTATCTGTATCTTCTGCTTCTCCCCTTCATCACCCATTCCTCCTTCCTGTTCCTCTTCGTCTCCTTCCTTCTCCTATTCTTCTTTGTCTTCCTCTTCTCCTTTCTTCTCATTCCCTCCCCACTGTCTTCCTCTTCTCATTTCTTCTTCTTCCTCCTCCTCTTCGTCTCCTTCCTTCTCTTATCCTTGTTTTCCTCTTCTTTCTTCTCTTTCCTTTTCGTCTCCTTCCTTCTCTTATCCTTGTTTTCCTCTTCTTTCTTCTCTTTCCTTTTCGTCTCCTTCCTTCTCTTATCCTTGTCTTCCTCTTCTTTCTTCTCTTTCCTTCTCGTCTCCTTCCTTCTCTTATCCTTGTCTTCCTCTTCTCATTTCTTTTTTTTCCTCCCCGTCTTCTCTTTTGCTTTCCTCTTCTAATTTGTTCTCCCTCTTTCACTTCCATCGTCCCCTTTCCATCATTGTCATCTCTATCTCCTTATTCCAGAAACGTAAATAGAAACACATTATTTTTTTTAAAGTGTGTAAGTTACATAAAAATTGCAATTGTTTTAGTAATAAGAGATCAGCAGAATCGATAAAAAGTTAGAATATATTATTATATTAATAAGAGATTCGAATGAATGCAAGTTTAGAATGGTCAATACCATACACACACATAAAACAACAAACAAAATATTGTGGCGGTTTCATAGCAGACACTGACAACGGGGATAGGGTGTTCAATACTTTATTGTTCTAGGTCTCAGCATTTTTTTTTAAAGTTAGATTGACTAGTTACCTTCCACGGTGCCTTGCTTTCCACAGCAGCACGATAGGTACCAATTTACAGTCGATTAGACTGGGAAATTATGATTTTGAGGATCGAAACAATTACTTTTGTCTTTTCGTTCCTCACCTTTTTTATTATATTTGCCACTTCGACCAGTTCTCTGTATAAAGGTTGCTGTAGTGGAAAGTTCTTAACGTCATTCTTCTGGTTTAGAAGACTGCAGAGTCTGTATTCAACCAGTTTCTTTTTCATTCACTTGATCTAAAAATAACTTTGTGGGTCCAATCAATTCTTGAATGCATTAATTGACCTTACCTCCACAATTTCCCGCAGCAATGCATTCAAAGCATTCTCCACTTTCTGACTAAAAAAATATCTCCTAATATCTAAAGAGTTTTTCAAGACTTCCAAATAGCTTACTATGGAGGTTCGTCTCCGTGGGCCAGTGCTAAGTATCTTTACCATTAGAAGGAAGCAAGCAAGCACTCTGTCACTCAAACTGTCTAGCTCTAAGCAAAATTTGAAGTGGGATGACCGGTTCGCTCACCTCTGCCCTGCCTTCCTAAACGAAGTCAGGTACTCATTTACATCCAGATAGTCTGCGACGTATAAATAATGGGGTACGAACCAATTACCTTAGCCTCGAGAAGCAATCGTTCTAACTACTGAATCGCTCAAGATTTCTTGTTCTTAATTTCCGCTACTCTCTAATAAACACATATATTTCCATCATAAACTTGTTGGTCTGTTTGGTATCAAGATGCTGAGCAGCGCATGAGTTGCAGCGGTCAGTGACCCATAGTTGACTGCTAGCGTCAGGGTCAGCGACCCATAGTTGACTGCTAACGTCAGGGTTAGCGACCCATAGTTGACTGCTAACGTCAGGGTTAGCGACCCATAGTTGACTGCTAACGTCAGGGTCAGCGAACCAGAGCTGCCAAGATCCTTCTACACCTCCACGCGGTGATCCTGGATAACAGGCTGCAACAGAGCAGACTGGCTAAGGAAAAAGGGATCGAAGAGGGAAGTTTAACCCGGTACTCAAAAATGCCTGCTGAAGTCGGATGTGTTGAACCGAAAGGTGCAAATATCGCAGTCAAGCTGTAAACTACGACACAACACATTCCGGTCTCTGGACAACATTCTGCTATTTGCAAAGCCCTTTTCGGGATTTGGTTTTGGGGGAGATTGAGAACAAACGAAGAAGAAGAAGTGGTCTATCTCAGGACTCTCTCGTCACCATACAGCTTTTCTCTCTAATAAACACATCTATTTCAATCATAAACTTGGCGGTCTATCTCTCTCGTCACCATACAGCTTTTTCTCTCTAATAAACATCTATTTCAATCATAAACTTGGCGGTCTATCTCTCTTGTCACCATACAGCTTTTCTCTCTAATAAACACATCTATTTCAATCATAAACTTGGTGGTCTATCTCTCTCGTCACCATACAGCTTTTCTCTCTAATAAACACATCTATTTCAATCATAAACTTGGCGGTCTATCTCTCTCGTCACCATACAGCTTTTCTCTCTAATAAACACATCTATTTCAATCATAAACTTGGCGGTCTATCTCCCTCGTCACCATACAGCTTTTTTCTCTAATAAACACATCTATTTCAATCATAAACTTGGCGGTCTATCTCTCTTGTCACCATACAGCTTTTCTCTCTAATAAACACATCTATTTCAATCATAAACTTGGCGGTCTATCTCTCTCGTCACCATACAGCTTTTCTCTCTAATAAACACATCTATTTCAATCATAAACTTGGCGGTCTATCTCTCTCGTCACCATACAGCTTTTCTCTCTAATAAACACATCTATTTCAATCATAAACTTGGCGGTCTATCTCTCTCGTCACCATACAGCTTTTCTCTCTAATAAACACATCTATTTCAATCATAAACTTGGCGGTCTATCTCTCTCGTCACCATACAGCTTTTCTCTCTAATAAACACATCTATTTCAATCATAAACTTGGCTGTCTCTTTTGTCATCATACAGCTTTTCTCTCTAATAAACACATTTATTTTAATCATAAACTTGGCGGTCTGTCACAGGTCTCTCATGGCATCGACAGGTCCCATAATATAAGTAAGTAAGTAACACGACAATGAATGAACTCATGATCGTCCATGTAAGTAAAACAGCATGGTACCTTCTGATGATGGTGATGACAACGAAGGCCCATCTTCAGCTGCTCGAATTCTTGTGTCTTGACTGCGCGAGAAAGTATTTCGATGACTTATTCTTAACCTTTTAAATGATTCACCTGCGTTCAGGTATAGACAACAATGAACGCCTACGCTGTAACCAGGCAACGAGTACATCCTGTAACCACCTTACCTTAAATTCAACTCTGACGCGCATAAAATAAAATAAAATAAAAAATAACAACTAGCATGCAACACAACACTTAAGATAACTATAATTCATCTTGTTACTGTTTTGCTCCGACTAGCATAGACACACAAACAAGAAGTCTAGCCAAAGCACTTTATGCAGGTTTGTGGTGGTTGTTTCTTCCAAACAGATAAATGATAAATTGAAAATGGGAATAGTCCGTTATGTATACTCACTCGCCACTACTATATGGCGCAGAAACATGGACACTGAATAACATATTGGAAAAGAGTATCGAAGCCTACGAAATGTGGGTATATAGAAGATTGGGTCGGATTTCTTGGAAAGTAAAGAAAACAAATGTGGAGGTATTGAAAACGTTGGGGGTGAAAAGAGAATTAATTATCGAGATCAGGGTTAGACAGTTCAGATATTTTGGCCATATAATAAAATGCTGAAGGCCATACTAGAGGGTATGGTGAAAGGCAGTCGTCCAAGAGGACGTTATAAGTCAGTGGATAACATCAGGAGGGCTGAAAAAACCTGCCAGTTTGTAACATTACATCAAGGGATAGGATTCGCTGCGGATTCATTGCAGCTGCCCTTCGATGCGGAGATGGCACTTGAACTGAACTGAACTCGTCAACCATTTTTTTCACTAGGGATTGCTTGCCAAGTGCAAATATTTTTGTAGTCGCGTTGTACGATCTGCTTGGAAGGTCACACGGGTTCTTGAATGTCTATCCCTTTGTATGTTGTTTCAAAAAAACAAACAAAAAAACCTTGATTTATTGATGGCTTTGTAATTGTTGCAAAATAATAGTTGCTCATCGCAAGCGAAGGTGGTGCCAGAATCTGCGTTGTTCTGCGAGATGTGTTCTCGTGTGACTGTAAAGACCAATCCTAGCACGACAAGCCATGTCGCACCTAGGACTCCCACGCGGGGAGTTGGATGAGACTTCGTGCGTTTTGTTCACACAGACGGCACCCTTTCTCTGAGCCTCCACGATGGAGTTACTCTGTGCGAACTAAGTACATTTGTTCACGGTAGTGCGCCAGTTGGAACAGTTCTGTGCAAGCATCTCCCAGGAGGTGACATCGGTGTTGAAGATCTCCAGAAACATTTTCTTCAAGGAGTCTGTCGCGTTTCTCGTTTCATCCCACCTCTCCCCCAATGAACGTCTGCCTGTTCTGAGCTCACCAAATAACAGATGCTTGGGAAGACGCTCTTTGGCATGCGAGCAACATATAACTGACAGTAAGACCCCTGGTCCACCTTCATCAGCACGCTCGGGATGTGAGGAAAGCTACAAAAACCCGCCACTTAATGTCCTTTTCGGGGCTCGCAAAGAGTAATCCTACTCATTGTAGACATTCAGCAACAACAACACATCCGTCCATCTTATCTGGTTTTTCTAGTAGAGTATGGATGCCCAAGATGTTTGGCTTCCTAAGAATGTCAGAGTTAGACACCTTGAATACCTAACTCTGTAATTGTTAGTGCCTGCTGTAATAAGTCCATTCGACGCGCGGTTTTGTGTATGCTTGGCCGCCATTGTTCTATCAGTTTTCACTTAAGCTGTCTGTTGAGGCTGCCCCGAATTAGTGGCAGGACATGGTGCCTAACTCTGACATGCTTAGTGGTACTATGACATGTTGAGCATACATACACTTCTGGTACTATGACATGTTGAGCATACATACACTTCTGGTACTATGACATGTTGAGCATACATACACTTCTGGTACTATGACATGTTGAGCATACATACACTTCTGGTACTATGACATGTTGAGCATACATACACTTCTGGTACTATGACATGTTGAGCATACATACACTTCTGGTACTATGACATGTTGAGCATACATACACTTCTGGTACTATGACATGTTGAGCATACATACACTTCTGAAATAGGCTTAGCTACGATGGACAGGACACGGTGTTCGAGTGCCAGATAAACGCATGCCCAGTAATCTCAAAATAGGCAGACGCTCACTAGAAGAAACGCTACAGAGATAAATTGGAAGTGTCTCTGAAATGCTTCAATATGGATGTCACCTCATGGAAGATGCTTGCACAAGACAGGACCACCTGGCCAGCTAGAATCACCGCAGGTGCTCAGATCGCAGAGAGTACAGCCGTCGTGGAGGCTCGGTGAAAACATGCTACCCGAAAAAAAAACAATACTGACAATGATTCTACAGCCGGTTTCCCGCATGTGTGCCCTGGATGTGGCATGGTTTGCCGTTCCAGGATTGGTTTTTACAGTCATCAGATAACAAGTATTTCGCAGGAAAAGTCTGATGCAGTCGCCATCTTCGATTGCGAGGCACAACTATTATTGCCATTTTATCCACTCTGTGTAACATATACTGTAATACCAATCCTGTTTTTGTTGTTTGTTTGTTCTTTAAGTTCTTGGTTCATTTAGTGCTTTTCTTTTTTGTTTTAGTCTGATTAGTGTGTGTCAGAGTACTCGCTTTTCACGGCAAACGTACGTTTAACTACCGCAACCGTCACGCTCCAATCGGCCCAGTTGTAAATGGGTACCTTTGTAGTACAGTGGTCCCTATCCCATTGTATGGTTAAAGGCAACGAGGAGGCTAACAGACTGGTGAAAGAAGGTGGAAGGTTACCACAACCATATTAAAGTGTGACCTACGAAGAGTCCAAAAGGTCTATAAGGGCCAGATACGTGGCCAAATGGGAAACAGAGCATACTGGCTACACAAGCAAGTATGCTTATTACCAGTTGAACAGAAGAGAGGAGGTGGTGGTCTTCAGACCACAACAGACTGAGGTACCATCTATTCAATAAAATAAAGATGTATGCTACTGATGAATGCACCTGTGGTACATGGACAATGACCACTGAACATCTGCTGCAAAATTGCCCGATATACGAGGATAAGAGAAAGCACATGTGGCCATCACCAGTGCTAACACTAGACAAGCTAAATGGCAGTGTCGACAGCCTCAGGATTGCCGCTGCTTTCTTTGAACAAATTCTAGTTGACATCCGATAGCATACTAAGAAGAATAAATGAGTACCTGACTTCCAGTTATGGAAGAAATAGGCAGCAAGGAAGGGAACTATCCACCCTACCTCACACAAGCTGAGATTTAGTATACTGACGTCTCTAACAATTCATTGCCAATCAGCGGTTACATCTGTTGAATAGCTCCCTTTGCCTTTATAGATTGTTTTATTTATGTTAAGGAAAGCCAAGTTTGGAAGTAAATCCGTCTTTTTCTTTGACTTCTTATACTTCCTCTTCTTCCTCCCACTACCAATCCCTGAAAAGGTGAAAAGGACTTAGAAAGCAGCAGAATGTTATCAGGAGAACGTATGCTTTTTGTTGTAGTTTACAGCTTGACTGCGATATTGCACCTTTCGATCGGACACATCGGACCAGTAATCATTTTTGCTTCTAGGTTAGTAGCCTTCCTTCTTCGATCTCATCTCCTTAGTCAGCTTTGTTGGAGCCTGTTTTTCAGGATCAACGCGTGGAGGTGTAAAATAGTCTTGGCAGCTCTGGTTCGCCTGCCCTGACGCTAGCAGTCAGCTATGGGTCGCTGACAGCTGCAGGTCATGCACTGCTCAGCATCTTGATCCCTGTCTCTATTCCATATTTGCAAGTTGGGTATCAAAAAAGATTTCTCTGTGTCCCCTTTCCACTCCAATCGGAGCATAGGACCACCACTACATTTGGCCTCTTGTGGGAAGCCTGCGACAAATCACTTTGTTGTCTTTTGCAGTGGTTGCTCCTGTAGCAATTTGTTTTGTACACTATACAGTTGCTAGCCCCATACACGTCTTTGATTAATATCCATTTAGGGCATGCATTCAGGTAGGGAGGGAATATGTATTCTTCCCAGTATGACTTGACTGGCGGTCAAACTTTTTTGTTGCCCGTCCAAACTCGTCATTTATCTGCTTCTAGCAGCGTTTGTAAAGTGTTTTTGCCAACTTTTGGGGGCAGACAAAAGAGAACATGTACTAATCGTGGCCATTCAACAATAACAATAACTCTTTAGATACCGAACAGCCCCGACCTAAATCTTGTCGACTACGCATTCTTTGCGTAATGGCTCAGAAGGTATGTCTCTCGGAGATCAGAGACGTCATTGAGTTGGAGGCCGCGGTGGTTAATGCACTGGCTTCCCAGTTGGACGATCATGGTTCAATCACCAGTTGGTGCCAGATTTTTTTTCTGATCACAAACCGGCTCCTGTGGTCAACCCAGCCACAGAAATTGTGTACCAGAAAAATCTGGGAAATAAAGGCGATCCGGCGTGATGCTGACCACATCATCCACTATGTGCAGTATGTCAAAATAATATGGGCCTAACACCATATTTCCTATACGCCGCATGATGTGATGGGATCTTTCCTTTTTTTTTACGTATACTGAGTTGAAGCTACAACTACAACTGCTGCTGCTGCTCCTTCTCCGTCTTCTTCGCTTTCGTTTTATCCTTCAGTCAACTGATGATATTATTTTAGCCCGATGAGGTTCACGAAGGAGGCAATACGTTTCAGATTTTTTCCGACCCCGCACAGCATTTCGATCATGTTCACTACCCCAAGGCCAAGGTCTACATAAGTGGGGCAGTCTTGCATGACATGTTCTGGTGTTGGCTTGGGTGCGCTCGTGGCGGTGTCTCTAAGACCCAATCTGTGGAGGTGGGCCACGAGTCTACAATGTCCCGTTCTGAATCTGAAGATCGGTGTCTGCCCATCTCTGCCAAGTTTGTCTATGCTGTCATTTTCTGGCTTGTGTTCTTTGTGCTGGTTTTTCCGTTCCGTCCTCGTGGGTCGTTTGATGAGTGTATTTGCAACACCTTCAAACCACAATCTACACGGCATCTTTGTTGGCTAATTGTGTACAACTGTAGGCTTCTTCTTTCTTCATGATCTTCGTTCATTCGCTTAGAAATATAATTAAAATATCTGTAATGTTGTCTCTTGTATAAACTTCACTGTCTTTTGTATTTCATAAGTTATAAAGTTTCTCTTCCAGTGTTGCTTCTCTGGGTCAGCGATGTTGCCTGTATATATCATATTCAGAGCAGTTGTGCTCTGCAGTCTGGGATGCCTGTCATCGTCTATACGCAGATGAGTTTCCAATCTTTAAATGTTGTGTACTTGTGGCTGCAGAGTCGGTTGTGTACCCTGTTCTAAGGCGCAACACAACAGTTTGTTCGTCTGGTAATCTGATGATAAGCATCTTGTGTTAATGTTTGTGGCTGTCTGATTGATTTCATCATCCTTTTCTTCTGTTGGTACGTAACGGATACATCCGGCTGCTTGTCTGCAACACCCTCCTCTGCCAGTCGATCTAATCTCTCATCTCCCGGTATTCCACAACTAGACGATATCCACTGCCTGACAATCTTGTGCTGGTTGCTCAGATCAGACAATAGAGCTTGTAGGCATATCAGTTTCCTAGACTCCAGCGCTTGGAGAGCTGATTGTGCATTTGTCAGAAATACTACAGGATGTAGCCAGATAACTTGTGTTCAACAGTTTCTCAACCACTCTCTCCTCTGTGTGTGTGTGTGTGTGTTTATATATATATCTTCAGTCCACTTATGTCGTTAGACGTCGTGGGGAGGTGCGACCTCCTTTGTTTCATATTTTTGTTGGCAGGTGAAAATCCACTGCTGACTTGCCAGGTCAATCCCAGCATCTCTTAGCCCCTGGAATATACGATTGCCTATTTTTGAGACTGGTGGAAGCCTAAATTAGATCAAGGTAGACCAGCAGCCTATCAGGCGCCATCTAAGCCGCTCCTCTAACCACATAACCAAGACATGTTGTTATAACCACACAGTCCCCTTTCTTGCGACATATTCTCTGTGTGACGAGAATCCCTATAATAATTTGAGCAGATTTTTAACTTGAATTTTGCCCAAGCAGCGGCCGTTAGGCCTACTCTTTTCGATTTCCAACTGCTACGGTATTTTTAACGTGCGCGCCATTGCACACAGGTGTCTGATCTCACTACGCAGAGATCAGGGGAAATATTTATCGGATGATCCACTTGAAAAAATCCGAGATCTCCAGCGCCCGAGGCGAACACATTAGCTCGATATATATATATATATATATATATATATATATATATATTTATATATATAAACAGATGGGTCAGGACAACGTGTATTTGTTTAATACAGTTTATTGAATAGATGATACCTCAGTCTGTTGTGGCCTGTGCGGAGTCTGAAGACCACCGCCTGCTCTGTTTCCCATTTGTCAATGTAGCTGGCCCGAATAAACCTTTTAGACTTTTCGTAAGTCACTCTTGAATCTGGTTGGGGATCAAGATGCTTAGCAGCACATGAGCTGCAGTGGTCAGCGACCCTTAGCTAACTGCTAGCGTCAGTGCTAGCGAACCATAGCGGCCAAGACCATTCTACACCTCCACGCGGTGATCTTGGATAACAGGCTGCAGCAGAGCAGACTGGCCAAGGAGAAGGGATCAAAGAGGGAATGCTAACCCGGTACTCAAAAAAATGCTTGCTGAAGTCGGATGTGTTGGACCGAAAGGTGCAAATATCGCAGCCAAATTGTAAACTACGACACAACGCATTCCGTTCTCTGGACTACATTCTGCTACTTAAGCCCTTTCATGGTTTGGCAGCGGGAGATTGAGAACGAACGAAGAAGAAGACGAATCTGGTTGTGGTAACCCTCCGCCTTCTTGCACCGGCCTGTCTGCCTCATCGTTGCCTTGAATTTTATGTCTTCTGAAAATGGAATTCATTGACTATTGACGAAAAGACCAAATGGTCTGGACTTTGCCGATGACTTAGGTCTTCTGTCTCACGACCATAAACAAATAAACTTTTTTAATGATCACGGAAATTATGTATGAGGGTAAATTGACGAAAATCTCAGATTATGAGAATAAAAGCTGATAACGATATTCAGATTGTACTGCGAGGCAAGGTACTAAAAGAGGTAGATTTATTCATATATTTTGGTAGTAATAAAGGCAAGGTCGGAGGTACTGACAGAGACATCAAATTAAGAATAGACAAGGCGAGAGGGGTTTCATTGCTTTAGGGAATTTGTGGAAAACGAAGGAAATTAAGTCCACCACAAAAATAAAGATCTTCATCTCCAATGTCAAGTCTAGTACTACTACCACTACTACTACTACTACTGCTGCTACTACTACTGTTACTACTACTACTACTACTACTATTACTACTACCTCTTCTACTACTACTACTACTACTAATGCTACTGCTACTATTAATACTTCTACTGATACTACAACTGCTGCTAATACCACTGATACTACCACTACTACTACTACCACTACTACCACTACTACTACCACTACTTCCTACTACTACAAATGCTACTACTACTGCTGCTATTACTACTTCTACTACTACTACTTCTACTTCTTTTATTACTACTACTAATACTACTACTACTACTAAACATAGCTGTATCAAATACCTCATTCGCCAGAGTGAGACACACCCATTTATCAACAATTCTCTCTCTATCTCTGTCTCTCTGTCTCTTTCTCTCTCTCTCTCATTCATTCGATTCACTTCTTAGACACACTCCTTTCTCATCCTCCCTCTCTCTCTCTTTCTTATTCTTTTCACTACTCAGACTCACTCTTTTCTCCTCATCTGTCTCTCTCTCTCATTAATATCACTCCTAACTCATCCTTCCTGTCTCTCATTAATCTCGCTACTCAGACTCACTCTTTTCTCCTCATCTGTCTCTCTCTCCCATTAATATCACTCCTAACTCATCCTTCCTGTCTCTCATTAATCTCGCTACTCAGACTCACTCTTTTCTCCTCATCTGTCTCTCTCTCTCTCATTAATGTCACTCCTAACTCATCCTTCCTCTCTCTCTCTCCCTCTCTCTTTTTCTCTCTAATTAATGTCACTACTCAGACTCACTCCTTTCTCATCCTCTCTCATCTCATTAATTTCACTAAGACTCATCCTTCCTCTTCTTAGTCGACCTGTACTTCTACAGGGGCAAATGCCACTGTGCAGGTCCCAGCTCTGATATGAACTGGATGTAGCCAGTAGAGGGTTTCCCTACTTAGCGGGCAAGGCTTGTGCAGCTTAATAATCCGCTTCGTTGGGTGGTTAACAAATGTGCGAGTTCATCTAAATAGACTCAAGCACTTGAGGAAAGTATACCCGCGGCCTGTTAGACGCCATCTGTTCTGCTCTAAACAAACCACAAATCGTGGTTTCTATCTCTAAAAAAGAAAGATGGCAGTATGTTCTCATCTCTCTAACGGGATCTTCTCTGGGGGAAGACCTAGTCGAAGGAAACAGTTGTAGTCTATGCTGGAACGCTACCAGTTATTGAGCAAAACCGAGCTAGAAATGCACTTTCACTTTCTAATCCGTACAATCTGTACTTGTCATAAGTTTGCGTCCAGGTTTTTTTCTCTGCAGATTGGCATACAGACGCGCTCATACGTATAGAAACATGCATATATGCGCAGGCTCATAGGCAACACACACAGACACATGCAAACAACACGCACAGGCAGTCGCACACATACACATAGGCAGATATACACAGGAATACAGGCACACGTGTGCTCACGTGAGTAGGCAGGCATACACACACACACACGCCGACACACATGGGCAGACACACAGACATACACTTAGACACATGTGAGCGCATAAAGAGATACACACACAGAGATACATGTACACGTAGACAGAAGTAAATAAACACATATACACTGGCTTGCAGAGACACGTATATATCCATTCTGATTACACTAGCTGAGACCCAGACACACAAACATATGTACACAATCATATTCGTATATATATATATATATATATATATATATATATATATATATATATATATATATATATATATATATATCGTATCATCATCACGTAGAATGTCCTTTGCAGAACGTCGCTCCCATCACAGCCCGTCTGGAAAAAACGTAGATCTCTTGTCAAATCTCCCACCTGCTCCGGAGTCTTGCCCAGTCATTCCACGACATCTTGCTACCATCGCCTTCTTAGTCTGCCTTTGTCTTTGTTACCCGGCAACATGTCGTCTATTACCGTTCTCTTAAGACCGTTGTGTCTTTTCATGTGACCAAAGTATTTAAATTTGATGTTCATGATATAATTTATGAATCAGTTCTACTCAATTACCAACTCTTGTAGAAGGTCTGAATTTCTCTTTATGTAGATATACATTCCATGATAACCATAACAGATAAAAAGAGCACAATTACGCCATTTCATACAGCAGTGTCTTGCCATCAAAAAGCTATTTTCTCAACATAGTCATCGCACTTGGCTATACATTTTCTCCAACAATGAACAAGACCATATATGACGCGCTCGTAAAAATCTGCACCAGTGGAGGTGACCCACTGTTTCACAGCTGTTATGACGGCGTCATTTGCTATGAAAATGTTACCCACATAGCCCATCTTTCATTGGCCCTAACAGATAGAAGGCGTCAAATCCGGACTATATGGTTGGTATAATAGGACAGTCCAGCCATGACTGACAATGTGCTTAACGGTCTTCAAGCTGGTATGGGGCCTGGCGTTATCCTGTTGCGAAAGACAGGTTGTCTTCTTTTCTGAAATTTCGAGACTTCAGCTTAGTCAGCGTCGGTAACGATCAGAGTTGATGGTTTGTCCAGGTTCCAGTAAATCAAGAATGGTTACCCATTTCCTATCCCAGAAGACATGACACATCACTTTACCCGCTGTCTTGAACTTTTTCCTCGATAGGTAATGTACATGCACTGCCGTTTTAACTCAGGATCGTAGGAGTGACCCCACGTCTCATCACCAATGATGATTCGATCCAGGAAACTGTCACCTTTACCCTCGTAATGGTTCTGGAGGTCATGACAAACTTGCATGCGATGTTCTTTCTGTTCCTGTGTGAGCATTCGTGGTACCCACCTGGGGCAATCTTTGTGTTATTACGTTGCCACAATAGTTTACAGCGCCGCCGAAGACGTATGTGTTGGACCGAAAGATGCAAATATCGCAGTAAAACTGTAAACTAGCAACACACCGCATGCCATTCTCCTGACTACTTCCTACTTGTGAAGTCCTGTTCAGTGCTTTGTAGCGGGAGATTGAGAACGAACACAGAAGAAGAAGAAGAAGAAGAAGAAGAAGAAGAAGAAGAAGAAGAGCACATTGAAGCCAATATCCAGCTCCGTAGACAATTCCTTGGTCGTAACCCTCCGATGTGCGTGCTCAGCTGATCGAGACATTCTTCATTGCATGGTGTCAGGAATGTGGCTTGTCCTTCATGTCGCTTTCGCTACCGTTGAAACGCATAACCCACTGCCTCATTGTGCTAACATCCACTGTTTGGTCTCCATAAACGTTCAGTAAGCGTCGATGAATGTCAATTGGTGAAATTTCTTCCTCCACTGCCATCTTTCGAACGGAAACATTTTACGGATATTGTCGGGAAGGTTCAAACTTAACTGACATACTACCAAAATCAACTTCTGACGTCGTTAATCCACTTCTGACGTCGTTGGACATAATAACATATTTTTTTTTATAAACCATTACTTTCTGAACGCGTCTCGTGTGTGTATGTGTGTATATATATATATATATAACAATAATATTACAACACACGCAGAGAATAAAATATACTACAGGTGTCTCTCACTTCGGTCAATCCGATGGACACTAACGTGATCATTTATCAGTGGGCTGTAAGGCCGCACCCAAACACATGCAGCCAGAGTTTGACGTTGAATTGTCTAAAGTAAGGGGCTTTACCGCATTAACAAACGCAAGATCAGCAGCGCGGAACGCAAGGTTCAATGAGGTGATGGCTTTCGGTACTGGAATAAATATACATAGGAAATGTAGGCTGCATCAGAGTAGTCTTCAAATCTATATTCAACATATTTCAGTAGTGCACTTCATATTTCTCCTTCAGCGTATTTGAATGTTTTTTCTTGCCTCCTCCTTCTCGTTCGCAATGCTTTCTCTTGTTGCGTCTATACGTGAAGTCCAGTTTTCTGGATAAAGGTTGCTGCAGTGGAGAGTTCTTCGGGGCTTCCAAACAGCTTTGTGTGGGATATTCGTCTCTTGCCGGATATGTTCGGATGTCCATGCTGCCTGCCCGTACATACACATTGGCGATGGGTCCAATTTTAGTATAAATGGCTATTCAATCTTTTATGTCCCATGCTCAAGCGGACCAGGATCACTTGTTCTGCTCGATCAAGACAGTGATAGCTGTCTTTCGTTTGGTCAACTTTCCTTATTGCTTGGATAAGTGTCTCCTTGTCAGCAAACGAAGTTAAGACGAAGTCAGAGCCCACAGCCAGATGGGGGAGGTGGAACACACTCTACAACAGAACAATTGCTGAAGACAGAGGTACCAGGTCAGGAGGCGCACTAGCAACCATGGTACCATGCAACCCGCCTGACATCCCCCTTCCCCCCTTGTTGTTGTCTTTTCTTGTTATAGTCATTGAACGCAGAGCGTGTTGTCGAACAGTCAGTCACTGTTCCCAATAATTTTTTTAAACAAATAAATACTTGGTTGACACTAGCTTTTTCGATACAAGCTTTTATTTAAACATGACGTGTTGTATTTTATCTTTTGGGACTACCGAAGTGTCATTTTGTTTAATTGTGTCTTTTTTATGTGTGTATTGACCTTGTTTCTTTTTTTTCAAATGTATTGGTGTTGGTCAACATTCATTGCCGTTCATGTCGATTTCTTCAACTGCATGATCTTCAATATTTGCTTCTGGTTCTTAATTCTGAGTCGACCTGTGCCTATACAGTGGCAGATGCCCCCGTGCATGTACCAGCTCTTGTATGATCTGGATGTAGCCGGTAAAAGGGTCTCCTTCTTAGCGGGCTAGGCTCGAGCAGTTTAATACTCTGCAGCGTTGGGACAAGCGCTTACGGAGGGTGTTTGACCGAGATGCGAGTCCATCTTAATAGACTCAAACACTAGAGCAAAGTAGACCCGCAGCCTGTTAGACGCCATCTGTGCTGCTCTAAACAAACCACCTAACCATGGCCAGTGTTATGCCATGTCACACAGTTAGTAGCCTCTTACGGCATACTCTCTGTGAGACAGTGGTGCTATTCTTGTCCTTGTAATACATAAAGACCCCGGCAGACCACTCGGGGTTGCTTCTGGTAGCTCATGATTTGTCAAATCAACGAACGCGTGTGCCTGCTCAAATGCCACTTAAAGTTGCCGATCTGACTGTCGATGCAAGTAAATATTTTTAATTTAAACATACCTATTTTTCGGTACAAACTTTTCAATGACATGTCCTTGATGCGTCAACATTTGATAGATTAACAGGTCGTACTAATAGTGGGTGTGTCCACAATGTCAGCTCTCTAGGTTTGGGCGAATTTGGTTAAGTTAGAAGAAATAGCACGCAAACGGACGGCCGTCTTGTCAAGTTATATTAAAAGCTTGAATAAAGGCTATTGTTGTCGTGTAGGCACATTTCCTTGTGTTGTTAGAGGGTTTTAATAGTGTCGTGGAATAAAGATCGCTTGCTTCTAGCATTACCTTGTCCCTTCAGGCTAAGTTTTTTTTACTTCACCGCTGATAGGAATAAACTTATGCTTTACCATGCCTTTAACATAACTTAACGTCTTTATACTGGTTTAGAAGACTCTGTAGAGTCTGTATACAACCGGATTCATTTCAATTTCCTTGCTGTTAAAGCAATGCGCATCCAATCTATTCTTAAATGTATCAATTGTCCCTGCCTTCACTATTTCCTGTGGAAATGCATTCCAAGCATTCACCACTCTCCGACTAAAAAAATATTTCCAAATATCTAATCTGGGCCATTCGTTAACTTGTAGCTATGCCCTCTTGTTCTTGTAGGTTATTTTTCTTTTTAAAAAAACTTGTTATGGTCTCATTTATCCTTCCTTTGATTATATTATAAACATGAATTAGTCACATCGAATTCTTCTCTCTTGAACCCGTGTCTCCTTGTCCAAGAGGCCGTCAGTCTAACCGCTGTGCCACATGAACATCGGTAATTTATGTCCTCCCCCTTAAGGGGCCCCAGGACCTACATGGGAAATGCAGTCCAGAGTTGAGCTATACCTTGACAACCATGTCTCGGTGCAGTACAGGAATGCTCCGTCTATACGTCTAGTGATGCGACTGTGTCTTTCTGGCTTCAGGCTGGGGTAGGTAGGAATTTGTTTGTGTTGTTTTTTGTGTGTAAAATGTTTGCCCCTCTGTAAACTACTGGCGTAGGCATGACCCTTTCCAACCCGGGCCGCAGCCTTTTAGGTGATACCAGGACGTATTAACCAGTGCGTGGATGCGTGTGTGCGTCGGTATGTACCTATGCTAGTTAGTGCGCTCTCAGAGGTCAACCCAACCGAAATGCAATGGAAGGGCTTCACCCTGAAGGCACGTATTAGAGTTGTGCAAGAGTGTGATTGTTGGAAATAGTAATACCGGATACCCTAGCTTTATTTAGAATCGGAAGGGGGCTAGAGGAAAGATAGCATGCAACTCGCTACATCAAAACGGCATCAGAAACAAAATATAATTTTGATCTATACAAATAGATCTCCGCCGGGGTCTTTGTGCATGTCAAGGACAAAAATAGCACCAAAACCCCACAAAGAGCATGTTGTAAGAGGCGGCTAACTGTGTGACATGGTACAAAACCGGGCATGGTTAGGTGGTTTGTTTAGAGCAGCATAGATGGCGTCTAACAGGCTGCAGGTCTACTTTGGTCTAGAGTAAACATGCACAAAAAGATTGTCATTAATTTGTTCTGTCACTACCGGTAGCTATTTATTTCCACCTATCGTCTTGTCTCTTAAGGCTTTGTAATGTGTTTTGCGCCTAACGGGCACGTGCATCCGACTTCAGCACCTTCTCTAATAGGGTTACCACCTTTGTCGGCACATACAGTCGAACAGCGGAACACTTGCACGGTTGGTCTGTGTTTCGGGCCACAAACCACTTACGCAAGCCGCGGAACAACGCGCCTCTCACCACTATCCTTCTGCTCTTCTTCTAATTCCGGTATCTTAATTGGGGTATTGTAATTGTCTCTTGAGCAATCTGTCAAACCCGCCCGCCTTCTTCACACTCGACCGACGTTTGTCCTGCATGTTAATGTCTAGCTTCCGTCTTTGAGACGTTTATCGGCAGCAGTCGTCGCCGAAGACTTAGCCCTACATATTACGGATATCTGTCTCTGACAACAAAATGAGCCTCCATCCAACGTTTGCCAGCGTCCGTGTGATTTAGTGACACCAGTTGTTCGAGGAACAGCTGTTTTGCTACGAGAGTTATGGCAGACGTATTGGTGAAGTTGACCTACTTTCCGGCAGGTACAACCGTCAGCTGTATCACCTTGTGCCGACACATTGGATTTACAAACTAATGATTCGTCTCTCCAGAGCGGCTTTAGACTGTCTGATTAGTGGGGCATACAATGGTGTGTGTGTGGGGGGGGGGGGACTAACTTCAGATCAAGGGAAACATACTGATCAGACTATGTTAGTCAGGGTAAGGTGAAACATACTGATCAGTCTATGTTAGTCGGGATCAGATGAAACACACGGATCAGATTATGTTGGTCAGGTCAGGTGAAACACACTGATCAGACTATGTTAGTCGGGATCAGATGAAACACACTGATCAGATTAGCAACAGCACCAACCCACCAAGATTAGCTACATCACCAACCTACCAAGATTAGCAACAGCACCAACCCACCAAGATTAGCAACCACCAACCCACCAAGATTAACAACACCACCAACCCACCAAGATTAGCAACAGCACCAACCCACCAAGATTAACAACAACACCAACCCACCAAGATTAACAAGAACACCAACCCACCAAGATTAGCAACAGCACCAACCCACCAAGATTAGCAACAGCACCAACCCACCAAGATTAACAACACCACCAACCCACCA
Source organism: Ariolimax columbianus (assembly GCA_036924085.1). Classification (NCBI taxonomy): domain Eukaryota; kingdom Metazoa; phylum Mollusca; class Gastropoda; order Stylommatophora; family Arionidae; genus Ariolimax; species Ariolimax columbianus. The sequence continues at coordinate 25,802,292 of JAVGWX010000018.1, forward strand.
AGATTAGCAAAAGCACCAACCCACCAAGATTAACAACACCACCAACCCACCAAGATTAACAACAACACCATCCCACCAAGATTATCAACAACACCAACCCACCAAGATTAGCAACAACACCAACCCACCAAGATTAGCAACAACACCAACCCACCAAGATTAGCAACAACACCAACCCACCAAGATTAGCAACAACACCAACCCACGAAGATTAGCAACACCACCAACCCACCAAGATTAGCAACAACACCAACCCACCAAGATTAGCAACAACACCAACCCATCAAGATTAGCAGCAACAACACCAACCCACCAAGATTAGTAACAACATCAACCCACTAAGATAGGGGATGGCGTGGCCTAGTGGTTAAGTGGCACGGCTCACAACCAGAAATTGCTGGGTTCGATCCCCATCACAGCACCGGCCGTTACCCCGGGGAAGCTAACCCTTAGAAAATGCAGGAGGAAGCAGACCCTTACATAAAATGCATGCTGAAGTCGGATGCACTGGGCCGACAGGCGCAAAATAAAAACCACAGTGTAACGCACACACGCCTTGTGGAATAGATAAATCAGGCGAACGCAAAAAAAAAAACAACCCCACCAAGATTAGCAACATCACCAACCCGCCAAGATTAGCAACAACACCAACCCACCAAGATTAGTAACAACGTCAACCCACCAAGATTAGCAACAACACCAACCCACCAAGATTATCTACAACAACACCAACCCACCAAGATTAGCTACAACAACACCAACCCACCAAGATTAGCTACAACAACACCAACCCACCAATATTAGCAAAAACACCAATCCGCCAAGATTAGCAGCAACAACACCAACCCACCAAGATTAGCTACAACAACACCAACCCACCAATATTAGCAAAAACACCAATCCGCCAAGATTAGCAGCAACAACACCAACCCACCAAGATTAGCTACAACAACACCAACCCACCAATATTAGCAAAAACACCAATCCGCCAAGATTAGCAGCAACAACACCAACCCGCCAAGATTAGCAACAACACCAACCCACCAAGAATAACCACAACACCAACCCACCAAGATTAGCAACAACACCAACCCACCAAGATAATCTACAACAACACCAACCCACCAAGATTAGCAACAACACCAACCAACCAAGATTAGCAACAACACCAACCCACCAAGATTAGCAGCAACAACACCAACCCGCCAAGATTAGCAACAACACCAACCCACCAAGAATAACCACAACACCAACCCACCAAGATTAGCAACAACACCAACCCACCAAGATTATCTACAACAACACCAACCCACCAAGATTAGCAACAACACCAACCAATCAAGATTAGCAACAACACCAACCCACCAAGATTAGCAACAACACCAACCCACCAATATTAGCAACAGCACCAACCCACCAAGATTAGTAACAACACCAACCCACCAAGATTAGCAACAACACCAACCCACCAAGATTAGCAACAACACCAACCCACCAAGATTAGTAACAACACCAACCCACCCCCGACACAGTGAACGTGACGAAAATAGCTATCTGCAATTTGGATGAGTACACTTTCAACGTCCAAGAAACCTCACTTCCACGGTGTTTTCATGTGAAAGAAACCGTTTCTTGACAGTCTAGTTAGCGGGGTGGGGTTCGGCGTGATTGCCGTAGTATTGAGTGACACGCATCAGAAGCCAATCATAGCACAGCCACCCGGAGGACCTCAGTGTCCACCCTCACCAGCCCGGGGGCGTGAAAAGCAACTGCAAACTGTCACGTAACGTCCTTTTCAGGGCCCACAAAAGGGTGATCATGCTCGTTGTGGGCATTCAGTAACATCAACGGAAATCCACGAAGATCTACCGAAGTGTAGGTCTACTCATTTCTTGCAGCGAAGATGGGGCTAGTGAAGTGATGTATCTGTCTGGTTGGTTTACGGACCAGTACGAAACACCAGAGTCTGGCAGAATATACTGACCAAGGCCATGATCTCTCTTCCATCTCTCTTACATCTCTCGTACATGCTGTTTTTAAGGCAGTCTAGCTGACGAGATGTCGATCGACGTGATCCCCATAGTAATTTAGCGTCGCGCAGATTAAACCAAACGTAGAGTAACCGCTGTCCACCCTTATCAGTACGCTCCGGATGTGAGGAAAGCTACTACAACCCACCAGTTCACGCCCTTTTCAGTGCACACAAAAGCGTAAACGTGTTCAAGTTGGGTATTGCACAACAACAACAGCAATTATCTGGTTCGCTACGAGTCGGTTTTTCCTCCCGATGACAGAGAATCGTTACTATTGGCACTAATCGCGTGAGGTAGTGGAATTAGAATCCTGAGTGATGTCTCGTTGCAGCTGTGGTCAGTCAGCGCCGGTAGACAGTCTGCGGAAATCTTTAGTTTGGAATTGTGTTCAGGTGCAGTTCGTTGTTCCACTGTGTATGTAGTCTCATAAAATGTCTTTTGACCCACCGATGGTTCCATGTTTTGACCAACCGATGGTTCCATGTTTTGACCAACCGATAGTTCCATGTTTTGATCAACCGATGGTTCCATGTTTTGACCCACCGATGGTTCCATGTTTTTGACCAACCGATGGTTCCATGTTTTTGATCAACCGATAGTTCCATGGGCAAACAGAATAAGTCCAATGTTTTCATCATTCACGTCGTAGTAGCCAACTAAAGAAGGTGTTGCATTGGGGCTCTCAGCCTCGCCATGTGAAAACGAACGCTATAAAACTGCACTGGAAATTACCAGAATAAGGCTTTACTGGTTACCAAAGAGTCCACATACTTCACCTGACTGCCGATTGTGTCATTAGCCTTCAACAAACTTTGGTTACCAAAGATTCCACATACTTCACTTGACTGCCGATTGTGTCATTAACCTTCAACAAACTTTGGTTACCAAAGAGTCCACATACTTCACCTGACTGCCGATTGTGTCATTAACCTTCAACAAACGTTGGTTACCAAAGAGTCCACATACTTCACCTGACTGCCGATTGTGTCATTAACCTTCAACAAACTTTGGTTACCAAAGAGTCCACGCACTTCGCCTGACTGCCGATTGTGTCATTAACCTTCAACAAACTATCAAAGAGTCCACAGACTTCACCAGGCTACCAGTTTCCTACATAAGCTTAATCAGACTGCCAAAGTGGCCAGTGGCACAAATAAAGTTAATAATCTCGATTTGAATATAGACTGCTTTACACATGCGCACCAAGATTCACGCCTGATCCGAATGACGATCAACAAAAATAGTGCTGCTTTTAAAACAACAATGAAATCGCTATTTTAGACCTCGTGAAATTAACCACATGCAATCGATCAGTTGACCCCATGAAATCTAACAACTGGCCACAATAAATCTTTCAACTGACCACATAAAGTCAATCTACTGACCACATAATCTATTAACTGATCACGTGAAATCTAACAACTGAACACGTGATATCTATAAAACGACCTGCTTCAGTCTGATCTATTTCCAAGATGAAATCTATTCTCTTAAATGTGGTGGGTCGTGTAGCCTGGTCGGCAGTGATCCGGCTTGCTCTGGCTGGGATTACACTGTCCCAGGGTTCGAAACCACGGACGATCAGAAACACAATCCGGACGTGGTTCGTTCCTGGTACGACCGCTCCTCCAGTCGACCCAGCTGTAAATTGGTACCTGAGTTACAGGCTCATACAGTTGGGGAAGGTAGAAACAGCAAGGAGGGGAACTGGCCACCTCACCTCCCATAGGCTGTGGCTGGCGTAGTCCAGGAAGAGCTATCTTCATCCCCAACGCAATTGTTGCCTTGGGACTCACCTTTACCTTTACTTAAATCTATCCCTGCTGTCTATCCATTAATCCTCTGAAATATATCAACAGAAGTTATCAAATCTATCCAGCAACCGCAGGTTAGAAACCAATCTTTTGAATAAAAACGCGTCTTAGTGCTGGCAGGAGCATCCATCATACAAGATACAATGGCAAGATGCATAACGAAGCCGGCACATGCCAAGCATTTCCGCTGTGGCTTGTTACAGATGGTTTACAACCTCCCATCTGGGAATGATATCGACTCGCCTTGTGGCAGTGGTTTCCAAACTGGGCGCTGCAAAGATTCATGTGGGGGGACATGTGAGGATCCACGAAGAGTCATGGGGGGGGGGGGGGGGGGTCCGTGAAAGGCCATATGGGGTGTCCGTGGAGAGTCATGATGATCCATGGAGAGTCATGTGGGTGTGTCCATGGAGAGTCATGAGGGGGTGTCCGTGGAGAGTCATGTGAGGATCCACGAAGAGTCATGGGGGGGGGGGGGTTACGTGAAAGGCCATGTGGGGTGTCCGTGGAGAGTCATGTGATAATACACGGAGATTCATGTAGGTGTGTCCATGGAGAGTCATAAGGGCGTGTCCGTGGATAGTCATGTGAGGATCCATGAAGAGTCATAGAGGGGGGGGGGGGGTGTCCGTGAAAGGTCATGTGGGGTGTCCGTGGAGTCATGAGGGGGTGTTCGTGGATAGTCATGGGGGTGTCCTTGGAGAGTCGTGGGGGTGTCCGTGGACAGTCATGGGATGATCCACGGAGAGTCATGTGGGTTTGTCCGTGAAGGGTCATGTGGAGGTTCCATGGAGAGTCATGAGGGGGTGTCCGTGGATAGTCATGAGGGGGGGGGGGAGTCCGTGGAGAGTCATGTGAGGATCCACGTAGAGTCATGTGGGGGGTGTCCGTTAAAGGTCATGTGGGGGTGTGCATGAAAGGTCATGTGGGTGTGTCAGTGAAGGGTCATGTTGGGGGTGTCCCCTGAAATGTCATGTGGGGGTGTCCATGAAAGGTCATGTGGGGGTCCACAAAGAGCCTTGTGGGGTTCACAAAGAGTCATGTTGGGGTCATCTGCGTGTCGCTCACTACTACGGGGATCGCGTCAAAACCTCACCTTGTTAGCCAGGCTGTAATAAAAAACAGCCCGTTTCCAGGAAGGACTACAGGGAAGTTAAGGTGGGATTCATGACCAGTACATTTGGCCTGACCCTGACTAACATGTCTGATCAGTATGTTTTTCCTGACGCTGACTTCTTCTTCTTCTTCGTTCGTTCTAAATCTCCCACTACCAAACACTGAAAGGGCTTAAGTCGCAGAATGTAGTCCAGAGAACGGAATGCGTTGTGTCGTAGTTTACAGCTTGGCTGCGATATTTGCACCTTTCGGTCCAACACATCCGACTTCAGCAATCATTTTTTGAGTACCGGGTTAGCATTCCCTCTTCGATCCCTTCTCCTTAGCCAGTCTGCCCTGATGCAGCCTGTTATCCAATATCACCGTGTGGAGGTGTAGAAGGGTCTTGGCAGCTATGGTTCGCTGGCCCTGACGCTAGCAGTCAGCTATGGGTCGCTGACCACTGCCGCTTTTGCGCTGCTCAGCATCTTGATCCCCCTGACGCTGACTATCATGTCTGATCAGCATGTTGAGCCTGACCTGACGTTAGTCAGAAAGTAACCTTCACATTTTCTGATATGCGATATTAATATTATTTATTTTGTTATCGTCTCGTATTAAGCCACACAATTTACCAGGAAATCTCTGGACAGTGTAAAGTAGTTTGGTATTCCTTCAGCTCCATTAAGCCAATACTCCCATGAGATGAAAGATACCACAGCAAGAGCACACGTATTTAATTGCATGGTCATTCCAGCATTGATTTATGGATGAGAAGTGTGAAAACTTGCACGCAACAGATGCTGAGACGTCCCACAGATGCCAAGACGCCCCACAGATGCCGAGACGCCCCACAGATGTCGAGACGCCACACAGATGCCGAGACGCCCCACAGATGCTGAGACGCTCCACAGATGTCGAGACGCCACACAGATGCCGAGACGCCCCACAGATGCCGAGACGCCACACAGATGCCGAGACGCCCCACAGATGCCGAGACGCCCCACAGATGCCGAGACGCCCCACAGATGCCGAGACGCCCCACAGATGCCGAGACGCCCCACAGATGTCGAGACGCCACACAGATGCCGAGACGCCCCACAGATGTCGAGACGCCCCACAGATGTCGAGACGCCCCACAGATGTCGAGACGCCACACAGATGTCGAGACGCCCCACAGATGTCGAGACGCCCCACAGATGTCGAGACGCCCCACAGATGTCGAGACGCCCCACAGATGCCGAGACGCCCCACAGATGCCGAGACGCCCCACAGATGCCGAGACGCCCCACAGATGCCGAGACTCCCCACAGATGCCGAGACGCCCCACAAAAAGCAATGGATGGACGCATAGTACACATTTCGTTAATGGGTAAGATTGGAAAACGAAGAAATTCGACATCGAATTTATTCGGGACGTCGTAGAAGCTGCGATTTCGCGCAGGCACAAATTGCCGGGCTGGACATCTAGTCCGCAGGCCTGACAACAGATGGGCACGTAGAACAACGTTGTGGTGGTCCTATGCCTGTACACGCCCACTTGCGATCGCAAGTTGGACTGACCAAATACCTAGACTCGCATTGGTACAGGGTTGGAAAAGATCGGGACGCATACAGAATATTGTTGGCGTGCTCACTTAGGGCGTATTTGTCGGACTGACCTTTTCGGTTCCCGGCCAATTATCATCGATTTCTGATGCTCGCTTGATAGTCCCTCCTATTCTACTAAAGGATATCGATTGATTTGATTGATTAATTGAACTTTTTGCTTTAAGTGAGGCATCTGGCTATTACCACAGCTGACCACTTTACAAATAGTTAGCATGATGATGTTACTAGACCTATTGAGTAGGGTATATTGGATTTTCTTAGGGCATGTACATGGTGACCAACAGAGAAAGAAACATCAACATTTACCATACCTTACCACGATTAATAGCTGAAACCGTGAAATTGTGTCTTTATGATTCGAGGGTAAGTCAGTAAGCAGATCACACACTGATATGGGATAGCTGAAAAAATGTGTAGTTTCTAAAAGTGCCATTATGTGGCAGAAGCATCCAGCTGTGTGATTATGGTTGGTATCAAACGCTAGGTCTCGTATGCACGTGCGCAGCATAGATACATAATGGCGTCTGTGGTCATATAGTGTACAATCAAAGAATACCTTGCTGCTATGCTCTTTTTGTGGGCAACATGACCTCTGGAAAGAATGTTCGTAAAGAAATGATTCCTTTTTGTGGTCAGAAGTGTCTCGCGTTAAGTGGTTCATGACTGGGTCGAAGTAGTTTACTCAAGGACGATACTAAAAATTGCTGATGAGGATATATTTGTTCAGATTGCACACGAAGCTACTTGTGCTGAGTTGAGTCTTGCTTGACATTTCTTTGGTAGCGGGTTTTATTGGCTCTTCGTAAATCTTCATGTGAACGTGAAAAGGTGGACAGTAGTCCATCTGGCTGTAGTGCAAGACAAGTCAAGTTATTCACCAAGGCAACAGCACCCGTTGCGCCGAACGTCCATGGCCAAAGATGAGGGTGCAGAGTCCCAGCCAGCATGCATGGCGGATGGAGTGGTGACCATGCATTTCAGCCCCGGGGGTGACTCCATGAGGGGTGCGGTCTTTTCTCGCTTCTGATTTCCAGAGACAGGTGTTGAAGTTGTCGAGCCGTGATGTCCAGAGAGGGACTGGCCACGTGACCGAAGAAAGAGAGGCGGCGCCGATCCAGCGTTGAGGAAATGCTCTCGAGTTGTGTCCGTTGTTATACCTCTGTAGTAGTGATCAGGTCTTGCCATCGGACACCAAGGATACGTCGTTGGCTGCTTACGTTGAGGACCTTGAACCAGTGGTTCTGTAACTTTGTCTCACAGCACCCTGGAGTGCCCTACAGAGGTGCTGCGAAACATTCCATAATTGTCATCAACTGTGTACTGCAACTGTTAAGTAGGCATATTTTCTAACGAGGTGCCGTGGAAAAATGCTGGTACACTAAGGGTGTCGTGTACCGAAACCGTCTGGTAACTACTGCCTTAAGCCGTTTCCGATCTTCCTGTAAGATCGTCCAGGTCTCAGAGCCGTACCAAAGGATTGCAATGACACATGATCTATGTAGGCACAGCTTGCTCTTAAGGCTGCCCTTCAGCCATAATGCGCATTGAATTCATGAATGAAGCCACAATGCTGATCCTCCGAAGGATTTCGGGGTCACTGTGTGCACCAGAAGTCAGTCTACTGCTCGCGTGGATGAAGCCCTGTGTGGTATGGACGTGATTTCTGTTGGCAGTGATCGTCACGGCTAGCGGACTACTGCCAAGACTGACTTTGAATATTGGTCTTCGCTCCCATGAAATGAGCAGTCCCCGATGTGAAGCTGGCTGTTTTAGGTGCTCCAGAAGGGGGGGGGGGGTTTCCTGTGAGGACACTGTGGTATCCTTGGAAACGAGAAGGCAGATGAGCTAGCAAAAGCCGGAAGTGGCGGCACACATACCCTTCAGCCACAGAGCTATAAAGAAGCAAAGACACTCATCAGGCGATCGACCCGGACGGAATGGAGAGACCAGCACAAAGGGTACAAGTCAGAAAATGACAGCATAGACACATTTGATGGGCAGACAAAGATCTCCAGACTCATAACGGGATATTCTAGACGCAAGGTCCACCTCCAGAGAATGGGTCTTACAGACACCACAACATGCGATTATGGTGCGCTAACACATCCCTGACGGGATGCCATACGATGTTGTGAATGGGTCAGTTAGGTCCTGACCGGGGCCCAGATGCAACAGTGATTAAGCTGGTAACGGCCACCGACTCGTAGTTAGGTGCATGCATCTTAACTCATAGCTGACCAAGATCCGATTCCGCCTCCAAGTGACGGTCCTGGAAACAGGCTGCAACCATATAGCCTGAGTAGGAGATTAGGGATCGAAAAGGGAAGGTAAACCGGTTCAAAAAATGTACTGACATCAGATGTGTTTGGACGAAAGACGCAGATATCTCCTTGTAAACTACACCACAACGTCACAGACGCCCATTTCAGGACGAACAAAGAGGAAGAATTGAAGAAGAAACAGCATACAGATGAAGATTTCCAGCAATGCATGTACTTCCTGATACAGCTTCAAAAGAACATCCACGGTTGGGCATATAGTGGATCCCCGCCCACTGCAGTATCGAAGGCAATGAAGCTGCAAACAGACTAGCAAAAGGTGGAGGAGCTTCCCTACCAACACGTCTGAGCATCATGTATAATAAAGCAAACCCACAATTGAAGCCGGCTTCTGAGGAAATGGCCTGATCAGCGCGCACCACCCCCTGAAAAGACAACTAAAATGATTTAGACAGGGAAGAGCAAGTCATCATCTTCAGACTGGAAACTGGGCATAATACTCCTGGGTCATCTTTGCAACAACATGAGGATTAGGACAGATGGCAGATGTCCCTGTGGGAAGCATACTATGACCAGGCAACATATCCTACAACGATGCACGCTCACACATGAAGAGAGGAAGAACAATACTGGCATCCCGAGAATAAGCTGTACGAGAGTGGACAGTTTTACAAGCAGCTGTTTCCTTCCTAAGAGTTGTTGTTGAATTCGCACAATGAGAAAGTTTCCTTTTCTGTGCCCCATAAAAGGGGCGTTAAGTAGCTGGTTGAAGTAGCTTTCCCCACATCCCGAGCGTGCTGATGAAGGTGAACTGCGGTACTCCAGGCGTTTGTGCTCTGCTTGACTTCACCTGCATGACACTTACTACTACGGGGGTCACATCTCGTCGTCCAGACTGCATTGAAAACAGCCTGCTACCAGAGAACGCTACATGGAAGAGAGATCGTGGTATTGGTCAGTATATATTGTGCCTGACCCTGCCGCGGCGTCCTGGTCAGTATGTTTTGCCTGAACGGAGCAGTGCCTCAGTTCGCCTCCTTTGTAAGAGAAACCAAGGCCTTCATCCTCGGATGAACCACGGAAAGAAACAACCTATCTGGTTTCGGTATTATTTTCCGTTAACTCCTCTCAGGCCCCATAACACACTAGCACAGACGGCCCACCATCTATTTAGTTTTGAGAACTCCCTGCCTTGAACATCCTTCCTGTTTTTCCCCCGCTAATGTAAGCGCCTCTTTCTTCTTTTAACCGAAAAAGATTGAAAGAAAGAAATGCATGCTAAGATAAACAAAATACAAACACGTGCAGAAAGGTATTTACAAAAAACAACACTAACAATAACACAAAAAGCAACCCCCGAAGGCAGAACAGAAGGGTATGAAAAGGCCGCGTGCTAGTCTCCCCTTACAGCGCCTGAGCGTTCAGCGTGTGGGAGTGCATGTTTTCTACCTGTGCGCGCGTACTCGCCGTCAGGAATATCCAGCCAGGTTTCTCCTATACGTGGAGTGTTTCTGGTTTCTTTCTGGGTATGTATGTGTGCACGTCATTAAGTGTGTTGCAACGCCCTCTGATGCTTCTGAATGTTTATATGTTCCTTTTGGGATGCCTTGGTGGTATCAGAAATCTTGGCCCAGTGGAACGGGACGGTGCAGGCACTGCTGTCTAATTTGGCGTATTTTCTCTTGTGTTTCGCTAGTTTGCCGCAGTGGTTCTCATGCCGACGTCATTGAAGAGGCATGGGGTTTCCCGTAAGTCATATGGGATGGGGGGGGGGGAATCGAAGGGGGCATTATTGGGGTGGGGGGAGTGGAGGTCCGTAACGAGTCATGTGGGGGAGGGTAGTCCTTGAAGTCATGTGGGGGTTTCCCTGGAGTCATGTGGGGGTCCGTGGTCATGTGGGAGTTTCCCTGGTCATATGGGGGTTTCCCTGGAGTGATATGGGGGTTTCCCTGGAGTCATTTGGGGGTTTCCCTGTAGTCATTTTGGGGGTTTCGCTGGTCATGTGGGGGTTTCCCTGGCCATGTTGGGGTTTCCCTGGAGATGTTGGGGTCTCCCTGGTCATGTGGGGGTTTCCCTGGTCATGTGGGGGTTTTCCTGGAGATATGGGGGTTTCCCTGGAGATATGGGGGTTTCCATGGAGTCATTGAGGGTTTCCCTGGAGTCATATGGGGGTTTCCCTGGAGTGATGTGGGGGTTTCTGTGGTGATATTTGGGATTCTGTGGAGTCATGTGGGGGTTCTGTAGTCATGTTGGTCTTTTCCCTGGAGTCATGTGGGGGTTTCTGTGGAGTCATGTGGGGGTTTCTGTGGAGTCATGTGGGGGTTCTGTAGAGTCATGTTGGAGTTCTGTAGAGTCATGTTGGGGTTTCTGTGGAGTCATGTTGGGGTTTCTGTAGTCATGTTGGGGTTTCTGTGGAGTCAGGTTGGGGTTTCCCTGGAGTCATGTGGGGGTTCTGTGGAGTCATGTGGGGGTTCTGTAGTCATGTGGGGGTTCTGTAGAGTCATGTTGGGGCTTCTGTGGAGTCATGTTGGGGTTTCTGTGGAGTCATGTTGGGGCTTCTGTGGAGTCATGTTGGGGTTTCTGTGGAGTCATGTTGGGGTTTCCCTGGAGTCATGTGGGGGTTCTGTGGAGTCATGTTGGGGTTTCCCTGAAGTCATGTGGGGGTTCTGTGGAGTCATGTTGGGGTTTCCATGGAGTCATGTTGGGGTTCTGTGGAGTCATGTGGGGGTTCTGTGGAGTCATGTTGGGGTTTCCCTGGAGTCATGTGGAGGTTCTGTAGAGTCATGTTGGGGTTTCCCTGGAGTCACGTGGGTGTTCTGTGGAGTCATGTGGGGGTTCTGTAGTCATGTGGGGGTTCTGTAGAGTCATGTTGGGGTTTCCCTGGAGTCATGTGGGGGTTCTGTAGTCATGTTGGGTTTTCTGTGGAGTCATGTTGGGGTTCTGTAGAGTCTGTGGGGGTTCTGTGTAGTCATGGGGTTCTGTAGAGTCATGTTGGGGTTTCCCTGGAGTCATGTTGAGGTTCTGTAGAGTCTTTTAGGGTTCTGTGAAGTCATGGGCTTCTGTAGAGTCATGTTGGGGTTTCCCTGGAGTCATGTGGGGGTTCTGTGGAGTCATGTGGGGGTTCTGTAGTCATGTGGGGGTTTTGTAGAGCCATGTTGGGGTTTCCCTGGAGTCATGTGGGGGTTTCTGTGGAGTTATGTTGGGGTTCTGTAGTCATGTTGGGGTTTCCCTGGAGTCATGTTGGGGTTCTGTAGAGTCTGTGGGGGTTCTATGAAGTCATGGGGTTCTGTAGAGTCATGTTGGGGTTTCCCTGGAGTCACGTGGGGGTTCTGTGGAGTCATGAGGAGGTTCTGTAGAGTCATGTGGGGGTTTCCATGGAGTCTTGTGGGGGTTCCATGGAATCATATGGGGGTTTCCCTGGAGTCATATGGGGGTTTCCCTGGAGTGATGTGGGGGTTTCTGTGGTCATATTTTGTTTCTGTGGAGTCATGTGGGGGTTCTGTAGTCATGTTGGTCTTTTCCCTGGAGTCATGTAGGGGTTTCTGTGGAGTCATGTGGGGGTTCTGTAGAGTCATGTTGAGGTTTCCGTGAAGATATGGGGGGATGGGAGGTGGGAGGATTTCGTGGAGTCATGCTGGGGTTTCCCTGGAGTCATGTTGGAGTTCTGTAGAGTCATGTTGGGGTTTCTGTGGAGTCATGTTGGGGTTTCTGTAGTCATGTTGGGGTTTCTGTGGAGTCAGGTTGGGGTTTCCCTGGAGTCATGTGGGGGTTCTGTGGAGTCATGTTGGGGTTTCCCTGGAGTCATGTAGGGGTTTTCCTGGAGATATGGGGGTTTCCCTGGAGATATGGGGGTTTCCATGGAGTCATATGGGGGTTTCCCTGGAGTCATATGGGGGTTTCCCTGGAGTGATGTGGGGGTTTCTGTGGTCATTTTTGGTTTCTGTGGAGTCATGTAGGGGTTCTGGAGTCATGTGGGGGTTTCTGTGGAGTCATGTGGGGGTTTCTGTGGAGTCATGTGGGGGTTTCTGTGGAGTCATGTGGGGGTTCTGTAGAGTCATGTTTGGGTTTCCGTGAAGATATGGGAGGTGGGAGGATTTCGTGGAGTCATGCTGGGGTTTCCCTGGAGTCATGTGGAGGTTCTGTAGAGTCATGTTGGAGTTCTGTAGAGTCATATTGGGGTTTCTGTGGAGTCATGTTGGGGTTTCTGTAGTCATGTTGGGGTTTCTGTGCAGTCAGGTTGGGGTTTCCCTGGAGTCATGTGGGGGTTCTGTGGAGTCATGTTGGGGTTTCCCTGGAGTCATGTGTGGGTTCTGTGGAGTCATGTGGGGGTTCTGTAGTCATGTGGGGGTTCTGTAGAGTCATGTTGGGGCTTCTGTGGAGTCATGTTGGGGTTTCTGTGGAGTCATGTTGGGGCTTCTGTGGAGTCATGTGGGGGTTCTGTGGAGTCATGTTGGGGTTTCCCTGAAGTCATGTGGGGGTTCTGTGGAGTCATGTTGGGGTTTCCATGGAGTCATGTTGGGGTTTCTGTGGAGTCATGTTGAGCTTTCCCTGGAGTCATGTTGGGGTTCTGTGGAGTCATGTGGGGGTTCTGTGGAGTCATGTTGGGGTTTCCCTGGAGTCATGTGGAGGTTATGTAGAGTCATGTTGGGGTTTCCCTGGAGTCACGTGGGTGTTCTGTGGAGTCATGTGGGGGTTCTGTAGTCATGTGGGGGTTCTGTAGAGTCATGTTGGGGTTTCCCTGGAGTCATGTCGGGGTTCTGTAATCATGTTGGGGTTTCTGTGGAGTCATGTTGGGGTTCTGTATAGTCTGTGGGGGTTCTGTGTAGTCATGGGGTTCTGTAGAGTCATGTTGGGGTTTCCCTGGAGTCATGTTGGGGTTCTGTAGAGTCTTTGGGGGTTCTGTGAAGTCATGGGCTTCTGTAGAGTCATGTTTGGGTTTCCCTGGAGTCATGTGGGGGTTCTGTGGAGTCATGTGGGGGTTCTGTAGTCATGTGGGGGTTTTGTAGAGCCATGTTGGGGTTTCCCTGGAGTCATGTGGGGGTTTCTGTGGAGTTATGTTGGGGTTCTGTAGTCATGTTGGGGTTTCCCTGGAGTCATGTTGGGGTTCTGTAGAGTCTGTGGGGGTTCTATGAAGTCATGGGGTTCTGTAGAGTCATGTTGGGGTTTCCCTGGAGTCACGTGGGGGTTCTGTGGAGTCATGAGGAGGTTCTGTAGAGTCATGTGGGGGTTTCCATGGAGTCATGTGGGGGTTTCCATGGAGTCATATGGGGGTTTCCCTGGAGTCATATGGGGGTTTCCCTGGAGTGATGTGGGGGTTTCTGTGGTCATATTTGGGTTTCTGTGGAGTCATGTGGGGGTTATGTAGTCATGTTGGTCTTTTCCCTGGAGTCGTGTAGGGGTTTCTGTGGAGTCATGTGGGGGTTCTGTAGTCATGTTGAGGTTTCCGTGAAGATATGGGGGGATGGGAGGTGGGAGGATTTCGTGGAGTCATGCTGGGGTTTCCCTGGAGTCATGTTGGAGTTCTGTAGAGTCATGTTGGGGTTTCTGTGGAGTCATGTTGGGGTTTCTGTAGTCATGTTGGGGTTTCTGTGGAGTCAGGTTGGGGTTTCCCTGGAGTCATGTGGGGGTTCTGTGGAGTCATGTTGGGGTTTCCCTGGAGTCATGTAGGGGTTTTCCTGGAGATATGGGGGTTTCTCTGGAGATATGGGGGTTTCCATGGAGTCATATGGGGGTTTCCCTGGAGTCATATGGGGGTTTCCCTGGAGTGATGTGGGGGTTTCTGTGGTCATTTTTGGTTTCTGTGGAGTCATGTAGGGGTTCTGGAGTCATGTGGGGGTTTCTGTGGAGTCATGTGGGGGTTTCTGTGGAGTCATGTGGGGGTTTCTGTGGAGTCATGTGGGGGTTTCTGTGGAGTCATGTGGGGGTTCTGTAGAGTCATGTTGGGGTTTCCGTGAAGATATGGGAGGTGGGAGGATTTCGTGGAGTCATGCTGGGGTTTCCCTGGAGTCATGTGGAGGTTCTGTAGAGTCATGTTGGAGTTCTGTAGAGTCATATTGGGGTTTCTGTGGAGTCATGTTGGGGTTTCCCTGGAGTCATGTGGGGGTTCTGTGGAGTCATGTTGGGGTTTCCCTGGAGTCATGTTGGGGTTCTGTGGAGTCATGTTGGGGTTTCCCTGGAGTCATGTTGGGGTTTCTGTGGAGTCATGTTGGAATTTCCATGGAGTCAGGTGGGGGTTCTGTAGAGTCATGTTGGGGTTTCCCTGGAGTCATGTGTGGGTTCTGTGGAGTCATGTGGGGGTTCCGTAGTCATGTGGGTGTTCTGTAGAGTCATGTTGGGGCTTCTGTGGAGTCATGTTGGGGTTTCCCTGGAGTCATGTGGGGGTTCTGTGGAGTCATGTTGGGGTTTCCCTGGAGTCATGTGGGGGTTCTGTGGAGGAGTCATGTTGGGGTTTCCATGGAGTCATGTTGGGGTTTCTGTGGAGTCATGTTGGGCTTTCCCTGGAGTCATGTGGGGGTTCTGTGGAGTCATGTGGGGGTTCTGTGGAGTCATGTTGGGGTTTCCCTGGAGTCATGTGGAGGTTCTGTAGAGTCATGTTTGGGTTTCCCTGGAGTCACGTGGGTGTTCTGTGGAGTCATGTGGGGGTTCTGTAGTCATGTGGGGGTTCTGTAGAGTCTCTGGGGGTTCTGTGTAGTCATGGGGTTCTGTAGAGTCATGTTGGGGTTTCCCTGGAGTCATGTGGGGTTTTTGTGGAGTCATGTTGGGGTTCTGTAGTCATGTTGGGGTTTCCCTGGAGTCATGTTGGGGTTCTGTAGAGTCTGTGGGGGTTCTATGAAGTCATGGGGTTCTGTAGAGTCATGTTGGGGTTTTCCTGGAGTCAAGTGGGGATTCTGTGGAGTCATGAGGAGGTTCTGTAGAGTCATGTGGGGGTTTCCCTGGAGTCATATGGGGGTTTCCCTGGAGTGATGTGGGGGTTTCTGTGGTCATATTTGGGTTTCTGTGGAGTCATGTGGGGGTTCTGTAGTCATGTTGGTCTTTTCTCTGGAGTCATGTGGGGGTTTCTGTGGAGTCATGTGGGGGTTCTGTAGAGTCATGTTGAGGTTTCCGTGAAGATATGGGGGGATGGGAGGTGGGAGGATTTCGTGGAGTCATGCTGGGGTTTCACTGGAGTCATGTGAGGGTTCTGTAGAGTCATGTTGGAGTTCTGTAGAGTCATGTTGGGGTTTCTGTGGAGTCATGTTGGGGTTTCTGTAGTCATGTTGCGGTTTCTGTGGAGTCAGGTTGGGGTTTCCCTGGAGTCATGTGGGGGTTTTGTGGAGTCATGTTGGGGTTTCCCTGGAGTCATGTGGGGGTTTCTGTGGAGTCATGTTGGGGTTTCCCTGGAGTCATGTGGGGGTTTCTGTCGAGTCATGTGGGGATTCTGTGGAGACCGCAAAAAATTGTGGGGAAGGGAGTCCGTAAAAAATCATGGAGGTCAAGGCTATGAAGGGTCATGTAGGGATTGCATGAAAAATCATCTGGGCGTTATGTGAAGTCCAATGCGGATTATCGAGATGGCCAATGGGGGGTCTGTGAAGCGTAGAAGGGGAAGAGGTCTATGTAGGGGTTCCATGACAAATCAGGTGGGCGTTCTATGAAGTCAAGTGTGGCTCATTTAAGTTATATTAGCTTTTCCCCCCCTCCCCCCCTCTCCCCCCCCCCCCCCCGCAAAAAAAAAGTTGTTCGAGTTTCATGAAATGTAATGTAAGCGTTATGTGGGCGATCTGTTAAGTCATGTATAGGTCTGTAACGAGTCATGTGAGTGAGTCGTCGAAGGGCCAGTCTGAGGCTGGGTCAGTATTTTGTAAAGTGATGTTCAGTTCCTCGAAGGTTCATGTGGGTGTCCGTAAAAGTTGTTAACTTAATGTTGTTGTTATTTTGTTAAGTTCTTTGCTTTGTATTGTTTTCTAAGGTTGTTTACTTTTGTTCTTTTGTTATTTCACATTCTGTTGGTGATTTGTTAATTTGCATTATGTTGTTGTTGATTTATTAAATTATTTATTCTGTATTTGTGTTGAGTTGTTTGCTTTTGTTTTGTTTTGTTTTTTTAAGTTTACTCTTTGTTTTATTTTCTTTACTCTTTATTGGTGATGCATTGTTACGTTGTTTACTTTGTGATGTGCTGTTTATTTTATGTTGCTGTTGTTTACTTTCTGTTTTTGATTTGTTTAGATTTGTGTCTGCTGTTTTGTTAAGTTTTCCAAAGAGCTTTTCTAATATCCCGATCTTGCTGATGAAGATAGGCCAGGGCCCTCCAGGGGATACTGCAACGGGGCTAACGTTGATAGACCACCTCGTTAGTCAGGCTTCCATGAAAACAGCCCGTTTCCATGGAGAATTACGTGGAAGTTGAGGGGAGGTTATTACCCAGTATATTTTGCCTGCCCCTGACTAACATTTCTGATCAGTTTGTTTTGCCTGAACGGACGTTAGTCCCCCCCCCCCCCTCCTCCATCCCGCTACCTCTAAATACGTATACTGTCTACTGCTTCTAACGTTAAGTTGTCTATCATAAAAATAACTACTCATCGTTACAACTCACAATTCTTCTAGCTGACGGATGAAAAATAAGTGTGACCATGTAGATCTTCAAAGATCCTACCGCGTTTCTGTAGTGCCATGAGAGACAATGGTAACAGTTGGCACTCTCTCCTTTTCGTTGCGCTAATAATATAAATATGGACTATTCCTGTCGAGATATTCGTTGAACTTTCAGTCAGGGAGAAATGCTTCTCTCTTGCTCGATGGGCTAATGTAAATCATTGACTATTATAGTTTTGTCGGTTTTTGCGATTTAACTATATGAAGAACTTTAAGTTATTACCTGTATCTGTTTTTTTTTCCTCGGACCTTACTTGGGTTAAACTTACTTCTGGTTAAATGGAACATCTACTTCAGCTCTTGTCCCGGGAGACCATCACTCTCCTTACTTCTTAACTAATGAATAATTGTTTATAATAGCTGAGCTTAGAATTTCTTACTCAGAATATCAAGTCTGTAACTTTGAATCTCTCGTCCTTCCTTTTGTCCCGGGATACACTCACGACTCAAAAACGTATTTCTTTGGAACTTATACTTGGGTTGAATATGTATCTGGTCTTCTTCCGTTCCTTGTCCTGTGATATTTGACATTTTTTTTGGGTGTGTAAAGTGCTTGCCGCTCTGTATTTTTCCTTCCCGATCCGCAGCTTTGTACTTGATATCAGGACGTATTAACCGGTGCTTGGATGACTGTGTGACTGTTTTTCATTCTGGACTCCTGAATGATATCTGGACTTGTACTGCCTTCTATCAATCTATCTATCTTCAGTCCAGTTATGTCGTTAGACGTCGTGGGGAGGTGCGACCTACTTTGTTTCGTATTTTTTTGACGGTGAAAATCCACTGATGACTTGCCAGGTCAATCCCAGCATCTGTTAGCACCTGGAATATACGATCGCCTGTTTTTGAGACTAGGGGAGGTGGAAGCGTAAATTAGAGTAAGATAGGCCCATAGCCTGTCAGGCGCCATCTAAGCCGCTGCGCTAATCACATAACCCACACCTGATGTTATGGCCACACTGTCCCCTTTTTTGTGACATATTCTCTGCGGGGCGAGAATCCCTAGAATAATTTGAGTAGATCTTTTAACTTGAATTTTGCCCGAGCAGCGTGGAAATGGCAGACACGGTGCCGGGCAAGATATTCAGAAGCAGACCCAAAAGGCGATGGCATCAAGATGTCAAGGAATGCTTGGACGTGACTTTGGAGCAGGCTGAAGATTTAGCAAGAGATCTAGTTGTTGTGTTTTTTTCGACGAGCTACATGATGGTGTATTAGAAACATTCAAAATATACACTCAGTGGGCGATCGCGAAATATTCTTCAATTTAGATGTTGGAGTTCGTGTAAGGAATATTCTCCCTTCACGAAAGTGATGCAAGTGGGTGCCAAGTATAAAAAGGTTGACGACGCCTGATAAAGAGCCATCTTTTTTTTACCCTGCTGATCCCATGTTTTTAGCCCGACAAAGGTAACTGGCTGTGATGTGAAAGACATGACCACTTCGTGGGCGTGAGAGGTGTGATTGTACAGCGTGTAGTTGGCGAGGATGTGAAGATTGTAGGCGTGTAAACGTCGGACGGTTTGACAAGTACAGAACTGACGTTCTTCGTGCTGTAGGCATGTTTGTGTGTTGATGCGTGCGTGTGTTTGCTCGCGTGTGTGTGTGTGTGCGCGCGCGCGTGAGTGTGTGCATGTGTGTAGCACATAATTGTTTTTTTAATGTAATAGACGGGTTGTGTGAATAGCACCGAATTGATGTCCATATAATATACGGGTTGTGTTATTAGCACCGAATTGATGCTGTCCATATAATAGACCGGTTGCGTGAACAGCACCGAATTGATGTTGTCCATATAATATACATTGTGTGAATAGCACAGCATTGATGTTATCCATATAATAGACAGGTTGTGCGAATAGCACATAATTATGACGCTATTGTAACAGGTGTGTTGTGGAAATACGAGACGTGCTCAAATTAAACCGAACCTAACTGCACCAAGTGAACGTACGTACTATGCACATGATGACGTCACTTCTGGTGTTGGAGTGGCCACAATGAGTAGGTTACTCTTATGTGCGCCCTGAAAAGGGCGTTAAGTGGCAGGTTGTCGTAGCTTTTCTCATATCCCGAGCGTGCTGGTGAAGGTGGACTGGAGTCCTCCAAGCGGTTGAGCTATGCCTGGCTTAATCAGCGTGCCTCTCACTACTACGGGAACGACGTCGAACCTTACCTTGTTAGCCAGACTGTTGTCCTCGAAAACAACCCGTTTCAGCAAGGAAGTCAAGCGAGGGTTTTGGTCAGTATATTTCTCCTGACCTTGGCTAACATTGTCTGATCAGTATGTTTTGCCCGACCAGACGTTAGCCTCATCGTCCCTCACTTCAGGTGTAAACAGCACATACCAACCGTCAAGTTTACAAAATGTCATTATCTATTGACGCATAATTCCCTCAGCAGACCGTTGAAAACATGGCGCGTGTAATACGGAATCCGTCCAGAGTTGATCAGCAAGCGGTGATTTTGTTTCTAACAGCTGAAGGATGTCGACCAGTTGACATTCATCGCAGAATGCAGGCAGAGTATGTTGACAAAAGCGTGTCGAAGACAACAGTGAAGAACTGGACAACGATGTTTAAAGAAGATCTTTCGTTAACTCACGTACATATAATCTGCTATGAGAATGTGCTGTGTGTATAGTGGATTCATTGAGGCTTTCATCATCAGTCCCGTAACCTAAAAGGTCTTCGAGGCACCGTTATTGCAGTTTGTCGAACCAGTTTCCGCCATACGTCTCAATTTTCAGCCAAGGTATTAGTTTCAGCTATAGACCTTCCCGTCCACTCTTTTATATTGTCCTCCCATCTGTTTGTTTTTTTTATCTCCCTCTCCCACGCTTCCCAGGCACAGCAGGACGGTCTTGGTCAGCCCCCATCGATCGTGACATATGTCCATGCCATGCCAATTTTCGTGTTTTTACTATAGTCAATAAATTCTTGATATTGACCTAACTCCTTCCTAACAATTTCAAGAACACTTTCGTGTGTAAGGCGATCCAAATATGAAATGAGAAGAATTCATTGAGGCTTCAGCATGTTTGGAACTGCATGTGTGAAAAATTGTGTGTGGGTGTAAAAGATGTGACACGTTGTGTGTGCGTGTAAAAGATGTGACACATTGTGTGTGGGTGTAAAAGATGTGACACATTGTGTGTGGGTGTAAAAGATGTGACACATTGTGTGTGCGTGTAAAAGATGTGACACATTGTGTGTGGGTGTAAAAGATGTGACACATTGTGTGTGCGTGTAAAAGATGTGGAAAATTGTGTGTGGGTGTAAAAAACGTGAAAATAGGTTGGTGTGAAAGATGTGAAAATAGGTTGGTGTGAAAGATGTGAAAAGTGCACATGTGTAAAAGATATGAAAATGCCGTCGTTGTCGACAGCTGACATTTTAAGACCGGTACACGTCTACTCTTGTGTGTTCTCTCTTCTCTTTGATTACCCTACTTTACTACGAAGGCTGCTTACAAAGTAATGCTCCACATTTTTGTTCTCACCCAGGAATAAGAATTGCAAATTGAAACGCTACTGCTTGACTGTTTCCCGGCGAATGTGTGGGTAATTATACGGTCGTCCCAGAAAACCACTCCATACTAACAGAAAAGACCTGTACGAATTTCAGGGCTGAAACAACAGCTGTACACGCTGCAACTCCAATTCTTATCAATACAATACAATAGTACGCTTAGGCGGCCAGGACCCGTCGAGTCGAATGACCGTGTCTATGACCACGTTTGATGGCCGTGTCCCAGGCGGCCTGCAGTTCTGTTGGGGTTGTGGCGATCTGTTTTAGCAAGGTGTTACGAGGGCGGCCCCGAGGACGTCTCCAGGATGAGCACGGCTTCTTCCCATAACTCGCATCCACAGCCTGTCGGAGAATCTCGTGGGCTGGGGCTTCCCGGGAAAGACGAGCAACTTGACCGAAGAGGGAGAGACTACGGCGATCATTCGTTGAGACAATGTCTGCAAATTGAGTACGTCGAACTACTTCACTGTTGTAAATCACGTCATGCCAGACGATTCCATTAGGATGGGCCTCTGGTTGCGCATGCGGAAGGCCCCAAAGACGTTGCCGGTCCTGCTGTAGTAGTGTCCAGGACTCGTAGCCGCACATGAGAATAGGGACAATGCAGAGGAAGTAAATACGAAGCCTGGTCTCCAGGGAGAGCCTTTGCTGGGACCAGACTCTGCGGAGCGAGTGCATGGATGAAGCCGCTAAGCCAATCCTACGACTGCTGTGTGTGTCAGAGGACTGGCTGCTGTCCAGGTAGACGAAGTCGGTGGCTGCTACAGGGTTGTCGTTCACTGTGATGCTCAACGCAGAGTGGCCCCTGCTGAGATTTTGGATTTTCGTTTTCGTCCAGGAAATCTGCACGCCTATGGTAGCCGTTCGATCCAGTGCCTCTAGGGGGCTTACCAGGGCCTGAGAATCGTAGCCCGGTATAACGACGTCATCACCGTAGACGAGATCGGTTACCCGGGAGTCGCCGACGAGGACCCCTGGATTGTGTGCAGAAGACTGTGGGATGATCAAGTCCATGGCGCAGCAGAAAAGTGCAGGGGCGAGGATGCAGCCCTATCGGACACCAGTTGATGTAGAGGACTCCTCTGTGAGATCCTGCTCGAGATGAATTTTGGCGCTGATGTGACTGTGAAGCTCTACAATTAGGGTCAGCAGCGTGCCTGGGATACCGACGTATTGTAGGGCCTTCCACATGGCGTGTCTGTCCACAGAATCGAAGGCAGACTGTTGGTCAACGTAGGCGACGGGGAGAGGGCAGTTAAACCCGCGGTGCAGTTCTGTGAGGAGGCGGAGTTCGAAAATGGCGTCAATGGAGGAGCGAGAAACTATAAACCCTGACTGCTGGGGGCGACGATGCCTCATTAAAAGGGGCTGTAGTCTGGAGAGGAGCACATGTGCGAAGACCTTGCTGGGGACGGACAGAAGGGTAATAGGCCTGTATTTGCCGGAAGCCCTTTCCCTTGTACAGGGAAATTATTATTCAGTCGCGCATGCTGCGGGCACTTGGCCAATGTTCCACCTATCAGCCAAAACACAACTACAAAATAAACGGTAATTCTAACAAACTCTTGGGGCTGTTGGGGGAGGAAGACTAGCGTCTGGTCAGGCAAAATATACTGATCAGACTTGTTAGTCAGGGTCAGGCAAAATATACTGATCAGACATGTTAGTCAGAGTCAGGCAAAATATACTGATCAGACATGTTAGTCAGGGTCAGGCAAAATATACTGATCAGACATGTTAGTCAGAGTCAGGCAAAATATACTGATCAGACATGTTAGTCAGGGTCAGGCAAAATATACTGATCAGACATATTAGTCAGGAAAAGGCAAAACATACTGGCCAAGACCCTCACCTCGGCTTCCTAGTAGTTCTCTCTGGAAACAGGTTGTTTTCATGGCAGTCTGGCTAATGAGGTGAGGGATCGATGTGATCCCCGTAGTAGTGAGTGACACGGCACGTAGATGAAGCTAAGGATAGCACAACCTCCTGGAGGATCACGGTCCAAGGATGCTGAAAGCCACTCCATACCAGCAGAAGAGACCGGTACTAATTTCAGAGCCGACGCAACAGCTGTACATGCAGCAACTCAGATTCTTATCAGCCAAAACAAAACTACAAGGAAAACGGTCACTCTAACAGACTCCATAAGCATACTCTGAGCCATCTCAAGCCCCAAACAAGATAGACTCCAGGAACACACTCTGAGCCATCTCAAGCCCCAAACAAGATAGACTCCAGGGGCACACTGAGCCATCTCAAGCCCCAAACATGATATACTCCATTAGCATACTCTGAGCCATCTCAAGCCCCAAACAAGATAGACTCCAGGAACATACTCTGAGCCTTCTCAAGCCCCAAACATGATAGACTCCAGGAACATACTCTGAGCCTTCTCAAGCCCCAAACATGATAGACTCCAGGAGCACACTCTGAGCCATCTCAAGCTCCAAACATGATAGACTCCAGGAGCATACTCTGAGCCATCTCAAGCCCCAAACAAGATAGACTCCAGGAGCACACTCTGAGCCATCTCAAGCCCCAAACATGATAGACTCCAGGAGCACACTCTGAGCCATCTCCAGCCCCAAACAAGATAGACTCACACACAATAAAATATAACATCGGGTTGCTGTCTCTCCCACAATAAAACAAACAGAATTAGTCATAAAGTGGATTCCAGTCCACTGTGGGATGCTTGGACGCCAGAAAAACTCGCAAAAGCGACACACAGACTTGTCATCTACAGAGCTTTAAAGAAGCAAAGACACTCATAAAATGATTCACGAGGACGCTGACCGCTACAGCTTATGCACTGCTCAGTATCTTGATCCTGCATTGGGCAACAAATATGTCAGCCCAAACCCACATACTTCAGTAGGGCCCCCTACATAAGTAGAGCCGTTACTACCAGCTATCTTAGAAAATCCACCAAAAGTGATCAACTCAGTACGAGTGTCACATCCAAAGACATTCAGTGTACATACTTCACGTTGTAATGTATGTCCGCAAGTCAATGAGGCCCCTAATGTTGAGGGACTACCACCGTGTTCAGGTTGGGCTTTCACTGTGGGCTCGTCGAATGAAGTCACTGCTAACTGGGGGCCGGATACTCTGTGACCTTGGTCAGGACCGAAATGTTAGTTAAACGATGTGCCAGTCCATTGTTGAGCTGTGTCAATATTTCCAATCAATCAATCAAAGCCTGTCGCTCCTCTCGGTGTATATCCCATTGGCAACATCCCTCCAGCAGGTGAGACTGCTATTCGCATGAACAACCTGCTTCTGTCGCCTCTTTTACCACATTTAAATAAGTTGTGATACAGTGAATCTCATTTCTTCAGTATTTTCATTTTAAAATTCCGCCTCCGGTTCAATCCAGTAGATCTGTCCATCAACCAGCCAGCCTTCCTTTCTTGTCTGTTTTTTGCTTGTGTCTCTGTTTGTACATCTGTCAAATTCATCCATCTGGAGGCCCATCCAATCAAACGGAAGCCACCCATATCTGGCTGTCCATCCGTTCAATCAGATTTGTTCCATATAAATCATCCATCAATATTTGTATGTTGGTCCGTAAAAATGCATCGATATATATATATATATATCATCATCATCATCATGTAGCATGCCATTGATAGAACGTCACAGCCATTCGATATGAATCTCGATCAGCAGTCAGTCTACTCGCCTGCTCCAGGTTCATGTTGAAGGTGCCCTTGTTATCGTGTATCCATCTACGTCTTAGTGGGTTAACGGTTTTGTTTTGATGATGTAAACTTGCGTTGTATTTGGATTATAGTGAGGAAGAAGCTGCGCTGGTCATCAACCTCACTCTCTGGTCCCAAACTACCTTGGACCAGTGGCAAGACTTAGTCAAGATGACTGGAGGTAATGCAGGATGAAGGCGCGCTGGTCCCACCTCTTTTGAGACCAGGGGTCGCTTGATGCCTGTGGGGCTCCAACCCACACCCATTCCGTTCATCGGTAAGGCGAGTGCCTCACCTCTCGACCACAGCGACCCCATACATACATACATACATACAAACATACATAAACACACATACACACATACATACATACATACATACATACATACATACAAACAAACATACATAAACACACATACACACAAACATACATACATACATACATACATACATACATACATACATACATACATACACGTACGTACGTACATACATACATAATGTACGTGTTTTTTGTGCTGCAGACATACATACGAGGCGTGTTCAAATCAAACCGGACCTAACTGCACCAAGTGAATATACGTATGATGCGCATGATGGCGTCATTTCAGGTGTAAATAGCACATACCAACCGTCAAGTTTGCAAAATGTCATTATCCTCCGTCTCATAGTCTTCTCAGCAGACCGTTGAAAACATGGATGGTGTGATACAGAATCCGTCCAGAATTGATCAACGAAAGGTGATTCGGTTTCTAACAGCTGAAGGATGTCGACCAGTTGACATTCATCATAGAATGCAGGCAGTGTATTGTGACAAAAGTGTGTCGAAGACAACAGTAAAGAACTAGACAACATGTTTAAAGAAGGACGTGAGTTAAGGAAAGATCTCCCAAGACGAGGTCAGGCGCATATTGTTGCGTCAGAAGATGCTATCGCCATAATTTATGCAGCAATTCGGGTGGAGCGCCGCCATAGCTTACGTTCGCTAGCAGAGGAATTGGATGTGTCGCTAGGCACAGGTCAAATGGTGATTAGCAAGAAACTGAAGTATCGGAAGGTGTTCACAATGAGTACCGATACTTCAGTATAAATACATATATGATGACGTTCGTCCATCACAAGTGATGAAGACCACTCTCTTTGTTCAGCTGTGTGCCAGTCTTTTCTCTTGCTGTGTCCGCTGAAATGGGTGACGCGCGGTGATTTGGTTTAAAGTGAGGTGCCTTTTGCCAACCTCACTCTCTGGTCCTGAGCTACCTTTGGCATGTGGCATGATATTTATCGAGACGACTGGAGATAGCATAGGATGCAGCTTTTTCCTCAGGGTTTCACTTCCGAAGCCTTTCCCTTAAACAGGTATCCCGCAAGGCAGCGGAGAGATGGGGGGCCGGGGGGGGGGGGGGGGAGGGCGGATGACATCCAACCTTGTGTGTCGTGCCTTTTCCATAACCACAAGAGGTCGTAGGGACATAACTCAGCGTGTGAGTGAGTGTGGTATCTCTCCCCGGCTGTGCTCAGTTCATTATTTCTCACACGCCAATTTCGTGAAGTTTAGCCGTGTGAACTAGGCCGTGAAATATGACAGGTTTAAGCGTAAGTATCATTCATATAGCCGATGTCCAGACCAGGATAATCGAACGGAAGAAATCACAAAAAAAACGAACAAATTAACCAGTCCAAATATAAAACAACAACACGTTTCAGTAAATACAAGTATAAGTCGTCGAGTAGTGTGAACTCCAGGCAAGTCCGTGGTCTGGCGGCATCCATAATAATCCAAAACAGTAGAGCAATATAGACCCGCAGCCAGTTACCGCGCCATCTTATATACATACATAACGTGCACATCCATATACATCCATAAACACATACATATACACACACACACATACATAACATACACACCCATATACACAGACATAGATACACATACACGCACATACAGATACACATACATAACATACACACACACATACATACGTATACATACACACACATACATACATACATAGATACATACATACATACATACATACATACACACACACACATTCACATACATGCATACTGTCTGTGTTCTGTGAGCTGCATACATACATCACTCACATTTATTCGTGCCCCACCCAACACAACGTGACCGGGTATTGATTATCTGCACGGAACCCATCACATTTGTGCCGGCAGCCCTATGTTGTATAATTACTTACTCATCTGTTATCAATTCAGCGTCTTTCGTTACGGTTGTCGCTATTCATGCTACGGGTAAATGTAGGTTAGAGGAGCCAGGTATGTGCAAATAATAATAGCTAGCCCACCTGACGCAGCAAGCTGTGGCTTAGTACAATGAAGCATCTAACACTTCATCCCCGATGGCATTTTCTTCTATTGAACATGTAAACGAACTAGCCGTATTCGCCCGCATCCAGTCAGTGTTACCAGATCATTGAAAGCCGCTTTGCTGTAATTGTGTATGGCACATATAATGGATATTCAGTGAGCTATTACAACGCGCCTGTCACTGATTATACGTTATTCTGTATAGGTCGTTATGAATGCATTGGTCGCCTTATGTTCTGGTTATAATGTTCGTCCATCACATGTGATGAAGACCACTCTCTTTGTTCAGCAGTGTGGACAGTATTTTCCCTTTGTGTCCGCTGAAATGGGTGACTTGCATGGTGATTTGAAATAAAATGAGGAATATACTGCGCCTTGTGCCAACCTCACTCTCTAGTCCTGAGCCGCCCTTGGCTAGTGGCAAGATATTTATCGAGACGACTGGAGATATCATAGGATTTTTTCTCAGGGTTTACTCCCGAAGCTTTTCACGTAAACTGGTATCCCGCAAGGCAGCGGAGCGTAAGGACATCTATCATTGTGTGTCATGCCTTTTGCATAACCGCAAGAGGTTGTAGAGACATTACTCAGCGTGTGAGTGTTGGGCATCTCTCCCGGGCCGTGTTCTAGTCCATTATAGTCGTGTCTAAACTTCAGTCACACCAAAACCGACGCTGTCTGCAGCTACGGCGAAGAGCGTCAATATCATGGAGTTCAGCCGTGTGAACTAAACCGTGAAAATATGACACAGGTTTAAACGTAGTACTAGTTCATATAGCCGATGTCCAGGCCAGGATAATAGGAAAGAAGAAAACACACACAAAAAACGATCGAATTAACCAGTCCGAATTGTAAACAACAACACATTTTCGTAAACACTAGTGTGAATTCCAGTAAATCCGTGGCCTGACGGTATCCATAATGAACTAAAACACCAGAGTAATGTAGACCCGCAGCCGGTAGGGCGTCATCTTTGCCGCAATATTTTGACTGTATTGTAGATGCAGCTACCTGTTCTGTTAATGGTTTATGTCACAGCGGCTTGGAGGCGCACTTTTAGATTTTTCTAAAGCAGGATTTCCCTTCAGCAGAATGGGCGAGAGATCTTGAGTAAAGTTAAACCAGACATCATTGCGCTATGAGCACACTCAAGGGCGATCAGTCTCTTTTAGCATATGGCGATTGATATTGTTAATAATGGTTCCTGTAACTCGCTGCATGTATACACTCTAGTTTATAGTTAATATACAGACCAGACAGTGTGACCAGGTTAGACAATAACACGAAAATGCGTGGGATATTTTTATCTTGATAACCCGTTCCTCGGCGTAGCTGCGGGTTCTAACTTCGTCTCCAGCGGACCCTGTCTTATGCCAAGGAAGTCCAGTGTGTGACAAGCACTCCTCCATAGGCGTCTCGAATGTTCTTTCGGACAGCATGGAAGTCTGACCGACGCATTGGAGGTCTTCCCCACGATCTTTGTTTATCTCAGGGGTGCCAGGTTAATGTACCCGTGTTCCATCGACCATCATTCTGTGGCAACGTGTGACATGCCCATCCATGGTTTGCTTTGTCTGCATAGATTACTGCATCATTCACCATAGACACTCGTCGAAAGTCAAAATTGTGGAGATTTTGCAAACATTTGTTGTGGAGAGTGATTCCTACCACGCGTGTTTCTCTCTCTCGCTCCCTCTCTATCTCTCGCTCTATCTCTCCCTCTCATTTTCAGTATACAGTAACTTTTCTTTCTACTAATTTTATGACGAAATACCACGCTTGATCCGTTGACCTAAACGCGTTTCTCGGCAAGTCTGACTAGATGACTCTTGAGGGGTGAGCATTCTCCTGTCTATGCTAATGCTTTTATCTTCCCAATTTAGTTTTCTAAAGCCTTCCTCGGCGGCTGCTGCTAAACGTTTTTAAAAAAAATTGTGTTTCTAATGTTCACCTCTCTAGTAGCTTCATTGAGTTTGTTAACAACTTCCATTTTACAAAATGTTTCACATCTGATATGTCTCGCTTACACCGGCCAACTGGTGACCGACAGTCTAGCCAAAGAGGGAGCGAAACTGATGCAGGAAGAATACCTGGGAAACTTCGAAGAAGCATAAACGATAATAAAAAAGGCAGTACAATGTAAAGTTACAGGAAGAACACAGCAAACACAACGCAGATGACGGATACTGCTAACTGTCTAGAGACGGCTGGCTTATTAAACATCATCTCTGAACTGACTGCAACAGACTGAGACTCCTCCTGTATGCCAAATTCAAAGTACCAAACGGTCTATGTTACTGCTAACTGGCAGACATCTACTTCAGGAATGTCCTCAATACACAGATTTGGGAAGGACGTGGTCCACGCCCACACCCTTCGAGGAGAAACTACGTGGGCATTACGACCTTGAAAGAGACAGCAAACGTTGTTGGAGAATCCGGAGTCTAAATGAGCGAAGGTTTCAATCAACTTTCTTGACATAACTTTCTCTATCTGTCCTCGGCATCCCCACGACCGTCTACTATAAACCTCCTGACAGGTATAGCAATCTCCTTTACACTTTCTCGCCTGAAATATTGCAGTGACTCGCCTACGTTTTCCCAGCTGCTACTCCTACGTCTCCTATGCCAGGTGGACGAAAACGTTCAACATGTTTGACTCAATCTGTAAACGCCTCTATCCTGAAACTATCCTTATCGCTACACTCCCGCATGTCTTCCCTAACTCTCAAACTAACGTAATCTCTCATTCTCACCGACGCACATCTGACCGTATGAAACTAGTTCTGACTTTTTATGCTCGCACCTCCTTTGTTCAGATCTAATCCCTCCATCTCCTTATCCTGCGTTCTGATCCTTGCACAATTTTGAGCTTTCTTGATTCTCCTTTGGCATCCTAAACATGTTCATGTCGAGCTTACCGCGCGTCTGACGTCACTGGCGGCTCTTTGTTGTTTGAAGTACTTTAGCCACAGAGGTGGAGTTGTTCATCTTTTCTTACCACACGTTTGCCATGACAGGTAGGAAGTAGATCCTACACATTGCCGATGTGCTTTGTCAGCCTTGCAGCATCATGTTTGAGGGGATCTGGAATCGCCTTTTGTGACAAGAATGTTCATTCTCATCGCTGCTCTGATTTGTGGCCGCTGTCTGTTTGGAACCAAAGCAAGACTTTTACGTTTGTAACAGCAAGGATTACAGAAGCTTGTGACAACTATATACAAAATAAGTCAAGAGCTTGGATTAGACATAAAGTAAACAAAGACTATGGTAATTGGGAAAAGTGACAAAAAGAAACCATGTATGCAGATACAAATAAAAGATCAACTACTTGAACAGGTACAGTTTCTCCTATCTAGGTCATATAATAACGGAAGAAGGCAGATGTGAAAAAGAAATCAGAAAGAGAATAGGAATCGCCAAGATGGTATTCGACAACAATCGACACATACTGACATCCAAACAGATAATCAGAATTTGAAAATGAGAATTGTCATTATTTTATGGCGCAGAAACATGGACAATTAATAACAAGTTGGAAAAGAGTATTGAATCCTTCGAAATGTGGGTATATAGAAGATTAGGTCGTATTTCTTTGGAAGAGAAGAAAACATGTGGAGGTATTGAAAAAGTTGGGGGGGGGGGGGGGGAAGAGAATTAATGACCAAAATCAGGGTTAGACAGTTATTTTGGTCATACAATAAGACACATCTTCTTCGTTGAAGACCGTACTATAGGGTAGGGTGGAAGGCAGTCGTTCGAGAGGCAGACAACGTTTTAAGTAGGTGGATATCATCAGGAGATGGACTGGAAAAATCCTGTCAGATTGCACAATTACGGCAAGAGATAGAGTACACTGGGCCGACCTTCGATGCGGAGATGGCACCTGAATTGAACTGAACACGTTTGGTATCGCTACTGATTACGTAAGGAATGTCATCTTAACTTTCCCAGCTTGGATAGTTTAATGTCTACATTTGTCCAGTAGGCTTTTTGAACAAGTATTTATGGCATGCAGTTCTCGTATTTCAGCAAAGATACGTAGTTAAGCTTACGTCCTCAAATAAAAGTGCGGGATCAAGATGCTGAGCAGCGCATGAGCTGTAGTAGTCAACTACCCATAGCTGACTGCTAGCGTCAGGGCCAGAAAACCAGAGCTGCCAAGACCCTTCTACACCTCCACGCGGTGATTCTGGATATAGACTGCAGCAGGGCAGACTGGCTAAGGAGAAGGGATCGAAGAGGGAATGCTAACCGGGTAATAAAAAAAATGCTTGCTGAAGTCGGATGTGTTGGACTGAAAGGTGCAAATATCGCAGTCAAGCTGCAAACTACGACACAACGCATTCCGTTCTCTGGACTACATTCTGCTACTTAAGCCCTTTCATGGTTTTGTAGCAGGAGATTGAGAACGAACGAAGCTAAGCCAAGCCAAATAAAAGTGCACATGTATCTTCGCATTTGGTTATTTGCTAGATCGTTTTCCTTTCTGGTTTCTTTCTACTGGCGAAGGTACGTATCTTTCAACCACAGACCGTATTATTTTTAGGTTATAAGGACGTACTCACCAGGGTATGGATGCGTGTGTGTATCTGTTTGTTGTGTGGACCTATTGGTCAGTGTATTGATGCATGTGTGTATGTATGTGTGTTTTGAGGACGTATTGGCCAGTGTATGGATGCATGTGTGTATCTGTTATTGGCGTTGACGTATTGGTCAACCGACGCGTGTGTATATATGTTATTGGTGTGGACGTATTGACCAACGGATGCGTATGTGTATCTGTTATTGGCGTAGACGTATTGGCCAACGGGTGCGTATGTGTATCTGTTATTGGCGTGGACGTATTGGCCAACGGATGCGTGTGTGTGTCTGTTTGTTGTGTGGACGTATTGGCCAACCGATGCGTGTGTGTATAATGTATCTGTTTGTAATGTGATCCACTATGGCAGTTTTACTGATCCTTTCTGTACCCGGAGAAGTGGTCATACCGAGAAAAATCCTCGACATGTTTCATTCCAACTTGTATTTCAAGTCTACTATGACGAGTTTTTAAAACGCTAGGTCTCCTGTCTTTAACACAGCGTTTCTCAGACGGGATTCCCGGAACTATTATGTAATGTGAGAAATTCCTATGGATTCTGCGACAAATAGTGATGAGTATATTAATCATATGTAACATGTAATCATATGTAACATGTAAACGTATTTTTGAGTTATTTTCGAGTTAATCATCTTATTCTTCATCTTATTCTTACGCCTGCCACTTGCAGGCGGAATATTATTGGGTACTGTAGTAACGTCTTCAGCATGTGATATCATTTAGAAGTATCATATTGATAAGAAATATATTTAGAGGCATCAATACGATGTGCCAGATGACGGTGATAGCTGGGGCATGTCGTGAGAATGAGTCCGAGCGTGACAGCTAAAACAGCACTTATGTGGACACAGGAGAGTAGGAGAAAGAAAGGTGGACCAAATACTACTTGTAGACGCGCGTTATGGAGGAAGAGATGTGCTGCTCATTTCTGGCATGGGGCACTTCGCATTTCTGGTATGGTGCACTTCGCATTTCTGGCATGGTGCACTTCGCATTTCTGGCATGGTGCACTTCGCATTTCTGGCATGGGGCACTTCGCATTTCTGGCATGGTGCACTTCGTATTTCTGGTATGTTGGCACTTCTAATTTCTGGTATGGGGCACTTCGCATCTTTGGTATGTTGGCACTTCGCATTTCTGGTATGGGGCACTTCGCATCTCTGGTATGTTGGCACTTCGCATTTTTTTGGTATGGGCACTTCACATTTCTGGTATGGGGCACTTCACATTTCTGGTATGGGGCACTTTACATTTCTGGTATGTGGCACTTCATATTTCTGGCATGTTGGCACTTCGCATTTCTGGTATGGTGGACTTTGCATCTCTGGTATGGGGCACTTCACATTTCTGGCTTGTTGGTACTTCCCATCTCTGGCATGGGGCACTTTGCATCTCTGACATGGGGCACTGTACGTGCAGAAACATCATCAAGCTGCTCACTCGAGACAGGACGCATGCGCAGTAGGATGCATGCGCAGTCTTCTTCAGTTCTGTCTGTGCTTCCTGCCGTATGTGTCTATCTACAGTTTGGCCTTGAATTATGTGTCTATCAGAAAACAACCAGAGGTATAAATTGACTTTAAAAAGAACATTTTCTTGACACGTAAATGTGTTCCTTCGACATTTTACCTTGATTAATAGCATGCCTTTTCAGCATGGTCGATAAACGATTAAGTTATCGTAGGAATTATTTTGTGCGTTCCTTCTATTTATGTAATGCTTATATACGATATTGTTTATTTATGTTTATTTTTTATGTTTACAGATAGTGGGTCAAAAAATGGAGTCATTTGAACAAACAGTTTGATTTCATGTTGTTTTTATTTTTGTGTGTTTGTCAATAAACGAGAAAAACGGTAGATATTTTTTGCTGAAATCAGCTATCGGGGGAAAAACAACATTATGTTTACCTTATGAAAGGGGACAGTGAGGCTAACGTCTGGGCAGGCAAAACACACTGATCAGACAATGTTAGCCAGGGTCAGGAGAAATATACTGGCCAAGACCCTCACCAGACCTCCTCGTTGGTCGTCCTGGAAACGGGCTGTTGTCGAGGACAGCAGTCTGGCTAACGTCTGAGGTTCGACGTGATCCCCGTAGTAGTGAGCGACACGTAGATGAAGCCAAACATAGCACAACCGCCTGGAGGACCCCGGTTCACCTTCACCAACACGCTCGAGATGTGAGGAAAGCTGCGACAACCCGCCACTTAACGTCCGTTTTAGGGCTCATAAAAGAATAAACCTACTCATTGTGGGCATTCAACAACAACAACAACAATTACCTTATGAAAGAGAACGATAGATGGTAATGATGATATATAATAATGTTGATGTAGGGGTTTCCCCGGAACATAAATGTCACATCAGGCGTTTCGTTAGGGTACAACAGGTTGAGAAGCGCCGCTCTAACATCTATGTATGTTCATCAGCATACCCACAATGGGGTCTTTAGTACTGTGTGAGAAGTGGCTGGGGTGTTTAGTACTGTGCGAGGAGCTGCTGGGGTGTCTAGTACTGTGCGAGGAGCTGCTGGGGTGTCTAGTACTGTGTGAGAAGTGGTTGGGGTGTCTAGTACTGTGTGAGAAGGGGCTGGGGTGTCTAGTACTGTGCGAGGAGTGGCTGGGGTGTCTAGTACTGTGTGAGGAGTGGCTGGGGTGTCTAGTACTGTGCGAGGAGTGGCTGGGGTGTCTAGTACTGTGTGAGGAGCTGCTGGGGTGTCTAGTACTGTGTGAGAAGTGGTTGGAGTGTCTAGTACTGTGTGAGAAGTGGCTGGGGTGTCTAGTACTGTGTGAGGAGTGGCTGGGGTGTCTAGTACTGTGCGAGGAGTGGCTGGGGTGTCTAGTACTGTGTGAGGAGTGGCTGGGGTGTCTAGTACTGTGCGAGGAGCTGCTGGGGTGTCTAGAACTGTGTGAGAAGTGGCTGGGGTGTCTAGTACTGTGTGAGGAGCTGCTGGGGTGTCTAGTACTGTGTGAGAAGTGGTTGGGGTGTCTAGTACTGTGCGAGGAGTGGTTGGGGTGTCTAGTACTGTGTGAGAAGTGGTTGGGGTGTCTAGTACTGTGCGAGGAGTGGTTGGGGTGTCTAGTACTATATGAGAAGTGGCTGGGGTGTCTAGTTCTGTGTGAGGAGTGGCTGGGGTGTCTAGTACTATATGAGAAGTGGCTGGGGTGTCTAGTTCTGTGTGAGGAGTGGCTGGGGTGTCTAGTACTATATGAGAAGTGGCTGGGGTGTCTAGTACTGTGTGAGAAGTGGCTGGGGTGTCCAGTACTGTGTCAGGAGTGGCTGGGGTGTCTAGTACTGTGTGAGGAGTGGCTGGGGTGTCTAGTACTGTGTCAGGAATGGCTGAGGTGTCTAGTACTGTGTGAGAAGTGGCTGGGGTGTCTAGTACTGTGTGAGGAGTGACTGGGGTGGCTAGTACTGTGTCAGGAATGGCTGAGGTGACTAGTACTGTGTGAGTAGTGGCTGGGGTGTCTAGTACTGTGTCAGGAATGGCTGAGGTGTCTAGTACTGTGTGAGGAGTGGCTGGGGTGTCTAGTACTATGTCAGGAATGGCTGAGGTGTCTAGTACTGTGTGAGGAGTGGCTGGGGTGTCTAGTACTGTGTGAGGAGTGACTGGGGTGGCTAGTACTGTGTGAGGAGTGGTTGGGGTGTCTAGTACTGTGTGAGGAGTGGCTGGGGTGTCTAGTACTGTGTGAGGAGTGACTGGGGTGTCTAGTACTGTGTGAGGAGTAGCTGGGGTGGCTAGTACTGTGTGAGGAGTGGCTGGGGTGTCTAGTACTGTGCGAGGAGTGGCTGGAGTGTCTAGTACTGTGTGAGGAGTGACTGGGGTGTCTAGTACTGTGTGAGGTGTTGTTTGGGTGTCTAGTACTGTGCGAGGAGCTGCTGGGGTGTCTAGTTCTGTGTGAGGAGTGGTTGGGGTGTCTAGTACTGTGTGAGGAGTGGCTGGGGTGTCTAGTACTGTTTGAGGTGTTGCTGAGGGATCTAGTACTGTATAAGGAATAGCTCAGTGCTCTTACTACTTGTGGCTTCCTGCAAGCACAACATGGAGGAACACTAGGAGAGTGAATCTTTTAAATCCGACGAACATTTTCAGTATAATCTTCTCGGGACCAAGACGCAGTGAACTAGCTGACAGCAGTCAGAGACTCCTAGCTGACCGCTTGCGTGAGGGTCAGCGGACCAGAGCTGTCCAAGATGCTATTCCGCCTCCAAAGGGCGGCCCTGGAAACTTGCAACGTCGGTGCTGTCTACCTAAGATTTAATGCAAAGGCGGTCCCAAAACTTGACCGTTCTGAAACCTGATGAGTCTGGCCGACGAGCGCACAGCCTCGCTGTAACCCGTGAATCACTGTTTGTCCAGCTGTAAATGAGTTTCTCAGTTGTTGTATACCCAGCTGTACATGCGACTTACAATTTACTCAGCTGTAAATGAGTTTCTCAGTTGTTGTAAATCCAGCTGTACATGCGACTTACAATTTACCTAGCTGTAAATGAGTGCCTGACTTATAATTCACCAAGCTGTAAATGAGTAAATAAATACCTATTGACTATGGTAAAACATCACAATCTCACAGGGTATGGACATGTTTCAAGATTTTCTGGGTTGACCAAGACGGTCCTGCGAGGTATCCTGCATGTGAAGCGTAAGAGAGGGATACAGCAAAAGAGATGGAAATACAACATCAGAGAGTGGACGGGAAGGTCCATAGCTAGAACAAATATCATGACACAAAACCGAGTGGAGTGACGTGAACTGGTTCAACAATCTGCAGTATTGGTGCCCCAATGATCTTTCAGGTTACGGGACTGATGATGATAATTATGATGATAAAATGACTATCTGAGTTGTTGTTTACTCAGCTGTAAA
Source organism: Ariolimax columbianus (assembly GCA_036924085.1). Classification (NCBI taxonomy): domain Eukaryota; kingdom Metazoa; phylum Mollusca; class Gastropoda; order Stylommatophora; family Arionidae; genus Ariolimax; species Ariolimax columbianus. The sequence continues at coordinate 25,838,800 of JAVGWX010000018.1, forward strand.
TAAGTATATGACTTACTGGTGGGGAGTTAACCCAGCGAGGAAAGGAAACTGGTTACGCCACTTTTTGTGTAATACCTAGTACAAAGATGTCTAACATTTCATCCCCGACGGCAGTGTCTGCTCTGACACCGAGGCTGTGGCTCTGAGGCCACCTTTACCTTTTTCTTCTAAACGAGTTAAGACTGCCAGGCACCACCTCGGCGTTATTCGTAGCATGCAATAATGAAGTCCTTTGAGAAGTATCTTGTGTGAGGCCAGGGGCGGCACCGCGATATCTACCGTCTGGGTTCGGCACAAACAAGAGCAAGTTTTGTGGCTGGGTCATGTGGGTATACGATTTCAACCACCTGCGAACAGGGTAGTGTTTATTGGTAACTGCGACCTCGGGCTTCTTTTTCGTTTCTTCTTCTTCTTCATGTTTCTTTTTCTTCTTCTTCATGTTTCTTTTTTTCTTCTTCATGTTTCTTCTCCTCCTCCTCCTCCTTCTTCTTCTTCTTCTTCTTCTTCTTCCTTCTTCCTCCTTCCTCCTTCCTTCCTCTTCCTCTTCTTCTTCTTCTTCTTCTTCTTCTTCTGCATGTTTGTTCTTCTTCGTCGTTTTTCTTTTTTTATCAAGTTTCTTCTTCTTCATCATGTTTCTTCTTCTTTCTCTTCTTATTATTAATGTTTCTTCTTCTTCCTCTTGTTTCTTCTTCTTCTTCTTCTTCTTTTCCTTATTAATGTTTCTTTATCTTCTTCTTCTTCATGTTTCTTCTTGTCCTCCTTTATCTTCTTCATCATGCTTCTTCTTTTTCTTCTTCTTCTTCACCTCTCCTCCTACAACAATTGCTGTTGTTGCTGATAGTGCTACTACAACTACAAATTATTCCTTGTATGGTGTATCAATAATTCTTTCTAGAGCTTTCTTTAAACCTAGAAGACTACTCCATACTCAGCAAGCTGTCTGTATTAATGGCTTAGTGAAGAAGCCCACAAGTTGGAGACTTTGACAGTATGTTAGCTGTGTCATACGATATCCTCTCAAATAGACAGTGGCCATGTTCTAGTCTCTGCCACACACAAATGCATCCAGGAAACCACCTAACATCAATGTTGTGTGCTATGCTCTTCATGGCATCATTCTCCCCTTTTTCTTTTTTTAAAAGTTATCCTCTCTGGTTTCTACTGGAGAAGGCACGCCGCATTCAACCCCAGTTACGTTCTGCTCCATCTGTATCTCTTTAACCCTGGCTTTCTCTCTCTCTCTCTCTCTCTCTCTCTCTCTCTCTTTAAACCTCTTTCTAACCATGTATCTCACTTACTATTCCCATCTGTAATCCTCTATCTAGCACATTAGCCCTTATCTCTCTTTCTTAAGTTTATTTGGTTTAGTTTAGGAAATGGGCTTGACTATAGTTTAGTTTAGTCGAAGAATCATTGCACACGCTTTAACCAACAAGTGCTCTGTTCTTCCCCATGTTTTTTGGAGAATCTCAGCACAATGGTACCACCGGCGAGGATCCCGTAATAGATTGGCTAGATTTTTAACATCATTTTGAATTTTTCCTGGGCAGTGGCCGTTAAGTCCACTCTTTTCGATTTCCAAGTGCCGATGGACTTTTAACGTGCGTGACACTACACACGGGCGTCCGATATATTTACTACCCAGAGATCCGGGGAAGGACCAGAAAGTCCACGTGAAAAAAAAATCTAGGTCTCCAGTGATTCGAACCCGTTCACTCCAGCACCCGAGACCGACGTCTTACATCGAGACTACTCAGTCCCCAAAGAAATCTTGATTTATCTGATCTAACCCTTTATCTCTCACTTAATGTCTCTTGCCCGTTGTGTCTCTCAAACACTTTGTCACTCTAACCATTTCTCTGTAACCCCTTATGTCTAACTCTTTCTCTTACCTCGAGACCACTCAGTCCCCATATAAATTTTTATCTATCTGATCTAACCCTTAATCTCCCACTTTATGTCTCTTGCCCGTTGTGTCTCTCAAACACTTTGTTACTCTAACCATTTCTGTCTAAACCTTAATCTCCCACTTTATGTCTCTTGCCCGTTGTGTCTCTCAAACACTTTGTTACTCTAACCATTTCTGTCTAAACCTTAATCTCCCACTTTATGTCTCTTGCCCGTTGTGTCTCTCAAACACTTTGTCACTCTAACCATTTCTCTGTAACCCCTTATGTCTAACTCTTTCTCTTACCTCGAGACCACTCAGTCCCCATAGAAATTTTTATCTATCTGATCTAACCCTTAATCTCCCACTTTATGTCTCTTGCCCGTTGTGTCTCTCAAACACTTTGTTACTCTAACCATTTCTGTCTAACCCTTTGTCTTTCTCTCCTCAATCCTGTCTCTAACCATGTGTCTCTCTTTCTAACCATATCGTTCTCTAACCATGTCTCTCTCACTAACCCTGCCTCCCTCTAACCCGTTCTGTCTTCAACTCTAACCGGGTTTCTAACCCATTATCGCTCAAACCCTCTCACTAACTCTCAAACCCTTTCTCTCTCTAGCCCACTCTCTCTAATCTTTTCTCTCACTGATCAACTTTCTAACCATTTCTCTTTAACCCATTCTCTCTAACCGTTTCTTTCTCACGGTGTCTCTCTGACACTTTTACTCTCTAACTTTCTCTCACTAACCCTTTCTCTCTCTATCCCTCGCTCTCACATACCCACTCTCTAACCCTTTCTCTCTAAGCCTCTCTCTTTAGTCATCTGTCTCACTAACCCACTCTCTCTAACCCTCTCTCTAATCCTCTCTCTCACTAATCCGCTTTCTCTAACCCTCTCTCTCTCTCACTGATCCACTCTCTAATCCTTTCTCTCTCACTAATCCACTATCTAACCCATTCTATCGAACCCACTCTCTCTAACTCTTTCTCTCTCTCTAACCCTTTCTCTCTCATTAACCCACTCTATCTAACCCATTCTATCTAACCCACTCAATCTAAACCCACACTCTCTAACCCACTCTCTCTAACCCACTCTCTCTCTAACCCTTTCTCTATAATCCTCTCTCACTAATCCTCTTTCCCTAACCCTCTCTCTCACTTATCCACTCTCTAATTTTCTCTCAATAATCCTCTCTCACTAACCACTCTCTCTCTAACCCTTTCTCTCTAATCCTCTCTTTCTGAACCTTTCTATGTAACAGTTGTACTGTCTAACCATCTCTCTCTAACCCACTCTCTCTAACTCACTTTCTCTGACCTTGTCTCACTAACCCTCTTTCTCTCTCTTACCCACTCTCACTAACCCTCTATCTCTAACCCTCACTCAGTAACCCACTCTCTCAAACCCACTCTCTCTTACCCACTCTCTATCCCTCTCTCTCTAACCCACTCTCTCTTACCCTCTTTCTCTAACCTTCTCTCGCTTACCCTATTTCTCTAACCCTCTCTCTAATTCTTTCTTCTTTCTGATCCTTTCTCTCTTTTGCTATCTAACCCTTTCTCTCTAACCATTGTCTCTCTCTAACTATTTTTTCCTCAAATTTTCTCTGACAATTTCTTTTTCTAGTGCTTTCAAGCTAACCGATTATCTTTCATTCTCTATCTTACCCTTTCTATCTAACTCATTCTTAACTATTTTCTTTTTATATCTAACCCATTCTCTTTAACCGTTCTCCCTCAAACTATTTCTAACCCTTTCTGGCTAACCCTTTCTATCTAACCCTTTCTATCTAACCCTTTCTGGCTAACCCTTTCTATCTAACCCTTTCTATCTAACCCTTTCTGGCTGACCCTTTCTATCTAACCCTTTCTATCTAATCATTTCTATCTAACCATTTCTGTCAGTTTCTATCTAACATTTCTGTCTAACCCGTTCTATCTAGCCCATTCTGTCTGACTCGTCCTTTATCTAACACTGTCTGTTTGACTCTTCTTTTTTCTAACTCTTTCTGTCTGACGTTTCCTTAATTAACCTTTTCTGTCTCTCCTCCATTGTCTAACCCTTTGTGTGTGACTTCCTTTCTCTAACCCTTTCTGTGTGGTTCTTCCTTTTTAACCCTTTCTGTGTGACGCTTTCTTTCTCTAACCTTTTCTTTGTGGCTCTTTCTTTCTCTTGCACTTTCTGTGACTCTTCCTTTCTCTAACCCTTTCTGTCTAACTCTTCCTTTCTCTTGCAGTTTCTGTGCGACTCTTCCTTTTTCTTGCACTTTCTGTGTGACTCTTCCTTTCTCTAACCCTTTCTATCTGACTCTTTCTTTATTAACCCTTTCTATGTGATGCTGCCTTTTTTAACCCTTTCTGTGTGGCTCTTCCTTTCTCTTGCACTTTCTGTCTAACTCTTCCTTTCTCTTACAATTTATGTGTGACTATACCTTTCTCTTACCTTTTATTTCTCTAACAATTTCTCCTCTCAGACTTTCTCTTGCCATTTCTCTCTAACCCATTATATCTTTAGCACTTTCTTTCTCTCAAACCCGTTCTTTCTGACCATTTCTCTCAACCCTTTCTCTGTAACCGGTTCTCACTAACCCCTTGCCTTAACTCCTTTGTCCCACCCCTTTCTCTCTACCCCTTTCTCTCCACATCTTTGTTTCCTACCTTTCTCTCCACCCCTTTCTCTCCACCCCTTTCTCTCTACCCCACTGTCTTTTCCCCTTTCTGTCCTACTATTCTCTCAACCCCTCTCGTACCTTTCTCTTTACCCCTTTCTTTCTAACCATTTGTCCCACTTCTTTCTCTCTACCCCTTTCTCTCCACTTCTTTCTCTCCTACCTTTCTCTCCTACCCTTCACTCTACCACTTTCTCTTTATCCCTTGCTCTCCTATCTTTCTCCACCTCTTTCTCTCTACCCCTTTCTCTCTACCTCTTTCTCTCTACCCCTTTTTTCTTTACCCCTTTCTCATTACCACTTTCTCTTTACCCCTTGATCTCCTACCTTTCTCTCTCCCCTTTGTCCCCACCCCATTCTCTCTACCCGTTCTCCCTAATCGTTGCTCTCTAACCCCGGATCTACGATAATAGCGGATCTACGACTTCCGTTCCCACCATAGTGGCACGCGACCGTTTACAAAATCTGTGTTCAGATTGTCGCTGGTTAAATTTGGGCTGACACCCGTGACCTTGGCCGTCTATTTTTGGCATAAATAAGGCGCCAAATCCTGACATATCAAACTGTATTCCGCTTGTACTGTGTTCATATCTCGTATTCCATCCTCTCACTGCACGTCCAATGCCTTCTTCTTTTGCTCTATTCTTGTTTTCCAATTCTTTCTGTTGCTGTTCTGTGGGATCAGGATGCTGAGCAGGGCATGAGTTGTAGTGGTCAGCGACGCATAGCTCACTGCTGGCGTCAGCGACCCAGAGTTGCCAAGACGTTTCTCCACCTCCACGTGGTGATCCTGAATAACAGACTGCAACAGGGCAGACTGGCTAAGGAGAAGGTGTCGAAGAGGAAAGGCTGACCCAGTACGCAAATATGCCTACTGAAGTCGGACTGAACAGTGCAAATATCGCAGTCAAGCTGTGAGCTACAACACATCGCACTCTGTTCTCGAACTACATCCTGCTACCTGCAAAAGCCCTTAATTAGGGTTGATAGCGAGAGTTTGAGAACGAACAGAGAAGACGACGAAGAAGAAGAAGGATGAGAAGAACAAGGAGGAGAAGGAGAAGAAGAAGGAGGAGGAGGTAGCTGCTCTGTGTATTAAGACCTTCTCTCTAGTGTTTGTCTAGGTTGAAGTTTGAAGCTGCTTCTGCTCAGATTGGAATATCTTTGTTAACGGGTTACTGTGGCTCTTCTTACACCCCGGCGTGTACTTGAGATAATGGAAATTGGTCCTCCTGACTGCAGTGCAATGAGGTGTCGTTGATAAGATCACCACTGTGAAGATTACAGCGTCGATCCCCACCTCGTTGTCCAGACTGCTGTGACACATCCCTGTTTCCAGCAACACGGACGAGGACGTGACACTGGTACTTGTTTGGTATGTTTCACCTGAAAATGATTACTCTTTCGTTCCCGATGTACGTCTATAAAACGTAGTGGCTATTGCGTTAACCTCTGATGCCTGGTGATCAGTAAGAATAGATTGGCTGCGCCTATAGACCGATATGTCGATGGAGTGTGTGCATTCATAGACGTCTCAGTCTTTGTAGATCATGCGCGTGGCGCCCTGTGAGTAGTCTCTCGGGGTGCAAGCCTGGGCGCGGAATATGGAGACCCTGGGATGCTCAAACCGCAGGATTTCCCTCTCGGCCTCACTGGAGTAATCCAAAGGAATGCAAAGCATAGAAAAGTCTTCAACAGTTTGTGCAAGGAAAGTTATGACAATTTGCGTCATCGCATGGTGTTGCGTGTCGTTTCAAACTCTGAGTCTTTAGCCTATCCGCAATCAGTATCTCCTTCTAGTCCAAACTCACAACAGGCAGCAGACAATGCAGATAGTAAGCTTTGCAGTATATATATATATATTGTTGTTGTTTGCAAATGCCCACAATGAGTAGGTTACTCTTTTGTACGCCCTGAACAGGACGTTAAGTGGCGGTTTCCTCATCCCGAACGTGCTGATGAAGGTGGACCGGGTCATCTATCTGCGTGTCGCTTACTACTACGGGAATCACGTCAAACCTCACCTTGTTAGCCAGACTGTTGTCTTCGACAACAGCCCGTTTCCAGGACGACCAACGAGGAGGTCAGGTGAGGGGCTTTTGCACAGTATATTTCTCCTGAACCGTGCTAACATTCTCTGATTAGTGTGTTTTGCGTGACCAGACGTTAGCCACATCGTCCCATATATATATAGTCCCGAGTGGTTTACCGGGGTCTTTGTGTATGACAAGAACAAGAATAGCACCACTGCCTCACAGAGAGCATGTCTTAAGAGTTGACTAGCTGTGTGACATGGCATAACACTGGCCATGGCTAGGTGGTTTGTTTAGAGCAGTATAGATGGCGCCTCACAGGCTGCGGATCTACTTTGCTCTAGTGTTTAAGTCTATTAAGATGGATTTACACCTCGGTTAACCAGCCTCCCTAATCGCTTGTCACATCGCAGGAGAGTATTAAGCTGCTCGAGCTTAGCCCGCTAAGCAGGAAATCCTCCTCCCGGCTACATCCAGCTCATACCAGAGCTGGAACTTGCACAGGGGCATCCCTGTAGAAGTGCAGGTCGAATAAGAACTAAGAAGAACTATATGTATATAATAGGTAGAGTTAGTCCGTAACCAGGCACTGTGCTGTCAGAGTTAGTCCGTAACCAGGCACTGTGCTGTCAGAGTTAGTCCGTAACCAGGAACTGTGCCGTCAGAGTTAGTCCGTAACCAGGCACTGTGCTGTCAGAGTTAGTCCGTAACCAGGAACTGTGCTGTCAGAGTTAGTCTGTAACCAGGCACTGTGCTGTCAGAGTTAGTCCGTAACCAGGCACTGTATTGTCAGAGTTAGTCCGTAACCAGGCACTGTGCCGTCAGAGGTAGTCCGTAACCAGGCACTGTATTGTCACAGTTAGTCCGTAAACAGGCACTGTATTATCAGAGTTAGTCCGTAACCAGGCACTGTGCCGTCAGAGTTAGTCCATAACCAGGCACTGTGCTGTCAGAGTTAGTCCGTAACCAGGAACTGTGCTGTCAGAGTTAGTCTGTAACCAGGCACTGTGCTGTCAGAGTTAGTCCGTAACCAGGCACTGTATTGTCAGAGTTAGTCCGTAACCAGGCACTGTGCCGTCAGAGGTAGTCCGTAACCAGGCACTGTATTGTCACAGTTAGTCCGTAAACAGGCACTGTATTGTCAGAGTTAGTCCGTAACCAGGCACTGTGCCGTCAGAGTTAGTCCGTAACCAGGCACTGTGCTGTCAGAGTTAGTCCGTAACGAGGCACTGTATTGTCACAGTTAGTCCGTAACCAGTCACTGTATTGTCAGAGTTAGTCCATAACCAGGCACTGTATTGTCAGGAGTATTTTACTTTGTTGCTGTTTATGTACCCTGGAGTGTAGAGGTTTACCAGAAAGTGCACCAGACTATTCCATCCGCTGTCTTTCTCTTGCCCATGCTCCAGTCTAATCCTCGGTCTCTTACAAACGGTCTTAAATTGTCATCCTAGCGGACTGTGTCGTCTTGTGGGGTCTTCTTCTTCTTCGTACGCTGTCTTGGGGGGGGGGGGGGGGGTGTCTGAACCGTTATCTCTTTCCTTCCGATGGCTTGCCGGTCTATCCGATTTTCTGTCAATTGGGAAACCATGATATGGCAAAACCACCGATGCAGAGATTTCTACAGTGGAGTCTGTAATGGTTGAATTTCGAAATCATGTTGTATTATCTAATTGCTCTGCTTGTTGCTTGACCATTTGTATATGACCATCATCACCATCTTCTGTCCGCTTGTGTCGTTAGACGTCTTGGGGCTGTGTAATTTTCTGCCGTGTGCCGATGTTGTCATTACTTGGTTTTTTTTTCCAGCTTCTCTCACTGACACCTTCTATCCATCTTGTTCGTGGTCTACCTCTAGCTCTGCAACCCTGATGTGTGATATTGTAGATACGAGCAGCTGGTAACTTTGGTTGTATTCTTGTGAGGTGTCCTAACAATTGTATTCTCTGCCTCTCCATGTATTCCATGTATGGTCTTGCACTCCGCCTCTTTCTTATTCCTTCGTTTCGTACTATCCCCAGCCCTGTGACCCTGACAGTCTTTCTCAAACACCTCATTTCGCATACCATGATTTGTCTTTCTTGTGCCTTTGTGAGAGTCCATGCCTGACACTGGTAGCAGAGAGTTGCTACAAAAATACTATTTATGAACTGTCTCTTTATCCCCATTGAGATGTGTTTGTTTCTTAATAATGGTGAGAGCTTATAGAAAAACCTCGTTAGCTTTCGGTGTTCTGGATCCCACCCCTCTATAACACACCAAGTAAAACACACGCACATCTACACGTGTGCACACAGACAACCACCAGCACACACACGAACTACTGTACTCTCAGGCCCTGGCACAGACCCTACCTGTTTGCTGTTGCTCGCATGGATTCTAAAATGTAAGCGCTGCACTTCCCTATGCCTGGAAGAAAGTGGGCCAGTTTGTTGATTGCATTAACGTGCAGGTGTATACGTTTGAAGACTTGCATTACGTAAACGGATTTTTTAAAAGTTAATGTGAAGATAAGTCAGCGGCGAACAGGGGAAAGTAGCGTGATAAGTGAATCTGGAGAAGGTAGAACAATGATATCAATCTGGAGAAGGTAGAACAATGATAGCAATCTGGAGAAGGTAGAACAATGATATCAATCTGGAGAAGGTAGAACAATGATATCAATCTAGAGAAGGTAGAACAATGATAGCAATCTGGAGAAGGTAGAACAATGATATCAATCTGGAGAAGGTAGAACAATGATATCAATCTGGAGAAGGTAGAACAATGATATCAATCTGGAGAAGGTAGAACAATGATATCAATCTGGAGAAGGTAGAACAATGATATCAATCTGGAGAAGGTAGAACAATGATATCAATCTGGAGAAGGTAGAACAATGATATCAATCTGGAGAAGGTAGAACAATGATATCAATCTGGAGAAGGTAGAACAATGATAGCAATCTGGAGAAGGTAGAACAATGATATCAATCTGGAGAAGATAGAACAATGATAGCAATCTGGAGAAGGTAGAACAATGATAACAATCAGGAGAAGGTAGAACAATGATATCAATCTGGAGAAGGTAGAACAATGATAGCAATCTGGAGAAGGTAGAACAATGATAGCAATCAGGAGAAGGTAGAACAATGATATCAATCTGGAGAAGGTAGAACAATGATATCAATCTGGAGAAGGTAGAACAATGATAGCAATCTGGAGAAGGTAGAACAATGATATCAATCTGGAGAAGATAGAACAATGATATCAATCTGGAGAAGATAGAACAATGATAGCAATCTGGAGAAGGTAGAACAATGATAACAATCAGGAGAAGGTAGAACAATGATATCAATCTGGAGAAGATAGAACAATGATATCAATCTGGAGAAGATAGAACAATGATAGCAATCTGGAGAAGGTAGAACAATGATAACAATCAGGAGAAGGTAGAACAATGATATCAATCTGGAGAAGATAGAACAATGATATCAATCTGGAGAAGATAGAACAATGATAACTGAATCAGAGGAAAGTAGAAAAATAATAACCGAATCAGAGGAAAGAACAATGAGAACTGAATCAGGGGAGAGTAGAACAATGAGAACTGAATCAGGGGAGAGTAGAACAATGAGAACTGAATCAGGGGAGAGTAGAACAATGAGAACTGAATCTGGAGAAAGTAGAACAATGATAACTGAATCTGGAGAAAGTAGAACATTGCAGATAAAGATAATATTTTCAAGCGAACAGAAGAAGAAGAAGAAGAATAAGCAACATATGACCCATGGAAATTTGTGTACAACGAAAAATGTTATTTCAGGACACAAAATGACTTTTTATCAATACTCCCATCTGAATCTAATACTGTATCTCAGTATAGCACGTCCTTCTTCGTACAGTTCAGTTCAGTTAAGTTATGCATTTTCAAACTTCTACTTGAATACACTATAAAACAGAAAATACACTCATCTGTTTGTCTGTATTGAAAAAGCTCTCGAATGGTGAGCTCTAGTGACGTGACATTTTTCACAGTTCACCTTTGTCTGTAATTTATAGATCAGGCAACTATTTTCAGCTCACTGGTTCGTTCCATTCCCAAGTTAATTGATATTAATGAAGTTGAGCTATTTACAGCGAAAGTATTCTTCTGGTATACCGTACAGTACCCCATTTTTTAGCGTTGCCGCTCAAGTTCAGATATGCGAAGCTCCAGGACCAGCTTATGTTTGTAACTGATCAGTATGAGGAGAGGTCAGTCTCTTGACCATGGATAACGTGCGAGTTGTGACATGTTGATAATGTGCTCCGCCTTTGAGCTATCAGTTTCGTAACTTTTACCCTCTCACTTGCTTTGTCATAGTTTTCTGTGTTAAGTGAATATTTCGTGAATATAGAGGTATTATCGTAATGTCACCGATTCAAATGCTAATAGCGTTATTTTGTAAAACTCAAAATACACGCAGTCATAGAGATCAACGCAGCTTATTTCAAGCCGCTATGTCAGACTGACGTCACTACCGAATTGTGTGCATTAAAAAAATGTTATTTCCTGAGCGAAGTCGGTGAAGCCAGATGCCAAAGTTTTACGAGGGACAGTCATTGAGTAACAGCAATGTTATTATAAACTGTACGTAAGTGTATGTACAACGGAAAACCACATTTCATGGTACAAAATGGCTCTGTAGCAAAACTCCATGTAGGGATTGTGACGATCGAGCATGATGTGCATGCGTAATATAGCGTACAACATGGCCACCCAATTGTCGACTTGCACCGTAGAATAACAGCGTGGCATTATTTGTTTTATTGTGGTCAGATCGTGTGAGATCTTTTGACATCTACAGAAGAATGAACGTTCAGTATGGAGACAGTTGTTTGAGTCAGAGGAGAGTTTATGAATGGGTAGAAAGATTTCAGAACTAGAAGACATAACGTCATTGATGAAGAGTGGCGTGGGAGATTAGCAAGCATGGCAACTCGCACAGTGAAACAGCAGATCGACCAGCTTGTCCGTGGCAACAGGCGACTTAATAGTCATGAAATAGTGGTAGATTTCAATATGATTCACGGTGCTCCCAACAAAATTGTCCATGATGACTTCGGTTAAAGGAAAGTGTGTAGCAGATGGGTTACAAGGCTACTGACAACGAAGTAGTGGAGACGGTGCAAAATTGGTTTAAGGTCACACCAAAAGCCTTTTTTTTTCTACAGTGCATCCACAAGCTAGTTGGCAGTGCGAAGACTTTGTCAAAACATCAGACACACAAAAATGTCTTGTTCGCTCTCTTGTAAACGCTCTGACTGTCACCAACCCAAACCCCAATCTTATTCTCAGTGTTGTAATTATCTTCGACCTTTGTAATAACCAACCGACACCACATTTAGGCTATTCCCTCTCAAATAACCACATCTATCTTGCGCCATGGGGAAGGGAGCTAAGAGTAATGAACAGTGAAAATCCTATCGGATTATCCATTCAATGTTGTTGTTGTTGTCAAGTTGCCCATCGCAGGCGGGGAGGGCGACGTCATCAGACAGTTTTTGTCTTGATGGTGTCATCGGCGCTGTATTTGGATTACAATGAGCAAGGTGTTGCGTTGGTCATCAACCTCACTCTCTGGTCCCGAGCTACCTTAGACCAGTGGCAAGACATACGTCAGGACGACTGGAGGTAATTGAAGATGCACGCACTCTGGCCCAATCTGCCTTGAGGGGAAGGAAGACTAATGTCTGGTCAGGCAAAATTTGCTGATCAGTCATGTTAGTCAGGTTCAGACAAAACGTACTGGACAAGACCCTCAGCTTGGCTTCATCGGAACCGTTCCTAGAAATGGGATGTTTGTATGACAGCTTGTCTAACAAGAATAAGGGATCGACGTGATCCCCGTTGTAGTGAACGACGAGATTATTAAGCCAAGCATAGCACAACCGACTGGAAGACACTGGTCTACCTTCATCATCACGCTCGGGATGTGAGGAAAGCTATAACAACCCGCCACTTAACATCCTTTTTAGGGTGCACAAAAGAATACTTATACCCTTTGTGGGCATTCAACAACAACAAGCTCCACTGAGACCAGGGATCGCCTGAAACCTGCGGGACTCGAACCCACGCCGTAAGCGCTCATCGCTTTGAGAAGCAGGTGCCTTACCTCTTGACCACAGCGACCGACTATACCAGATCAGCAAGAGACAACGGATGATGGAGATCCGTTGCAGTCTAGCTTAAATTTGGAGGTAGTAAGCTGGTCTAATTTCTTCTAGTTCTTGAAATGTGAGACTACAACAGCGCACCGGTTCAAATTCACTCTGCCCTCTTCTTGACATCCACCAAGGAGACTCCTGGTCAGCTGACTTCTGTCAAATGGCTTTGATCGAGTCGAGCGTCATGGTGTTAGTTGTGAGGGATTGTCGAGACACTGGCCAGTACTCCTGGTCACAGCTGACTTTAGTTAAATGGCTTTGATCGAGTCGAGCGTCATGGTGTTAGTTGTGAGGGATTGTCGAGACACGGGGCAGTACTCCTGGTCACAGCTGACTTTAGTTAAATGGCTTTGATCGAGTCGAGCGTCATGGTGTTAGTTGTGAGGGATTGTCGAGACACGGGGCAGTACTCCTGGTCACAGCTGACTTTAGTTAAATGGCTTTGATCGAGTCGAGCGTCATGGTGTTAGTTGTGAGGGATTGTCGAGAAACGGGCCAGTACTCCTGGTCACAGCTGACTTTAGTTAAATGACTTTGATCGAGTCGAGCGTCATGGTGTTAGTTGTGAGGGATTGTCGAGACACGGGCCAGTACTCCTGGTCACAGCTGACTTTAGTTAAATGACTTTGATCGAGTCGAGCGTCATGGTGTTAGTTGTGAGGGATTGTCGAGACACGGGCCAGTACTCCTGGTCACAGCTGACTTTAGTTAAATGACTTTGATCGAGTCGAGCGTCATGGTGTTAGTTGTGAGGGATTGTCGAGACACGGGCCAGTACTCCTGGTCAGCTGACTTCTGTCAAATGACTTTGATCGAGTCGAGCGTCATGGTGTTAGTTGTGAGGGATTGTCGAGACACGGGCCAGTACTCCTGGTCACAGCTGACTTTAGTTAAATGGCTTTGATCGAGTCGAGCGTCATGGTGTTAGTTGTGAGGGATTGTCGAGACACGGGCCAGTACTCCTGGTCACAGCTGACTTTAGTTAAATGGCTTTGATCGAGTCGAGCGTCATGGTGTTAGTTGTGAGGGATTGTCGAGACACGGGCCAGTACTCCTGGTCAGCTGACTTCTGTCAAATGACTTTGATCGAGTCGAGCGTCATGGTGTTAGTTGTGAGGGATTGTCGAGACACGGGCCAGTACTCCTGGTCACAGCTGACTTTAGTTAAATGACTTTGATCGAGTCGAGCGTCATGGTGTTAGTTGTGAGGGATTTATCGAGACTCGGGCCAGAACACCTGGTCACAGCTGACTTTAGTTAAATGGCTTTGATCGAGTCGAGCGTCATGGTGTTAGTTGTGAGGAATTGTCGAGACACGGGCCAGTACTCCTGGTCACAGCTGACTTTAGTTAAATGACTTTGATCGAGTCGAGCGTCATGGTGTTAGTTGTGAGGGATTTATCGAGACTCGGGCCAGAACTCCTGGTCACAGCTGACTTTAGTTAAATGGCTTTGATCGAGTCGAGCGTCATGGTGTTAGTTGTGAGGAATTGTCGAGACACGGGCCAGTACTCCTGGTCACAGCTGACTTCAGTTAAATGGCTTTGATCGAGTCGAGCGTCATGGTGTTAGTTGTGAGGGATTGTCGAGACACGGGCCAGTACTCCTGGTCACAGCTGACTTTAGTTAAATGGCTTTGATCGAGTCGAGCGTCATGGTGTTAGTTGTGAGGGATTGTCGAGACACGGGCCAGTACTCCTGGTCACAGCTGACTTTAGTTAAATGACTTTGATCGAGTCGAGCGTCATGGTGTTAGTTGTGAGGGATTTATCGAGACTCGGGCCAGTACTCCTGGTCAGCTGACTTCTGTCAAATGACTTTCATCAGTGAAAGGGGGGAGGGGGGGGGGGAGTTAGGTGTGATAAAAAGAAATATTAAACATAGGAGCGAGGAAGTGATAGTGAAACTGAATAAAGCATTAGTTAGACCTAGATTGGAGTACAGTGTACAAGTGTTGAGTCCTTATCGTAGAGGGGATATAAACATGCTGGAAATGATACAAAGGAGAGTGACAAAACAATGTGGGATTCCAGAATTATAGTTAAGAGGAACGACTCACAAAAAACCGGCCTAAAGTGTCTAGAAAAGAGAAGAATTCGAGGTGACAGGTTTATAAGATGATAGATGTATAAATCAGACTATAACAAGTTTGTTTTTTTCCAAAATGCAACCACCTACAAGAACAAGAGGGCATAGCTACAAATTAACTAAAGATAGGTCCAGATCAGATATTAGAAAATATTTTTTAAGTCAGAGAGTGGTGAATGCTTGGAATGCATTGCCACATAAAGTAGTGGAGGCAGGGACAATTATTGCAATAAAGAATAGATTGGATACGCATCAATTTTAGAGCAAGGAAATGTAAATGAAACTGGTTGTTTACAGACTCTGCATAGTCTTCTAAACCAGTATAAAGATGTTAAGTTCAGTTATCAAGTCGATCGTCATGGTGTTTAGTTATGATGACTTATCGAGACAAGGGTTGTTAGTTTTCCTAGCATGTTGAATAATTCGTTCTTGGGTCGTTAGTGCCATTCATACCCCTCAATCTGTCATCCACCCGGTCTTTATAGGACGTTTCCCCTTACATAGATGTGCCCTCTTACATAAATTGTTCCCTTACATAGATGTTCCCCCTTACATAGATGTGCCGTACCTCCTTACATATATGTTCCCCCTTACATAGATGTTTCCACTTACATAGATGTGCCCCCTTACATAAATGTTCCCCTTACATAAATGTTCCCCTTACATAGATGTTTCCACTTACATAGATGTGCCCCCTTACATAAATGTTCCCCTTACATAGATGTTTCCACTTACATAGATGTTCCCCCTTACATAGATGTTCCCGCTTACATAGATGTGTCACCTTACATAAATATTCCCCTTACATAGATGTGCCGTACCTCCTTACATAGATGTTCCCCCTTACATAGATGTTTCCACTTACATAAATGTTCCCCTTACATAGATGTTTCCACTTACATAGATGTTTCCACTTACATAGATGTTCCCTCTAACATAGATGTTCCCGCTTACATAGATGTGTCACCTTACATAGTATGCCCACATTCCTAGATGTATCCCTACCATAGATGTGCTACCTTACATAGTATACCCACTTCCCTAGATGTTTCCCTAACATAGATGTGCCACCTTACATAGTATGCCCACTCCCCTAGATAATTACCCCTTACATAGTTGTTCCCCCTTACATAGATGTTCCCCCTTACATATATGTTCCCGCTTGCATAGACGTGCCACCTTACATGATATGCCCACATTCCTAGATGCATCACCAGCATGGATGTCTCCTACTCAGTCCTCAATAAGAAACCTTTCCATTGCAGGACAAGCGCTATCATATTGTGGAGGAACTTTACAAGAATGAGAAGGAATACGTGGAAGCACTTAGGACGTTGAAAGATGTAAGTACAATGTGAGTTAACGGTGGACGTGTTCCTCGTCTTGTGTCCAAACTATGTGTGTGTGTATGTTGTTGTGGATTTCTTCTGTGGGAATAAAGCTGTCTGATTGTAGAAGGAAACCTTTCTCCCACATCTTCTTCTTCTTCCTGTTTTTCTTCTTCTTCCTCTTCTTCTTTTTCTTCTCTTTCTTCTTCTTGTTCTTCTTCTTTATCTTTCTCTCCCTCTTTCTCTCCTTTTTTTCTTCCTCTTTTGTCCTTCTTCTTCTTCGTCTTATACTTTTTCTTCTTGTTCTTCTACTTTTTCTTTTTCTACTTCTTCTTCTTCTACTTCTTCTTTTTCTTCTTCTTCTTCTTCTTCTTCTTCTTCTTCTTCTACTTCTTTTTCTTCTTATTCTTCTTATTGTTCTTCCAATTCTTATTATTATTATTCATTCGCTTTCAAATTCGTATTATTATTATTACCTTGGTCAGTGACTGGCAAAGCAGCCAGAAATAGTCATGACTGATTGCGTCCGGGCATTAACAGACTCCCTCCACATCACCCGGTCTGCAGCCTTCCTGAAAACAGTACGCCAACTCTGATTCATGATTTTCATTTCGGCCTCTACTGCTCTTCGCCAAGTAGTCCTAGGTTGGCCTCTTTTTCGTCTTCCATCTGGGGTCCTTACCCAAGACACTTCAGGTAATGGCGTCTGGTTCGTTTCTTAGGACAAAGCCTGTCCAATTCCAGCGCCAAATTATTCGGATGTGTTCGTGTCTTCTTGGTTGCTCGGGGCAAGCAGCTCTCGGTTGGTGACGGGGTTTGACCAGAGATTTCTGTGAATCTTTCTTAGGCATGTTGAATGAGAAAATAGAGATTTCTGTGAATCTTTCTTAGGCATGTTGAATGAGAAGATAGAGATTTCTGTGAATCTTTCTTAGGCATGTTGAATGAGCAAATAGAGATGTCTGTGAATCTTTCTTAGGCATGTTGAATGAGAAGATAGAGATTTCTGTGAATCTTTCTTAGGCATGTTGAATGAGAAGATAGAGATTTCTGTGAATCTTTCTTAAGCATGTTGAATGAGAAGATAGAGATTTCTGTGAATCTTTCTTAGGCATGTTGAATGAGAAAATAGAGATTTCTGTGAATCTTTCTTAGGCATGTTGAATAAGAAGATAGAGATTTCTGTGAATCTTTCTTAGGCATGTTGAATGAGAAGATATAGATTTCTGTGAATCTTTCTTAGGCATGTTGAATGAGAAGATAGAGATTTCTGTGAATCTTTCTTAGGCATGTTGAATGAGAAGATAGAGATTTCTGTGAATCTTTCTTAGGCATGTTGAATGAGAAGATAGAGATTTCTGTGAATCTTTCTTAGGCATGTTGAATGAGCAAATAGAGATGTCTGTGAATCTTTCTTAGGCATGTTGAATGAGAAGATAGAGATTTCTGTGAATCTTTCTTAGGCATGTTGAATGAGAAGATAGAGATTTCTGTGAATCTTTCTTAAGCATGTTGAATGAGAAGATAGAGATTTCTGTGAATCTTTCTTAGGCATGTTGAATGAGAAAATAGAGATTTCTGTGAATCTTTCTTAGGCATGTTGAATAAGAAGATAGAGATTTCTGTGAATCTTTCTTAGGCATGTTGAATGAGAAGATATAGATTTCTGTGAATCTTTCTTAGGCATGTTGAATGAGAAGATAGAGATTTCTGTGAATCTTTCTTAGGCATGTTGAATGAGAAGATAGAGATTTCTGTGAATCTTTCTTAGGCATGTTGAATGAGAAGATAGAGATTTCTGTGAATCTTTCTTAGGCATGTTGAATGAGAAGATAGAGATTTCTGTGAATCTTTCTTAGGCATGTTGAATGAGAAGATAGAGATTTCTGTGAATCTTTCTTAAGCATGTTGAATGAGAAGATACCAATTTTCATGAACCTGTTTCCGTTACTATCCAGCATTCCACGCCATACAGAAGCACGTACAGTACGCAGCACCTGTTCTTGTCGTTGTTGGTAACTTAACTTAACGCCTTTATACTGGTTTAGAAGAGTCTATAGAGTCTATATACAACCAGTTTCAGTTACATTACCTTTCTCTAAAAGCTATGCGCATCCAATATATTCTTAAATGCATCAATTGTCCCTGCCTCGACTACTTCACGTGGCAATGCATTCCGCGCATTCACCAACTAAAAAAATATTTTTAAATATATAATCTGGACCTTTCTTTAGTTAATTTGTAGCTATTCCTTCTTGTTCTTGTAGGTGGTTGTATTTTGAAAAACTTGTTATAGTCTAATTTATGCGTTCTTTTGATTATCTTATAAACCTGTATTGCCACTTCGAATTCTACTCTTTTCTAGACACCGTTGTTATTGTTGTTGGTGGTGGTGTTGTTGCTGCTGTTGTTGTTGTTGTTGTTGTTGATGTTGAATGCCCTCAATGACTAGGATTACTCTTTTGTGCGCCCTGAAAATTACTTTCATTGGTGGGTTGCCGTAGCTTTCCTCACATCCCGAGCGTGCTGTTGGTGGGCATGGTACCTTCATGTGGCTGTGCTATGCTTTGGCTTTATCTGCGTGTCGGTCAATACTACGGGGATGACGTCGATCCCTCACCTTGTTCACCAGACTGCAATGGAAGCAGCCCGTTTCCAAGAAGGGCTACAGGGATTCGAGGTGAAGGTCTTGGCCAGTATGTGTTTCCTGACCATGGCCAGACCAGACGTTAGTCTTCCTTCCCCTCAATGCAGATTGGGCCAGAGTGCGAGCATCCTCAATTACCTCCAGTCGTCTAGAGTCTTGCGACTGGTCTTAGGTAGCTCGGAACCAGAGAGTGAGGTTAATGACCAGCGCAACATCTTTCACACTGTAAAACAAATACAGAGGGTCTTGACCAGTATGTTTTGCCGGACCCTGACTAACTTGTCTGATCAGTATGTTTTTCTCCACCCTGACTAACATAGTCTGTCCAGTATGTTTTGCCTGACCCTGACTAACAGTGTTTGACCAGTATGTTGTGGCTGACCCTGACTAATATTGTCTGACTAGTATGTTTTGTATGACCCTGACTAACATGTCTGATCAGTACGTTTTGCCTGAACCTGACTAACGTGTCTGATCAGTATGTTTTGCCTGAACCTGACTAACGTGTCTGATCAGTATGTTTTGCCTGACCAGACGTTAGTCTCCTCTCCCCATAAATGATAATGTGACATTTGAATATAAGTTGTCCATTGGTAGAACGGGAGTGAATACGTAAGTAATCCAAATGGAAAGATAATCCAACAGATTCACTTAATTAGGTGTAATAATTTGTGCAATATCCATATTTGACTGAAGACATGCAAAGTAAAAAAAAATCCAGAAAAAAACATTAACTTCCCTAAAAATGTAACATAAATGGTCGAAAATCGTCTGGTAATGTAAATGAAAATCCACCTCCAGTTTTTTTCGAAAGCACATTCCAAAACTCCATTAAACGTCGTTTGGAGAACATTTCAAATTTATTGCGAATGTGGAATGAATAGTTCAGGGCATTAACTATCATGAACCGTTTGCAGCTTCAGAGAAGTTTATTTCAATTTTGTTGTGTGCAGTGCATTGGATAGTGAACGGAAAGTGAGATGTCAAAGTGATATTGAAGGTTGTGTTGCCCTGTAGGAGGGTGTATACTCTATCAGGCGCCTTTGTGTTTCAAAGGATGTGTAGTAAAATATTTTCTTTTACTATTTGGCTTGGCTTCCTTTCTTCTCAATCTTCTGCTACCAAGTCCTGAAAATGGCTTAAGTAGCAGAATGTAGTCCAGAGAATGGAATGCGTTGTGTCGTAGTGTACAGCTTGACTGCGATATTTGCAGCTTTCGGTCCGACACATCCGAATTCCACAAGCGTTTTTTTTAGTGCCGGGTTAGCCTTACCTCTTCAATCCCTTCTCCTTAGCCAGTCTGCTCTGTTGCCGCCCGTTATCCAGGATCACCGCTCGGAGGTGTAGAAGGGTCTTGGTAGCTCTGGTTCACATTCCTTGACGCTAGCAGTCAGCTATGAGTCGCTGACCGCTGCAGCTCATGCGCTGCTCAGCGTCTTGATCCCGCCATTATAATCAAGGCGATTGCTTCTTCATCTTCTTCTGCGTATAGTTTCTTCTAGAGGTGAATCGGAAAGAGCCAGATTCTCCTCATATCTGTATACTGGGGGAAGTCTTGAAGTACATATTCTGCTGTCATGTTTGGCAGACCACAGTAACATAGGCTAAGAATACGTATCTTGAATTTTGTGTACAGGTGATGCCTCATTCTGTTGTAGCCAGTTCGGAGACGTAATCTTTTCTGTCCATTGTACATTGTATTTTTCTTCTACTATGACATTTGCTTCTTCATAGTTGACCGTGTTTTTTTCCTGCATCAGTTTCGTTCCCTCTTTGGCTAGCCATTCGATTTTCTCGTTTCCTTTAATGTTACAGTCCACCGTATCACTTCTTTCTGGAATCCGTCAGATATTTTAGGCTAACGATAGACAAAGAATTCCATGCTACTGTATTGTTCTTTGCCATCTTTTTTACATTGTTTTTCTTTCTTTTACTGTTCTGAAGCCGTGTTGTCTGGTATTATAGACTCGTGCGACAGGTAGATTTCAAGGCACTCATGGCATATATCCGAACCTTTCATAATCGCCGACCTACCTATATATATATATATATATATATATATATATATATATATATATATATATCACACAGACGTGTTCAAATGGAACCTGCCTATGCTGCGCCACGTTGATATACGCACGAGGAGCACGATGACGTGACATCTGACGTAATAATCACACACTAATGTACAAGTGTGTGTGTGTGTGTGTTCATTATTCTCGTATTCATAGGTTCTGCTGCAGACCGGCGAGAAAATGGTCGGTGTGATACGAAATTCGTCCTCAGTTGATCAGTATGGGGTGGTTCCGTACCTAAGAGCTGAAGGATGTCGACCAGTCGACATTCTTCGCAGAATGCAAGCAGTATATGGTGATAAAAGTGTGCCAAAGACAACGGTGAAGGACTGTGCACGGATATTTCGGGAAGGACATTAGTTAACTAAAGATCTTCCACGGACAGGTCAAGCGGATATTGTTGCGACAGAAGAAGCCATCGCCCATATTAATGCAGAAATACGGGTGGACCGTCGCCGGAGCTTGCGTTCGCTAACAGAGGAATTCGCTGTGTCGCTTGGGACAGTTCAAATGGTGGTTACGGCGAAACTGAAGTATCGGAAGGTGTGTTCACAATGGGTGCTGCCCGACCACCACACGGAAGAACACATGGGGTGGAGATTGAACCACTGGCTGCTTCTCTTTTTTTCGGACATCTACCGTCTGCCCAGGCAGTGGGATGCGTGTCTGAATGCCTATGTTTTTCTAACGAACCACGGTGAAAGCTTTCTTCATAACAATTGCTTTGTTTAATTCTGCCACATCTTCTGATGTTTCATTCAAATGTTTGTAATAAATTCACTTTGGGGCAGGTTTTATTTGAACACACTCGTGTGTGTGTTTTAGTGTGCGTCGTGTGGGGGGGGGGGGGGGGGGGGGTTGAATAGGTGTGTGTGTGTGTATATGTGTGTATATATATGTGTGTATATATATATGTGTATATATACCATCTAGTATTGTTGCCATGTTATTTCGCATATCTTCATGTTTCGATCTGCCACTCCTAGTGGTCCTGGCCGCATTTCATTAGAATTTAAGTTCACATCTTCCGCTCGTGTGCCTTGGCCAGGGTCCATATCTGACATTGATAACAGATTGTTGGTATGTATTGTTGCTTTATTGATCGTGTGTCTTTTTGTCTCCATTGGAATGTTTGGATACTCTTAGTAATACGAGGGGCGTTCAAATCAAACCGGGACTTTTTGTTGTAATTCAACCTGAATGGGATATAGCGTACTGGAACTGCTATTTATAGTTAGGGGCACTTATGTCCTATTACTGCTAGGTGACCCTCTCGCCATGGGCCATTCACGTGACAGATAAATAGGAATGACGGACAACACTGTTATTGCTTGCATTGAACTGTGTGTTGTGATGACGTTTCTGGTGAAAGAAGGCATGAAACCTGCGGAAATTTACAGTAGACTACAATCACAATACGGCGATGAGACACTCAGCCGTAGTAAGACATTTGAACGGTTTAAATATTTTAGAGAAGGCCGTACATCCGTGAGTGAAGACACCGGCCATGGTGGCTCTCGCCCCACCACAGTCATTTCTGTGAATATCCAGAATGTGGAACGCCTTATCCCGGAAAATCGACGCACAGCCTGTTGCGAAATTGCACAAGAGGCAAGTCTTTCTCTGGGTACTGTGAACAATATTATTCGTGAATATTTACATTCTTGGAAGGTTAGTGCACGTTGGTTTGATCACAAAGGGTGTCCTGCTCCTGCAAGATAACGCTCGACCTCATTCGGCCCACCGCACTATGTGCCATCTGCAGCAATTCGGCTGGGAGGTATTGCCACATCCATCTTACAGCCCAGACCTCGCTCCAAGTGATTTGCACCTGTTTGGACTTCTAAAAGAATTCCTGGGAGGTCAGCATTTCATCACTGATGACGAAGTGAAACAGGCTGTCGTGGATTGGTTCCGACATACTGATAAATCTTTCTACGCTGAAGCTTTTCAAGCATTACTTAAACGCTGTAATAAGTACTTAAACGTTGCAGGGGATTACATCGAAAAATAAATGATATTTTGACTTCTTGAAAAAAACAAATTTCATGGCCAAAAAAATGTCCCGTTTTGACTTGAACGCACAATGTATTTATGGCTGACATTTCACCTCATTTGTTTTTTTTTTTCGTGCTTCATTAAATTTGACATCTCCGTTTCCGTGCACTTCTATTGCTGCTATTTTATTACTTTTCCACAACCTAATTCTGTACACGGCCTCTGTGACTTGTCAATCTATTCAAATTGCACTCATGTAATCCTAAAAATATGAGGGAGCTTCAACTAAAAAACTTACATGGGGAATAGAAATGAGAAAGATCACGTGTGACAAATGTCACTGTTGGGTAGACCCATCTGTTTGCTTAAGTGATAGCCCCACGAGACGGTGCTCAACCGAGGCATGTGTTGTCCTTAGACTTCCATAAACTTCGTCGTTTACAGATGGTTCTGTTGGTAGAAAGGAGATCCGACCGCAGGCTGGGAAGAACCAAAAAACCAACTTATTTACTTCATACGTTGTTCTTAGTTCTTAGTCGACCTGTACTTCTACAGGGGCAGATGCCCTTGTGCGGGTCCCAGCTCTGATATGAGCTGGATGTAGCCGGGAGAAGGGTTTCCTGCCTAGCCGGCTAGGCTCGAGCAGCTTAACACTCCGCTGCGCTGGGACAAGCGCTTACGGAGGGTGGTTAACCGATGTGCGAGTCCATCTCAATAGACTCAAACACTAGAGCAAAGTAGACCCGCAGCCTGTTAGGCGTCATCTATGCTGCTCTAACCAAACCACCTAATGATGGCCCGTGTTATACCATGTCACACAGCTCTCTTTGAGGCAGTGGTGCTATTCTAGTTCTTGTCACACAAACATAACTCCCGGCTAACTACTCATACCTATTCCCACTTCAAAATTTGCGCCTTCTAAGTTTACATGCACCACCCAGCTGTGTTCCCACACACCTCTCAGCTGTGTTCCCACACACCTCTTCCAGCTGTGTTCCCACACACCTCTCTCGGCTGTGTTCCTAGACGCCTCTAGCAACTATGTTCCCACACACCTCTCCCAGCTGTGTTTCCACACGCCTCTCCCAGCTGTGTAACCACACACCTCTCCCGGCTGTGTTCCCACACACCTCTCTCGGCTGTGTTCCTACACACCTCTCCCAGCTGTGTTCCCACTCACCTCCCAGCTGTGTTTTCACACGCCTCTATCAGCTGTGTTCCCACACGCCTCTACCAGCTGTGTTCCCACACACCTCTCCCAGTTGTGTTCCCACACACCTCTGCCAGTTGTGTTCCCACACACCTCTCCCGACTGTGTTCCCACACATCTCTCCCAGCTGTGTTCCCACACACCTCTCCCAGCTGTGTTCCCACACACCTCTCCCAGCTGTGTTCCCACACACCTCTCCCAGCTGTGTTCCCACACACCTCTACCAGCTGTGTTCCCACACCTCTCCCAGCTGTGTTCCCACACCTCTCTCAGTTGTGTTCCCACACCTCTCCCAGCTGTGTTCCCACACCTCTCCCAGCTGTGTAACCACAAACCTCTCCCAGCTGTGTTCCCACACACCTCTCCCAGCTGTGTTCCCACACACCTCTCCCAGCTGTGTTCCCACACACCTCTCCCAGCTGTGTTCCCACACACCTCTCCCAGCTGTGTTCCCACACACCTCTCCCAGCTGTGTTCCCACACACCTCTCCCAGCTGTGTACCCACACACCTCCCAGCTGTGTTCCCACACACCTCTCCCGGCTGTGTAACCACACACCTCTTCCAGCTGTGTTCCCACACATCTCTACCAGCTGTGTTCCCACACCTCTCCCAGCTGTGTTCCCACACCTCTAAGCTGTGTTCCCACACCTCTCCCAGCTGTGTAACCACACATCTCTCCCAGCTGTGTTCCCACGCCTCTCCCAGCTGTGTTCCCACACACCTCTCCCAGCTGTGTTCCGACACACCTCTTCCAGCTGTGTTCCCACACACCTCTCCCAGCTGTGTTCCCACACACCTCTCCCAGCTGTGTTCCCACACACCTCTCCCAGCTGTGTTCCCACACACCTCTCCCAGCTGTGTTCCCACACACCTCTCCCAGCTGTGTTCCCACACACCTCTCCCAGCTGTGTACCCACACACCTCCCAGCTGTGTTCCCACACACCTCTCCCAGCTGTATTCCCACACCTCTCTCAGCTGTGTTCCCACACACCTCTCCCAGCTGTGTCCCCACACCTCTCCCAGCTGTGTACCCACGCACCTCCCAGCTGTGTTCCCACACACCTCTTCCGGCTGAGTTCCCACACACCTCCCAGCTGTGTTCCCACACCTCTCCCAGCTGTGTTCCCACTAATAAA